>CM034005.1:7726935-7759183 GCA_019603395.1 Cyrtorhinus lividipennis
GAAAACACATTCTACATGTGTAGGTAGATAGGTACCAATTTTGACCTTAAACCTCTTCGGGGGGCCAATCGTTCGGGACCGTCTCATTAATTCAGAGTGCAAAATTAGTGGAAAATGATACCCCACACGCCTAAGTACCGGAAATCACGAAAACCTATTATTCAAAATACACATATGACCCCTACCCCCACAAATTTGGTCCGATCGGGCTGAAATGTTTCGATGACCAACTAAAGCCGGGAATGGACCCCTGACCTAAATTTCAGATTTTTAGTAAATTTTCTACTACCGAAATTGGCGTGGTCGGCGGACGGACATTTTCTCATTTTGATCTAGACATCTGGAAACGCCCTAAAAACATTTTTGGGGCGAATCGGAGAGATTGACTTTCTGCGTGAAAACATAGGTCGATTCAAGTAAGATTCAAGGAATAACCAACCAAAACCGAAATAAATGAATGCAGGATTGACTACCGTGTTGCTATTTAAATAGATAAAAATGGTAATAACTGGATTTGTTAAATGTTCATTTAATAAATGCCTGCTATATTCCATAATGTAAGAACTCGTATCCAAGAAGTGAAATATCGCAAATACTTGTGCTCGCGAAACGATACATTTTTCGCCATACGATCCTAATATCTCTTGCCACAAGTTGGCGCGCTACGGGCCCTCACATGTCACTAAGCCAGTCTCAGTACAATAAAAAAAAAATTAATTAAAAAAAAAAAAAACATTTTGAGGAGTAATCAGAAACAGGCTTCATTAGATAAATATTTTGAAAGAGAAGTGCCCCAGAACGTGAAGAATCGAGTGTTTCTAGTAAAACAACGAGAATAGAAAGTAAAGACGATGATGTATCACCTCAAATTTAAGTTTAAATTAAATTACATTCTTCATTGTACGATTTTTTTACGGTACGATCCCGGTCCAGGAACGGATTAAGATCGTATCGCGAGGTACCACTGTACACGCATTATTGATATATTATTATGAAAATCAACTTACGACATGATTCATTCAGTAGTGAGGTTATCTCGAAGCACGAACCTACAATAATTGCATATTTATTTGGATAATTGATCTTTCTAGCGCACTAGACAAGTACTGTTCTACTATTTATGGAGAAATAGTGAGTTAAGAGACCCTAAGGTGCCTTAGTAAAGAGTTCGTGGTTAGGGTCGCGTGTTCGTTTCAGGAGATGTCTAGTGGGCGGGTGAGGGAGAGCGAGGCAGTTGGCAACACTGCTCATGCTACCATCTGAGGCTCTTGTTAGGACTCCTAACCTTCTCGTTCGACGTTCGTTTTAGCGTTTTCGATTCCGCTGTCGTTCGTTCTTGGGTTTCGGTTGAATTCTTCTTATTTACCGGCTCAGATAGACCCGAACAAGTCGTTTTCTTCGTACAAAAGCCATTCATCGCTTGAACTTACGGGACACCCGCTTATCACGCGACTCACCGTAACCGGCATCCTTCACCTCGACAAAGCTTCTCATCATCGTCCACTATGAGCAAGGCACATCCTCCAGAGTTGAAGAAATTCATGGACAAGAAACTGATCATTAAACTCAACGGAGGACGGACAGTGATCGGAATCTTGCGAGGATTCGACCCGTTCATGAACATGGTCGTGGACGAGGGACTCGAGGACAGGTGAGCTTTAGCGGTTATTATGCATAAGTCCCTCAACTATATAGTTGAGGGACTATAATAGTAGAACCCTCCTTGCCTCAACAAGAAACATAAGAGTACATTTCAGTTGCAACAAATCAAAATCAACATAAAACACGGGTTGGTTATTCCTCGAATGGGGGAAACAGTGGGTGTGGCGGGTCCCGGACCCATTCCAATCGATTCAGGGTCCAAAATTTAGTGGAAAATGATACCCTACTCGCCTAGATAACCCAAAATCTCGAGATAATACTGAATTGAAATAAAATAAATAACTTGAAATAAACTTACCTCGTACTTTTAGACACAGAAAAGGTATCTCAACACATGTGTTTTTTCAAAAAACACATTTTGATCCCAACCACCCAATTGGTCCGATCGAAAATTTAGTCGAAAATGATACCCCACACGACTTGGTGTTGAAACAGGTGGGGTGTTTTCCTATTTAGGTACCCCTACAAAATGCCTGTACGTTCAGTGAGGCCCAGTAAAGTGACGATTAAGTGCCGCCACTACTAGACGAAGCACTAAGTCCCAGCAGCTCCACAGCCACCCCCATCTAAAGCTCATAACATGCCAATGATGGAAGACTGCAAGCATAAGAAGAGGTGCGTTAGTACGGAGACCTAGGAGAGCAGATGAGTGAATCAAAAGACCCCTTGCAAAACCCGGAACCTCCACGAGGTCCATCCTGGGCTGCCACAGGCAGGCGAACGCCGGAAGAGGGTGGGGTGCCTATACAGGGAAGCCATAGAGCCATAGAGTTGGGCTCTCAGATGATCTAGTGCAGAACCATGACGAGGAAAGGCTGTAATGGGCCACATGGCCTCAGGAACAGTCTAGCGCAGGTATACCTGGACGGACATTTGACATTATTGATCTAGACACTTTGAAACGCCTCCAAGAAATGTTAGGCCGAATCAGAGCGTCGCGCAAGTCAAGGATGTCCATCAAGCGATTCACCATCCATTGAGGTGTTCAAGTCAAGGAAGTCCATTGAGAGGAATACAGACGTGGGTAACGACACTTTCCGATCAGACTCTAGTGCTTGCTTTAAAAGACTCTCGAAGCTAGAGGCGTCCTAGATGGCGAGCTAAAGTGGTTTAGGAGTTTTCTGAGCTACAGAACGCAGGTGGTTTCAGTTGATGGAGTTTGTAGTTTGCAAGCTGAGGCGGACTATGGAGTGATCCAGGGTAGTACTCAGGGCCCTCTCCTATTTCTGATATATATGTGATCTACCCCTTCAACCAGGGCCTACCTAGCTCAGGTCTCCATGCAGTTCACCCTTCCCCCACTCACTTTAACCTGGTGGTCGAAGAATCCGACGAAGCAGTTAGTCTGATGAAAACGTTCGCCGGTTACAGGGAGTTCTGCGGCCCATGTTTTGTTATTACTTGATTATATTTGATTTTACGAAGTGCCACCTGACATAAGTTATTGTGTAGTCCTCCTACGCTCACATCAGAAGTGGGATGATGGACCCTGAATGCCGTGGTGATTCGGAAGAAATGGATGATTTGGGGGACTTTCTTCGCCCGGGAACTCCGCGTAATGCAGAGGTTTCCAAGGATCGTATTATTTCGTTATTGGAGGCACAAAACCGCGAAATGTCGGAGCAGAATCGGCGATTGGAACGACTATTGGAAAGAGCTATGTCGGACACCTACTCAGCCAGGTACATCTTCCAATATCAGTTACGTCAAGCTTCCTGAATTTGATCCAAAACACGAAGGTGTCGATCCTAAATCATGGTGTGCGACAGTGGAATGTTGCTTAAATGAGAACATGAAAAGTGGAGGAGCCCTTGTATTGTCGCTCGGACAATCATTAAAAGGTGAAGCCGCCACATGGTTTACGTCCATTGCCAGTCCCGAACTCACTTGGGACGCCTTCAAATCTGCATTCTTAACGCAATGGGACGCGGTTGACACACCTGCGTGCGTATTTTTTTCGTTTCTGAGGTCGCAACCCAAGGACAACAACGAAACCTACGTCACCTTTGCTTCGCGCATGATCCAGAAGCTCACAGCTAGTTGAAGGGGTAGACCACATATATAAATAATATTGGTGAGCTCCAGTTAAGGGGAAAGGTGTACCTCTTTGCCTATGATACGGCCCTGCTGTGTCCGGGGTGATGAATGGGAGGAGGTGTTCGCACATGCTGGAACACTCCCAGTCTCAACGTTGAAAAGACGAAGTGTCTTCGCAAAATCGGTAAAAGGCCATCCCTGAGTAGGAATCTGAGCCTATTTTTCGAGCAAACAGAATTTGCATAATGCCTACGCTTCAAGCCCGTCAAAAGTGTGGTGTCACGTCAAGGAAGTCCGTTGAGAGGAATAGAGACGTGGGTAACGATACATTCCGATCACGTTTGCTCGATTCATCAACTGGCGATTTTGAATCCCCTTTTGTGGAACGATAATTCGACGGCAGGTCTTCAGCAAGAAGACGTCTGGGTACGAAAATTCGACGTAGTATCCGAATGGCGGAATATCGGCCTGGTGTCAGGTGCAGGAAGCGTTGAGCCGGTGTCACCTTCTTGATGACGTCACAAGCGTCTCAGGCTTGGTAAATGGTAAAAATGGTAAAAAGGCACCTAGAGGAGGGGTTATGGGGGGCCCCAAGCGCGGAAGCCTGGTGGCTTGTTGTGCTTCTCTAGGCGTCTCATTCTATAGTCCACAAACAGCCCTAGTCCCCTGATGAGGATTGTTAGGTTCTGGCTCAGGCTTACTCGCCAGAACATTGGTTAACAAGAGAGAGGTCAATTAGCACCGTGTAGGACAGTGAATATTTTGTCGGGAAATGTATGTTCATCCGCAAAATTAAAAACGATTCCCTACATCACGAAATTCTCCTAATGGGAATGGGGAAATAAAAAAATCTTGAACACCCCCAACTGCGGTGAGCGAATAATATTTGCGGCATTCGCACCCGTGGATTTATAGCTGGACCGAATATAAATCTTCCCGTCAAGAGGAAAAGAGGAAAATGAGACTTCGAAGGGCTCGCGCGTGTGGCAGACTGGGGGTGGCTGCGCGGTCCCTTGGCAGAATCCTCCTTCCACCGCCTCCCCACCCTTCCTACTGTTGAGGTTGTTTGAAATATTGCTTCGGTTCTCACAACATTGTCTCTTTCAGTGTATTACAACGGATCCCTCTTCATCGTTTATAGATTCTAAACATGATTTATCACTTGATTGAAGTATCATCCTGCCCTTGACATGGTTTTGGTTGGTTATTCCTTGAATAATCGAATGAATAATCCTCTTCATTTGAATATGAAATGAATATTCCTCTTCCTCCTCCTTCCTTGAATAATCTTGAATAACCAAAATTTTGGTCAGGGACCCGTTTCCTTGTTTGGGGACCAAATTTGGGTGGAGTAGGGGCCAGAATGTGTATTTCGGAAAATGGATTTTTGAGATTTTTTGAAATCTAGGTGTGTGGGTATCATTTTCCACTAAATTCTGGACGCTGAATCTAATGAAAAGGGTCCCGAAACGATTGGCACCCACTGGAAGAGGTTTTGGGTCAAAATGGGTATCTATCTTCCCCATTTTGAATGTTTTCGAAATTTTTCTGGTACCTAGACGAGTAGGGTATCATTTTCCATTAAATTGTGGACGCTGAATCGATTGGAATGGGTCCTGGAACGATTGGCGCCTTTTGGATGAGGTTATGGGTCAAAATGGGTACTTGTCTACCCATTCCGAATGTGTTTTCGAGATTTCTGGCGCCTAGGCGTGTGGGGTATCATTTTCCAATAAATTTTGGACGCAGAATCGATTGAATTGGCCCGGAACCCACCTCACACTGTTTCCATTTTCCCCATGTTGAAGAAATGAGTCTTCATGCGCCTGGTCCTAGGAATAACCAACGCGAGTGTAAGAATTTTCAGCGAGAAGAATTTTCAGAGAAGCTCGAATAAGAGAACACATGTACTCATAGATGCGCGTGCCCAATGTTGTGCGTCAAAATTGAAAATTGGCACTCGCGTTGTACATTTTAGAGCCTCAAACAAATTAGGGTTTTGTTGAAGTCAGGCTCCATTCCATTGGCTGCTTCCAATCCCTCTGCAACCAAAATTTTGTGAACTATAAGGGTTCAGCTCTAAATTTCATATCTCATTGACTGTAATCGAATCAGGAGTGTTCTGAGCACATGCCCAAACGTGATTCTCCTATCACGGCTCTAATGTAAACTTTATCTAAATTGGTATATTTCTTTCCAATCAGCATTAGAGGAATAACGCTTATAAGGTACGATCTGTGCATGCACGAATATCGATCGTGTTAACATTTCCTTGCCACGACGCTAATTTCTACAATTTTTATGCAATTTGTCCAAGTTCGGCTGCTGATATTTCCTCTCAGCTTTCAATAAGCGGCACGATTTACGCATGCGCAACGTGATTCTGTGTTCTCAGTTTCGTACCGTCAAAAATGAATGAAGAGGGGGTCACAAAATATGTTTTCAAAAAATGGATTTTCGGCGATCTAGGCATGTGGGGGTATCATTTTTGTCTAAATTTAGAACGCTTTAAATTTAGAATGCGGGTCTTGGAACGATTGGCGGCCACCGGAAGTGGTTTCGAGTCAAAATGGGTATCTGTCTACCTATTTTGAAGTGGGTTTTCGATTTTTATGGTACCTAGGCGTGTGGGGTATCATTTTCCACGGAATTTTGGACGCTGAATCCAATGAGACAGGTCCTGGAACGATTAGCGCCCACCAGAGGAGGTTTTGGGTCAAAATGGATATTACTTAATATTACTCTTCTACCCATTTTGAATATGTATTTTCGAGCTTTTGGCAATCTAGGCGTGTGGAGTATCATTTTCCACTAAATTTTGGACGCTGAATCCAATGTGACGGGTCCTGGGACGATTGGCAGCCATTAGAAGAGGTTTCGAGTCAAAATGGGTATGTATCTACCTATTTTGAAGTGGGTTTTCGATATTTTATGGTACCAAGGCGTGAGAGGTATCATTTTCCACTAAACATGGGATGCTGAATTGATTGGAATGAGCCGCATCGACACACACGTGAGTATAACTCGTCAAAAGGAAACCAATTCAAGAGTCTACAAATCAGTTTCTTAAGTCCCTCTCACGTTTAGTGAACGAACTCGAATTCTTTAAACAATTATCTCACACAATTTGTTCTTCAGTGATCCACGTCGCATTAAGAAGGAGAAATTGGTAATTAATTATTTGTAGATTTAATTCTTAGTCTATTCCGGTGGAGGTATTTCCACGAGGTGTGTAAAATCAAGGTGGTCTCACTCAAATATCGAAAAGGCTCAACTTTGGAAGCGGGCGGGCGCTATAGGTTTACGGTTGTCGACACCGCAAGAGATAGAGCGGCCACGGGAGACCAGTGCCGTTGGCAGGTCATCAACCTCGCATTACCCCGTCTTCACTCCCGGTACATAATTGTTCCGGGGTGTTTTGTTTAGTGTGAAGTTAACTGTTCCAGTTCATTAGATTGACTATTTCAACCATGAAGTTCGAATGAATCATTCATAAGATGAAACCACTCGTAAGGTGGACCGTTCTAAAATGAAAACGCTGCGAATGATTTTACGATTATTACCGATGTTGGCAAATACATACCTTCGGAATGTTGATATTTTAAATGTTTCATAGGTGGAACAAATTAAGTCGACGACCTTCATCGGAAAATAATTATTGATTCGGCAGTGATGGGCAGTACGACTTGTGTAATTGGGCTTCGCATTTGTAAATAATTAAATAAATAGGTTGATGTTGCTTGTGTAGAACAGTATCTATGAGGTTCTAAAACAAAGTATTTATCTAGAAACCGATTTAGAAAAACGCTGTAAATTCTTTCATATGGGTTGGATATTCCTCGGGCTAGCAGCAGGGAGACTCATTTCATCCAAACGCCTACATCGAATGTATCGAACATGGGGAAAATGGGGAAATCAGTGTGTGTGGCAATTCTTGGACCCACTCCGATCGATTCAGGGTCCGAAATTTAGTGGAAAATGATACCCCACACGCTTAGGTACCAAAAATCTCGAAAACCCACCTTCGAAATGGGTAGACCCATATTGACCCATAACCTTCCAGAGGGTGCCAATCGTTCCAGCACTGTCTCATTGTATTCAGCGTCTAGAATTTAGTAGAAAATGATACTCTACATGCCTAGATCACCGAAAATCTCGAAAAAACATTTCGACCCCTACCCCATAGGTTGATCATTCAAGGAATAACCTACCAAAATGAAACATGTAAAATATTTTTCACCAAATATTTTTTATAACCAACATCTCCGTTTATGATAATCGCTCCGGGACTCAACCTAATCAATTCGTCCAAAATTTAATGGGAAATCATCCCTATGACGTCTTAGCCTCCATGAGGCTCAAAAACCCATTTTCAGGGTTGATTTTCTTACCTGTATTCTGCCTCCTAGTTGCGGCAAGTAGTTCAACACGCATGTATTCAGCGTTCAAAATATGATACTAATATACTAATAATACTACTACCATTTGCTGTGTAGATGCCCTCATTTTTAAGAAGATTTGTGGACTTTTATGAAAAGTATAAATTATATTTAAGAAAAAAAGCTACTAATGATAGCACGTAAAGCCGACGGACGTTTTGGTTTTTGGTTGGTTATTCCTCAAATAATCAACTTATGTTTTAATGCAAAAAGTCAATGTTTTCGATTTGGCCCAAAAATTTTTTCTGGACGTTTCAAGGTGTCTAGATTAAAATGAGCATAATATGCTCATGGAATTTTTGGAAAATTTTTTCTAAAAATCAGAAATTTTTCTAAAAATCAGAAATTTAGGTCAGGGTCCCGGTCAGGTTTTCCGGCTCCAGTTGGTCCTCAAAAAATTTGAGCCCAAATTTAGGGAGGGGGGGGGAGGGGTGGATCAAAACGTGTATTTTGAATAATGGATTTTCGATTCCGGCGATCTATGGTGTGGGGTAGCATTTTCCACTAAATTGGACGCTAAATCGATTGGAATGAGTTTTAGTGCTCCTGGTCCGAGGAATAACCAAAACCTAAAAGAATTAGCAGCATTTTCATCTTTTGTGTTTCCATGCAAAATGTTGAATTTTCGAAAGAGTTGGAATGACCTCCGTCGTGAATATTAATATTAACGAACATTGGTCCATTATTCACATAATAAAAATACCTATACAACTGTAGTTGATAAAAATCAGCGGTCTCGACAATTTGGAAATCATTTTGGCAGGGTTCAATGTACTAGTGTATTTTGAGGATTTTTTTTTTGTGTGGTATATTGACGACGATTTCACTAGAATATGGCGAATGCGACTTCCATAAAATCGATTCGGTTTTTCCAGATCATTTTGGCCTTTTTAAATTATCAACTTTATTGCCAGGTTGATATGAACCTACCTATAAGGGCCGAACAAGTTTAGGCCACCAATGAAGGCAAACTTGGTTAGTCTACCGTTCTTTCGATGAAGTAATCAAGAGTCTGAAGAGAGCGAATTCAATAAAACCTTTTCCCTCTCCTAATACAGCCCCGTTTTCCTACTGCCATCGGCACTTGAGTTTTTCTTTCAAAAGATGTACGCGAGGAGGTCCTGAAATTAAAGTTTACGGGAAACTAAGGCCCTCGTAAACGATCGCGATCGTCGTGTGCTTTCGCAAAGGAGACTTGTATCTACTACGAACCACTGATAAAACCCTCATTCCGACTGCTTTCGGTCGATCTCAACAAGAAGATGAGCTTAAAAGCCACCAGTTGAGCCGAATGGGAAGGGACTGTTTCCTTTATGCCTCAATCTGGAGGATCCTGATGACCTCTCGTAATTCTCGTTATAGTTTCATCGTGGTCTACCCATTTTTCTTTCCCTTCCGAGATTGGAAGTGGCGTGCTAAAGCATTATCTCTCATAATATTAACCAACGCCTGTTCTTGAAAAGCTATTTCAACGTACATATAAGATCATCTCAATTCAGTTTTTCCCAAATAATCCGCGGACCCTACGTTATTGAGGTAGGCCTTTCAACCGTTGCTCCCTGTCAACACAAGAAATGATCGATAGGTGCTGGTAAAAGATCTGATTTAATATGGGTAGTTTGATCATGAATGGATTCTCACTTACAAAACAACCTCCCATCAGTATCAGCTTGATTATCGTCACTGTTTTGGTTGGTTATTCCTTGAATAATCAACTCGTTTTTATGCTCAAGGCCATGGAGAGTCGACCACCTTTGATCGGGCCAAAAATATTTTTCTGGACGTTTCATGATGTCTTGCATGTTCATTCACAGGGGTTGGTTATGCCTCGGACTAGGACCATGGAGGATTCATTCCAATCGATTCAGCGTCCAAAATGTAGTGAGAACTGATACCCCACACCCCTAGGTACCAGAAATCCCGAAAACACATTCAAAATGGGTCGACAGGTACCCATTTTGACCCATAACCTCTTCCGTTGGGCGTCAATCGATCTGGAACATGTCTAATTTGATTAAGCATCCTAAATTTAGTCGAAAATGATACCCCATACGCCTTGGTCGCTGAAAATCTCGAAAACCATTTTTCGAAATACACATTTTTAACCCTCCTTCCCCCAAAATTGGTCCGATCGGGCTGGAATGTTTTGAGGAGCAATTAAAGTCCAATGTAAGACCCTGACGAACATTTTAGATTAATGAATTTTCAGTGTATAACGATAATGATTATCTATAACGAACATCATTGCCAATTTGAGCCCGACGACAAGGCAGATAACGTTCACGTATAGGGGCGGATGTGGGACAGAATAAATGTAAATACAGTTAAAACCAGGAAACATCCTGAACCGATAGGACGTATTTATAGCCGCAGTTAAAGGGGCTTTTCTTAGGTGTTGAATGTGAATGTTAGTTTATTATTTTATGGTCATGCTGTTCACCAGTCGACCCTAGCCGGCACGGACGGGTACTTTTTCTTGTCAGATGTCCTCGTGCCGTGTTCTAATTTGCATCACTGTTGGCTTTTTCATGAATGAATACTACCACTTTCTGTCTTGGCGCTTCATTATATTTATAGGCAGCCTTGTGACTGTAGTGGGTGCGCTATTTGACGATTATTTTGACGGGTGCTGAAGTACTGGCCCAAATAAACCTTGCTGTGCGAATAATACTCAACCAAAATTCCTTTGGAGACGATATTTACTGGAGTGTTGCAAGTTAGATTGAAAATTGTTGCTGATGTAAAGAAAATGCTGCTAAATGTTGAATCCGAGCTCCAAAAGTACCTAGTAGATTAGATTAGATTAGATTAGTTACACAGGGGTGAATGAATGAATGAATGAAGATGTTTATTCAAGCTCAGTCATGCATCACACTTGAAAAATAATTAATGCAACAACATCACTTAGTGACAATGGTTACACCGTCTGCCACGGGTTTTAATTTTTATTTTTCTTTTTTTATTTATTTATTTTTTTTAATGCAAACATCCTCCGTTTCCTAATACTAATAAATTAACTGCTACTAATTTAGTAACTGCAAAAAAACAGGTTCTTTCATAATTTTTATCTATAAGCTAGCACAATTCTCACTTAAAATACAAAGGTTTACACTTAAATTACACATAAAATTACACATATTTACACATAAAAGGTTGACGAGTATTTGACACAACAGCGCTTTCTACTATGGCTTGGTAACTAAAGATGGTGACTTGGGTCGCTAGAAATAATTAAATTGTTCAATGAGGTACTTTCTGTACGCGCCCGCCGCGGTGATGTATCGACTTAAAGCTGTCCAGTTCTTTCCATTTAACCAGGCAACAAGCTCAATCCTGCCTAGCCTTGGCTTCCTGAGATATCGAACCCTATACTCCGCTAAAACTGGGCACGTTGCGATAAAATGTTCAACATTCTCCGGGGCCATCATACGGCACATGGAGCAGCTGTATTGCCTGTCTGTCCTACAGGGCATGGTATTTAGGTTGAGCATTTCGCTCCTGGCCCTCATAATGTTGCCTACCATCACCTGATCGCCTATATCCAGGTAACTTGTTTGTTCATGGTCAAGGGCTGCGTAGAGACAGTGATGGGCCGAGTTTCTCGCTCGCTCAGCAATTTGCTCCCTCTCACATCTTTCCATTTTGTCTAGGAGAGTATCGCCGCACTGCACGATTGCCTCTAGTGTTGAGAAATTCGGGGTTTCACCCATATACTTGCGCCACAGTCCGGCCCATGCCCTCACCCATCCCACCCCAGTCCTGCACACCTCCTTCGCAACGACATTAGGTAGTCTTTCTGGGCTCATATTGGCAACTTTTTTCAAGTACCGCAGGTGAAGACCAAACGTGTGTACAAATATCTTGTTTAGGCCTAGCTCTCGGTACACAAAATAGTCTGGCGTGTTCATTGGTATTCTCATTGTTCTTTTGACAAAATATTTTAACAGCTTTTCTATTTGCTCAAACTGCTGATAACCCCAAGCCTGAGCCCCATATGTCATCACTGTGTTTAATGCAGCCTGGAAAATTTCCATTTTTTGCCTTGACCGGTATTTTGTTACTGTCCAAGAGCCTCGCCCACACACTTCCTATTGCGAATTTCGTTACTTTAAGTTTTTCGTTCATGTGAGGTTGCAGTGACATGGAGGGGGTGAGGGTGACGCCAGGTATTTGTACCGACTCACAACTTCAAGC
The DNA here is from genome assembly GCA_019603395.1 of Cyrtorhinus lividipennis. Classification (NCBI taxonomy): domain Eukaryota; kingdom Metazoa; phylum Arthropoda; class Insecta; order Hemiptera; family Miridae; genus Cyrtorhinus; species Cyrtorhinus lividipennis. The sequence goes on from CM034005.1 coordinate 7,739,268, forward strand.
CGTTCCCCTTTATAGTGCCATCTTTCTGACCTATAGTTACACAGGGGTAAAGGGGGCGTCCACCACCGTGCCCGCCCCCGCACTAGACCTAGTGGCCCTTTGTGCTAACCCCTGGAGCTCATCTTGGCCGAAGCTCCGTGTTCTCGACTAGGTCCAGCAGAGCTCCGACCAGGTTCTCCTGGTTGAGGAAGTCCCCTCGGTCCAATGTTCCGAAGGTTCTAAAACGCCTGTGTTCCAGGGCAGGACAATTGAAGACGATGTGAGACGCTGTCTCCTCGTCTTCGCCACAGAATCTGCAGGCAGGGGTACCATTACGCACCCCAATCCTGCAGAGATGCCTCCTGAAGTCCCCGTGTCCTGTAAATAAGCCAACGGTGAGTCTCAGGGAAGCTCTGTTAAGGTCAAGGCATCTCGTGGCCCTACCTTTGTTAGGACCAGTCATCATGGTATGACCGTGTTCTTGCCGCGGCGTCCGCTCCAAGCGCCTCTGGTGCTGGGAGAGAACCCAGTTTGCCACCCACCCCGATAGTAGGGTGCGGGAGATTCCTAGGCATGGTTCACGTCCCGTAAAAACAGTCCCCGACCTACGCCTAGCCAGAGCGTCAGCTCGGTCATTACCCTCAACCCTCAGCACATTTCTCTATGGCGAGCAGCTCAGCCTGGTATACTGTGACCCAGCTACCAAGGGAGAGCGAGAGCTCCCATTCTGGCACCGGGCCATACACCCCCAGGCCGGATCCGTTCCCCATCTTGGACCCATCCTTGTACCATACCAGATCTCCTGGCAGTACTCCCGGAGGTCCCTGGGTCCAAGCTCCTCTCCCTGGGATGACCACATTGAATCTCCTTCCGGTTAGAGGTTTCCTCTTGATAAAGTCAGATACCTAGTAGGTACTGCACTTAACCGAGACGCACCCGATTATTAGAAGATCCCAGTGTATTGTAATTTGAATAACCTGCACCAAAAATATAATGGTTTTTGAGCATCCTACCCAGAACTATTCGGAGTAATCCTCTTCAATTAAGATAGCCAACATAGTTATTACAACGACTTCTCGTTCTGCCATTTTTGTTGATCTTCACGATAAGTTTTCAGGGTAGATCGAGCGGTTGGAATTGGTTCTTGCTGCAGTTTTGTTGTAGAAATGGGTGTAAACCCTTGTTGTGATTGGAATAATATCCTCTCTTCTTTAATATGCCCATGAAAATCTGCACCGAGCCTGTGGACTCCATTTCAGTATTGTGTCGGCACAATCACAATGGCGGCAAGAATTCCTGGTCCCGTCGTTGAGGACCTTAGCATGAGAGGTGTCATATTCGATTAAATATTGGACTCCATTGCCGCATACCGGAGGAGGTCACATGTGGGTCTCGAAGTGTGGTTTGTTCTCGACAAATCAAAATTGTTCATTTTGGTTGGTTATTCCTTGAACAATCAACGTATGTTTTCATGCAAAAAGTCAATATTCCGATTCGGCCCAATTTTTTTTTCTGGACGTTTCAAAGTGTCTAGATCAAAATTAGCAAATGTCCGTCCGCCGTCCACCCGATTTTGGTAGTAGAACATTTTCTAAAAATCTGAAAATTTGGTCAGGGACCCGTTTCCGGCTCTAGTTGGTCCTTGAAACTTTTCAGCCTAATCGGACCAAATTTGGGAGGAGTAGGGGTCAAAATGTTTATTTCGAAAAATGGATTTTTGAGATTTCTGGTACCTAGGCATGTGGGGTATCATTTTCCACTAAAGTTTGTTCTCTGAATTGATTGGAATGAGTCCCCATGCGCCTGGTCTGAGGAATATCCAACCACTGTGTAAGAATTTGCAGCGTTTTATTTCATTTTTATTCCAATTGCCTTCTCTGGAAACCTTGGAGAAGTTCGTCCATAACATTTCCAATTCAAATGGACCTTTTTCAAGCCCAGTGAACCTTCTTCGTAGCAAATGAAACTGTTTTTAGACCAATTAGATTTCAATTAAGAAAATTATCGAAAAGAGTAGCGAAATTTTTAAATTTCTTTGGGGAGTAAGTAAAATTTGAAAGGTAAGCCTCTTTTGTAGAGGTTGGCTGAATTAGTTTATTGATACGACTGCCCTCCTATTCCAATATACTCAGTTCTTCCTACTCAGAAAACCGACTTTGACCAACACTATATGTTTGTATAATTATCTACGGTCATGAATGATGGACCGTTAGTTGTCTGAAGCACACACCTCTTATATTATGACATGCGAGGAAAAGGGAGGGATGATTAGCTATAACATCTCTCCAAGATTGATGTGGAAAGTGAAAAGTAAGGGGAGCCGAGAATATTGTGTTAGGTGGCCAGTCTCCATCCATCTCCCTTGACAAATGCGAACTGGACTGATTCACTGCACCTGTTGGGGCGGGTGAACCCACCACCGACCGGCCCTATATCTGGACCCCCCCCCCCCCCCTCACTGTTCTCGTAGCTTTTCCCTTTAGGCGATCCCTTTTTTTCCGCTCTTCCTCGAATAAAAAAGTTTTTCTCGACGGTCGAATAATTTATGCGGTAAACATTGTTAAGAGCTTGGGAAGTAATTTTTCTGAGTAGGACTACCGGCTGCTCCGTTCTTACTTTAATTTGTTCGATGTCACTTTTGCATTAAATCGACTTGGACAACCCGTTAAGATGCAACCAAACATCTTGGATACTATTTAGCTGAACTGTAATATTTATCTTCCTTTTAATTCAAACTCAATAATTATTCATGACGAAAAACGCTGCAAATTATTTCACACGGGTTGGTTATTCCTCGGACCAGGCGCACGTAGACTCATTTCTTCAACATGGGGAAAATGGGGGAACCAGTGGGTGTGGCGGGTCCCGGACCTATACCATTCGATTCAGGGTCCAAAATTTAGTGGAAAATGATACCCCACACGCCTGGGCATCAGAAATCTCGAAAACACATATTTAAAATGGGTAGATAGAAACCCATTCTGACCCATAGCGCCTTCTGGTGGGTGCCAATCGTTCTAGGACCCATTTCAATGGATTCAGCGTCCAAAATTTAGTCGAAAATAATACCACACACGCCTAGATTGCCAAAAATCTTGAATATCCATTTTTCGATGTACACAATTTGACCCCTACCCCGCCCAAATTTGGTCCGATCGGGCAGAAAAGTTTCGATGACCAACTGGAGCCGAAAACGGGTCTCTGACCACAATTTCAGAATTGTTGAAAATTGTCTACTACCAATGTCGGCGTGGACGGCGTAAGGCGGACGGACATTTGCTTATTTTGATCTATATTATTTATGGAATAACCAACCAAAAGTAAATAAATGATAGAGTTCCGTATCAATAGAATGCATTGTTATACCACTTACCACAACTCAGCATCCATAATTAAAAATTCCGGAACTTTAGAAAGATGGAAATTATAGACAACCGACATTATTCAAGGAATAATCAACCAAAAGATAGATTAGCTGCCAACCAATCATATCAGTTTCTGGCTTTGGTTTAGCCGTTAACAGGAAAGAACGCCCCGAATTTGATAAAAGACTCATACCAAACCAGTGGGTACATTTTGTAAGGCTGTACTTACCCGTTTCCTTTTAACTTTGTTTCGCGATATCGTTACGATATTCTGTATGGCTGCGCAGTGTATCGCATACACTCGATCGATTCGTTATTTTCTATTTTCAAAGGAAGGACTGTAAGATGTGAGAGACGCTGCATCGGTTAGCGACCCTCTTATATACGCCTCAACTTGAGGGGAGTAGTTTCCATGGCAACGCCTTTCCGCCCGCTCTTCAGTCGCGTGGCTCTCAGACCCTCAAATCTTCCTTCATCACCGATAAATAGGTCTCCAGACTAGAAGTAACGCATTGCCTGCCTTGATCCCACTCCCCTGATCCCTAACGTCTTATAATCCGACACGGCTCAGTATCATTTCTTGTTACTATCGAGGGTGGTAGCTTTTGCCACGTAGATCGGAGAAGTCGTTAATACATTTCTCCAAGTGAGATGATTTATTCAATATGCTGTAATAACAAACACCATTTCAGTATGACATAATACAAGCGCCTGAGGTTTAATGCTAACACTCCGTCATCTGCTTCAGGACAAGTTTAAATCCTATGAATTACCGTCCAATTCACAGCCCATTCTCTTAAAAATCCTATTAAGAATCAGTTCCTCCCCTCCATGCATGCGGCAACAGCTCTTTTGGTTGGTTATTCCTTGAATCAACCATGCCGACTTTGATGGTAGAGAATTTTCTATAAATCTGAAATTCGGGTTAGGGGTCAGTTGGCCCTATAAACTTTTCAGCCCGATCGGACCAAATTTGGACGGGGTAGGGGTCAAAATGTGTATTTCGAAAAATGGGTTCTCGAGATTTTTGGTGACCTAGGCGTGTGGGGTATCATTTTCCACTAAATTTTAGACGCTAAATCCAATGAAATGGGTCCCAGAACGGTTGGTACCAACCGAAAGAAGTTATGGGTCAAAATGAGTACCTACCCATTTTGAATGTGTGTTTTCAAATTTCTTAGGCGTGTGGGGTATCATTTTCCACTTAATTTTGGACCCTGAATCGATTGGAATGGGTCCGGGACCCGCCACACCCACTGTTTCTCCCATTTTCCCCAAGTTGAAGAAATGAGTCTCCATGCGCCTGGTCCGAGGGTTATGCTCCTAATTTTACACCGTGCTCTCCCTCTTTTACTGATGTTGATGGTTTCGTTTTATCATTAACCACATTTACTTTTTTCAGGGAGAGGATAGAAGGCGTTCTCACATAATGCGGCTCCACGGGAGCTGCTCGTTTTAGGTGAGTTGGTTCTAGGTTTTATTACTTAAAACCATAACCTGAGTGTGGGCCACAGCTGATTTGGTTGGCTCTTTGAAAAATCAACCTATGTTTTCATGCAAAAAGTCAGTCTCCAATTTGGCCCAAAATAGTGTAACGATTTATATTCTTCGTAAATAATTTATTACAATCGTTCAATTGAATACACTTTTCACATTCGCGCACTTACGCAATGACACAATCACAATACACGGTTGTAACGCAGTTGTTGCACTATTTTTAATGCGGCATGGCACGATTTATAACCCGAAGCATCTATATTCGGACTCCAAATTGAATTGAACTGCGCGGCGTTCCTGGGTCCGTTTTATACTTGCTGCCTGGCCGAGAACGTTCTCGAACCTTCCCTGGTTCTGGGAACTTGACGTGTTGTCTCGAGTGAACGGGAAGGTTCCAGCCAATTCGATACGATGCACAATTCCTCAAATGTGACCCTTAGCCCTCCACAGGTCGTTGACCCTGCGACGCCGGCAGCCCATTTGACGGGCGCAGGTGCCAGCTCGCAACAATAGTTTTCTGGTCGTTCCAATGTGTCTAGATCAAAATGAGCAAATGTCCGCCCACCATCAGCGCCGACTTAGGTAGTAGAAAATGTTCTAAAAATCTGAAATTTGAGTCAGGGACCGGCTCTAGTTGGTCCGGAAAACTTTTCAGCCCGATCGGTCCAAATTTGAAGGTTGAAGGGGTTCTTACTTGACGCCAGCGACAAGAACGCCTATAACACCAGAGTGAATAAATATTTTTAGAAAATGAATAGATAGGAGTAAACAATTAATTGTTGACACAAATAAACGATCAGTCACTCCCTAATGGTATATACCTAGTCCTCAATGACCAGTTGACACCACCTTTTGACGAAGCCTTCATAATGTACGAGAACAGTAAAGAAGTAGTAAAGCGGAAAATGTCGTATGGCTGAGATAGGCTACGCCAGCAACGCTGCTCACCCTACAACAAAGAAGGATGCGTACTTCAAGCACGCAAGGCTTTCTGCAACAATCTAATTTAGGTTTGTAAAGAGGGAAACAAATTTTTTGATGCAGGGCCATAGTGCAAAAGACCTTAACACGCAATATGTTGTAATGCTTTGTTCCGGGAATCCGCTCGAGATGAGATTGCGGAAGTTGATATCAAATTCGAACAGTTACTCGACCGGCAATGCTCACGCTTCAGCCTCCACCCGAAAAGCAATCGGGGAAAGTGAATGTGAATTTTCTCGAATAAAAAACATGCCTTTGCCAGCATTCGGTGAAACATTTTACTGATAACATCATAGCGAATACTAGATGCGCGGGAGAGCGTAAAGGTTTGTTCAACTCGAGGAAGAAGGCACCTACCACTAACTGAGCACAATGTTTTCTCCCTTTTACAACCCACTTCGTTCGTCCTTTATGCTCGTAATTAATCTACATCACTCGGGAGGTCTCTAACAACTCCTGGCACCTTTCACGGCATCCGGCAGCACTTAAGCCGCTTCAAAACCCCCATTTTCTTCCTTTAACTACTACTTAATTAATAACTTTCGTCGAAAACATTAAGTTCACTTTTCGTCACGGTTAACTCAAGTGCTGAACAAATCCGTTGGGACATATATTTATTAAGATCACAATATGGAGAGAGGCTGAACTTGAAGGGATCGTTAATTTCTTTGTGCAAACTTAACAGAGCTTAGATACAACAGCAGTTTTATACGTGGTCTGAACCGAGATGGCGAGAACCAAACTCTGTTAAGTTGTTAAGTTAGACATGAATAGGATGAAAAAAAGCGGAGTAACCCCCCCCCCCCTCCCCCCACACACACACTCATCAATAATATGAGTCAAAAACATCTAGACAATATTAAGAGTATGTGAAGAAGATTATCATTTACAGCTTTCTTTCGTGTAAGAATGGAAAAAATAAAAATGTACTCAATTTGTACCATCTCAAACCACACACTCACTGCGTAGCAGCGGAAGGTTTGCTAACAGTAGAAGAAAATGTCCAAGAAAGAAAATTCCCAAAATCAACAAATTCACATTCCATAACAAGTTATATGATTAGGATCCGGTTGGAACAAATTTCTATGAATTGTGCAGGTCCAGCGCAATCAGTTTTATAAGAAACTATAGTGAAATAAAAAAAAAAATTAAAAAACGCTGCAAATTCTTTCACATGGGTTGGTTATTCCTTGGACCAGGCGCATGGAGACTCATTTCTTCTACATGAGAAAAATGGGGGAAACAGTGTGTGTGGCTGGTCCCGGACCCATTCCAATCGATTCAGGATCCAAAATTTAGTGGAAAGTGACACCCCTATATCGCCAAAAATATTGATAATCCGGAGCAGTAATACCCACCGGATTACTAATCTTCTACCTGATATACCTGCGCTAGACTATGCCTGAGGTTATGTGGCCCATTACAGTCTATTAACTGCTTTCAGTGCACACGGCTAGGTACCAGAAATCTCGAAAACACATATTCAAAATGGTAATGAGTACCCATTTAAACCCATAACCTCTTCCAGTGGGTGCCAATCGTTCTGGGACCCTTTTCTTTGGGTTTAGCGTCCAAAATTTAGTGGAAAATGATATCCCACGCTCTTTGATTGCAAAAAACCTCAAAAATATTTCTGTGGAATACACATTTTGACTCCTACCCCACCCAAATTTGGTCCAGTTGGGTTGAAACGTTTCGAGGACCAACTCGAGCTGGTGACGGGTCTCTGACCAAAATTTCAGAATTTTAGAAAATTGTCTACAACCAAAATCGGTGTGGAAGGTGGACAGCGGACGGACATTTGCTAATTTTGATCTAGACACCTTGAAACGTCCAGAAAAAAATTTTGGGCCAAATCGGAGAGATTGACTTTTTGCATGAAATGGCCCATTACAGGCTATCCTTGTCAATATTTTGCGCTAGATCATCTGAGAGCCCTGCTCTATGGCTCTATGGCTTCCCCGTCAGGCACCCCACTCTCTTCCGGACTGCACTTCCATACATCCAAATGTATTCTTAACTTCAAACTCTTTCGGGTGCATTGTTGATTGCGTTGTGAGAAATAATATTGTGAGCCCTGAGTCGTGCACAAAACGCGGACTAATGTTATCTTGAAAACGGAATGTGGACAATTCTCCAGTGGGTTGTGTTTTTGTCGAGTTTCTTATCAATCATCGACCCTGCCGTTACGGTTTCCCCTTTTTCTAAGTAAACTACGTTCGAGCCATCACGACCATCGCTTTAGTACTGTTATAAGAGTAAATGAAAAGGGCCAAGACGTTGGAAAAACAGGTCACAGTTGTGATAAACACCAGTGATAATTGAACGGTAAAAACCGGGTGGTGAATTCATGGATTTATTCATCTCTTTCGGGCTGACTGTGCCTCGTTGGAATCAAGCAGCAATCGGCTGGAGTTTGGCATCGGTCGGTCTCATGTCATGGACGTCTCATCAGTCAAACTTCTTTCGGTAAAGCCCGTGCTCTGTCTTGTCTCGTCCATCTATCTGCTGACAGCTTCTGATCGTTTAATTCTGATCCCCCCCAATCCGTACTGTCTTCGGTGTATTGCGATGCCCCTTGTCCATCCTCTACCATGTCAATTTGGTCTGCACGATATTCGCCCATCTTGTAACATTTCAACGAAATCTACTCGTCGTTTTGTCGTTGTTCTAGTGAGGATACATTTGCGATCATTGTAAGCGAAATTTCATTCATAACACTTTTCTGAAATCTCATCGCCTCAAAAAGTCGGCAAACATTTCCGTTCCACTTCGATAAAAGTTGATTTTGCGGAGAACTTGCTCCGAGAAAAAGGCCGAACGATGGAAGTGATTGTCTACAAACTTGGCACGTTCTTTCCCTTAAAACTTATAACTCCTGCTTCCGATCTCAGGCTCTCGCTCCCATTGGTATCTTTTTTCAATAAAAGTCCAACGGCAGATCGAAGTGTCAAGTGTAATCCGATCGCCTAGGAAACTTACTGCCTCCATCTGGAGAACGGTGAACTGAGAATGAGTCGCCCAAAGACCACCACATCTATTGACATCATACTATCCTCTTCTATAAATGTGTATCCGACCGTAAATTGTGTGAGGTTTATTCATAACGTTAACGCTACGAGTGGCTCCCGTTTCAGAAAAAAGTCCATTTCCCAAATAAAAGGCGCCTCAAATTTTCATACAGGGTTTGGTTATTCCTCGGATCAGGCGCATGGAGACTTATTTCTTCAACATGGGGAAAATAGGGGAAACAGTGGGTGTACCCACACGCCTGGGTACCAGAAATCTCGAAAACACATATTCAAGATGGGTAGATAGATACCCATTTTGACCTATAAAATATTCCAGAGGGTGAGAATCGTTTCCGAACTAATTTCATTGGATTTAGCGCCCAAAATTTAGTGGAAGATGATACCCCACACGCCTAAATGGCCAAAAATCTCGACACCCATTTTGACCCCAACCCCGCCCAAATTTTGTCCGATCGGGCTGAAAAGTTTCGAGGACCAACCAGGCCCAAAAGCCCATGATTGTAGTTATTTTTATATTATAAAAAGTTTATCTTTCTTCATTTCTTTAGAAACCACCGGATTCCAGAGCTACTTTCTTAACCCGTAGGTACATTTTTTGGAGTGTGGCTCAAAAAACCTGTTTTTGAAATACCGTAATACACCCATACTCTGCCTTCCTTTGCGACAGTTTTGGTCTGCAAATGTATCCCAATCGATTCAGCTTCTAAAATTTGATGCCTCTTCCGCATTTTTGGCAAATTTGGAAGCACATTTTCGATGGTCCACTTATGATTAGCGTATTCACTACGTTACTGTTATCGTATAATGTGTCATTTTAATGCAGTCATACCCATTCCTGGAGTTTTATTTATTTTTTATTTTTTTTTATTTCGCAAAGGTGGCTTTAGGCACAGGCGACACAGGTCGGCAACAGATGGGGACCCCATCTGCAATAAGCCTGTAAGTAAATCTAATGCTAATGTGAAGATGCCATCCAAAAACGCGGAAAGGGGCCAAGACTAGTGTATGGGTGTTCAAAAATTCCGCTGGGTGTGGAATAGTTCGCTTGGCTTCTGAGTCGCTTCTGGTCTTCGGAAATATTTAGGATGAGTCGCCATCGGGTTTCTGGGGTATTTTCCTCAAAATTTTGGACGCTGAATTCTATGAAATGGGTCCCGGAACGATCGGCGCCCTCTGGATGAGATTAAGGGCCAAAATGGGTGACTATTTACCCATTTCGAATGTGTGTTTTCGAGATTTCTGGTTCCTAGTCGTGTGGGGTATCATTTTCCACTAAATTTTGGACCCTGAATCGATTGGAATGGGTCCGGGACCCGCCCCACTCACTGTTTCTCCCATTTTCCCCATGTTGAAGAAATGAGTCTACATGCGCCTGGTCCGACGGATAACCAACCCTTGTGAAAGAATTTGCAACAATTCAAACAGTGCGACTGTTGAAAACAGCGATTACTAGGGTGCCTCCACTTGTAAAGGCTCAGAAATGTAATCCCTTCATACTAACACATCGATGATGATCACACATGGTGATATTGAACGATCACGTGGTTGTCCCTGAAGTGGGTCAGCATCAAGAGATCGGATAGGAGGGTCGATGGCTTTCTGGCCGTTCGGGTTTTCTTCCCTGTCACCAACATCACGTCGTGAGAGGCCTCCAACGGGAATCGCCTCTCGATATCTAAGTCACTTACAGAGGTCTCTGCTTGAAGGCAAATTGAACTGTCAGAGAAATGAATAAGGATGGGTTTCAGAGGTCGAGCTGGTTCCCGTGACTGGTTCCATCGACGCGTAGGACGGATAGTGAGACGATAAGCAGGGCCGTTCGCTCACCTTCAGATATTCTGGCGGTTGCCTTCGGACTTTTCAGGACTGAGATGTCAACCGGGCCACTCAATCTCGATGAATCTTCAACTTAAGATAGATTCACGATTCCTGCCCCTGCGGCATTGCTGCATAAAGCCATTCTGGGTAATAATGAATCGGACAGAACGAAAACTTGATCGAGTTCGTTAATTAAATTCTAATTGAGTGCGCGTTCATGTGACATCACTCGAATTCCAACTTCAATACAATTTTGTAAAGCTCAGAAAGGTTTCCATATTTCCTATCGAAAGTTGTCGTTTAAATCCCTCGATGTTTACGCTCTGATAAGATGCATTAATACTGTATATTTTATCTTTGTTATATGAAACGTAAATGTGTTATTGGCAGCTTAATATAAAAGTCAAAAAGTAAAAAAAACGCTGCAAATTCTTACACACGGGTTGGTTATTTCTCAAACCAGGCGCATGGAGATTCATTTCTTCACCGTGGGGAAAATGGAAACAGTGGGTTTGGTGTGTCCCAGACCCATTCTAATCGATTCAAAGTCCAAAATTTAGTGGAGATACCCCAGAGATCTCGAAAACATAAATTCGAAATGGGTAAATAGGCACCCATTTTGACCTATAGCCTCATCTAGAGGGCACCAATCGTTCCGGGACCCGTCTCCTTGGATTCAGCGTCCAAAAGTTAATGAAAAATCATAATCCACATGCCTGGGTACCAGACATCTCGAAAGCACATATTCAAAATGGGTAATAGATAGCCATTATGACCCATAACCTCTTCCAGTGGGTGCCAATCGTTCTGGGACCCTTTTCTTTGGGTTTAGCGTCCAGAATTTTGTGGAAAATGATACCCCACACACCTAGATAGCAAAAAATCTCAGTAATCCATTTTTCGAAATTAGTATTTTGATCCCTACCTCACCCAAATTTGGTCCAAAACGTTTCGAGGACCAACTAGAGCCATGAACGGACCCCCGACCAAAATTTCAGATTTTTAGAATGATTTCTACTACCAAAGTCGGCGCGCAAAAATTTAGTCTAAATTGGTACCCCACACGCCTAGATGGCCGAAAATCTTGAAAAATGCCATTTTTGGAAATACACATTTTGACCGCATACGGCGTACGGCGGACAGACATTTGCAAATTTTGATCTAGGACACCTTGATACGTCCAGAAAAAAAATTTGGGCCGAACTTTTTGCATGAAAACATAGGTTGATTATTCAAGGGATAACCAACTAAAATTCAATGAATCAATCAATAATCTGGGAAGACTGCCATGGGCCCATTTATCATTTAAAGATTATTTAAGGAATAACCAACCAAAATTAGGCATCCGGCATTAATAAATTGAGAAGATGGAGGGGAAAAATACCCTGGATGAAAATGTTGGAACAAAACCTATTTTATGATCGTACACTCACACGATTATGATCTGTTCTTGATTCGCATGCCATTTCGTAGCATTCCAGTGTCATTCCCTCGTAGGGTTGAGAAAGTTCTACAGGGGACTAGATACGAAACTGAATGAAACGCGCATTTGCATTTGTATGTGTATTTCGTGAGCTGAGTGATTTCTCGTCGAGGGTAAATCGGACAAAGCTAGGTTTCGTTGCATAATGTGACGGTAAATATCGACAACCATAAAAGATATATTTTGAATGATTCACTCCGTTCAAGAGGCGTAAGTGGAGTGGTGGGGGAAAACAAGAGGAGTGTTGAGGAAGCACCAAAATTTAGACGCCAATTTATGTCGAGATTTGCGACGAGGAATTCTTTATATAAATCAACCGTTCAAACGAAGATCACGTTTGCCGATCGGCTCTCAAATGGACTTCGATGGGGAGAGACTTCACCATGGTGACCGGTCTGAAGGACCGCAGTCGATTTCAGGTGAGCAGAAGGGAAGCAGCTTTCCCGACCGCCCCCATTTGTTGTATAAATATTTGGCCACTCCGAGGGACCACAACCGATAGGCGGTAAGTGTTCATTGTTAACCAGGCAGGCATCGGTCGGGAGGTGATGTTTGTCCTTCGAGATCCACTGAGAACACAGGACACCGGCCCTCAATCCGAATGATCCCAGAGGAGCGTTTTGATTAGGTGAAGAGCCAACGAGAGGGCTAATGGCCTATATTGCCTGCTAATTGATGTATTTGATGATATGTGGCCGGAATGAGATCCACGTTAACCTTAAAGGTTACGAGAAATTCGACACAATATTCTGTCCTCAATCGAAAGCACTGTAAGCAGTTATGTACCGGCGGGTATTACTGCTCCGGATTATCAATATTTTTGGCGATATAGGCGTGTGGGGTATCACTTTCCACTAAATTTTGGACCCAGAATCGATTGGAATGGGTCCTGGACACGCCACACCCACTGGAAATAGGGGAATTTCCCCCCATGTTGAAAAAATGAGTCTCCATGCGCCTAGTCCGAGGAATAACCAACCCGTGTGAAGGAAGACCGGCACGTTGTGATCTTTGAAACATAACGATTTTTTTAACGTGTACATCAAATCTTGCGACTATTTGACATCAATATTACAGCCATGATAGTTGGAGATCTGCCCGCAAATACTTCTTGTAAGAAGCTTCGAAGCAACAGAGCGTAGAATCTTGAAGGAACGTAGAGACGGGCGCGATCGATAGAGGGCGCTAAGGTTTACTGCTAAACACTTCACTTTTGCTTATATTCCTCTTCCATTCCAAGAGAGGAGCTGTGAGTGAAAGTGATGAGGCCAGGTCACAAAGCGGCTGGGAAACACCGATGCTTATTCCACTTTTTTGAACCAGGGAATGTTATGCTTTGGTTGCAATTTTCGGATTCGTTTTAGTCATATTGTGTACAACGTCTCCATTTGAAAATCTTTTCCTTATTTTCTTTGCAGTGATCTTGTTTTATCGAACAACACATTAGGTGGATGTTAATGAGAAGGATACGAAAAATTATTGCTCGAATAATCAACCCATGTTTTCATGCAAAAAGTCAATCTCTCTGATTCTGGACGTTTTAGGGTGTCTAGATCAAATAAGTCAAATGTCCGTACGCCGTCCGCCATGGCCCATGGCCTGTCAGCAGCTGGGTAACCTTATAACCAGGCTCAAGGTACTCCATGGCCAAGCTATCCCTTACGTCTGGGAGGAATCCATAGGTGTGCCGGCCTACATCTGCGTTCTCCCAACGATACTGCCATTGGGTGTGGACCCAACTCTCAATGGCAGCCATCTTGGCCGACACATCTCTATGGTTCTACATTGCTTGTCTCAGATCAGGGTGGACTGGGGCACAGCACCTGTCCGGCCATTTCACTGGACACCAGCGCAACACGCGCATCCAAAACTTAGGTCCAGTTCACAACCTGCAAGGACCTGCACCGCCAGAGCAGAGGTTGTGCGGTAGGCTCTCGTTAATGACAGGAGGATGGTTCTCTGGATGTTGGTTATCTTTCTTCTATTTACTTCTTTTCTTCTGTTGGTTATCGCCACCATGTTGAGGCTGCATATAGCACAACAGGGAGGATGGCCACTTTGTAATAGCGCAGTCACTCCCTGTATGATTCCCCCCCTTCCCCACGCTGGCCCCGAAATACCTCTTATGGCTGCTGAATGGTCAAGCATACGTCTTGAGAGTGACTAAATATGCGCATTTAGTAGCATCTTGCGATGAAGGACAACTCCCAGGTACTTGACCGTCATGCCCGCCTGAACCATAACACCGCCTGCCCTAAAACGGGTTGGATGGCGGGCATCTCCTTGGCCACCGAACACTAGTGCTTGAGTATTCTCAGCCGCCATTCTTAGTCGCGCAGATCTGCACCATTTGTCCACAAATGGTTTTGCAGCACAGCGTTCAGCCCCATCTATCATCAGCTCTGGTTGGAGCTGCAATCATAATTGCCAGATCATCCACACAGGCAACAGCCGGGACACTCAGCCTCTCCAACTCAACTAGGAGGCCATCCAGCACCAGATTCCACACAGCAGCGCCAAGCACAGATCCCTGTGGACAGCCTCTTGCTACAGGCAGCTCCACCAGGCCACCCCCAGAGGCCATGACGGTCTTCCTGTCGTCAAAGTAGCTCTGCATCAGTCGATATATGTTACTGGGGATGTTCAGCTCGCGAAGCCTCTTCATCACAAGGGGCCACCAGACAGCATTGAAAGAAAATGGCAGCTACATATTTCTCTTGGGAATCCATGACAGTGCTGAGCAGCTGGGTGATGGCTGACTCAGCATTCCTCCCCTTTGTGCAGCCATGCTGTGAGCTGTGCGCTGCCCTGAATCACCAATATCGACTCCTTCTTTCGATCTTCCTTAGGTGCATTTTACAAGCATGATGTTTTAACAATTCCTCTTTAATGATGATATGTTACGTGATCATTTTATTAATTTACTTTCTTTGCTGTTTCAGGTGTCGTGGATTTGACGAATCGATCATGCTGGGGGTTTTGAACTTCATATCAACATTTTCTCGTGGAATCTAGAATTATTTCGGGTCGAGTTTCGTGAACGCGTACGTAATGCTATTCATCTAATTAGTGACGGGATCGGGAAATTCGGTGCGCGCGTCGTTCAAATCGATTTTCTTTGTTCATTCGGTTGTGAATTCCGTGAGCGCGAGAATCGCGATACCGTGAGGCGGGAGTGAGATGCCGAAAACTCTCGTTCCCGCCAAAAAGCGGCCTGCGCCATCGCGATCAACTAGAGGTGGCCCATCGGGACCGGATTCCAAGAGAAGCAAAATTCGCTCAAAAGTGGCGACCAGCGGTAAAAATGGTGGAAAACCCGCTACCAACAAGAAAACCTTAGGAAGTAAGACCGATAAAGCTAAGAAGACTGCCGCTCCGAAAAAAGATACAAAAGACAAACCCAAAAAAGTTGTTGTCAAAAAACTTATCACCAAAGTCACGGCCAAAAAGGCTGCCGTTGGAAAATGCAAGAAGAAGCTACCAACAAAAAAGCCTGAAAAAGTAGAGAAAATTGAAAAATCTACCAGCAAGAAAGAAAAAGATGAAGCGAGTAACGTCAAGGAACCAGTTGAAGTCGTCATTCACGTCAAGAAACCAAAATTGAAAGCTGGTGTCAAGAAAGAACCAAAAGCTGGACTAGCAGTAGGCAAAATCAAGAAAGCTAAATCTACGAAAACAGCTCAAATGAAGAAAGAAATTTTGAAAAAACTCTCCGGAAAAATGGACGGAAAACTTGAAAGTGTCGTCAACACAATTTTGGAAGTTGCTGTTGTAAAAAAAGTCCACGCCAAAGCCAAGGCTACGTTAGAAGATGCTAGTAAAGATAAAGATAAGAAAAAGAAGGAAGTGGCCAAGAAAAAGGGTAAGGATAGCAAGCAAGATTCCAAAAAGACAGGAATGAAAGACGACATCGTAAGCCCCGTGACTACTCCAGATCCCGAGACGGGCATTGTGAAAGATCAAACGGACGTCAAAAAGGCCATTGAGAAGAAATGCGACGCGAAATTTCAGTTGAAACCTTTCGTCGACGAAGACATCAGAAGAATGGAGATAAAGAAGGAGATCATTGATGAATTCATTGAAGAAGAAGAAAAGCAAAGTCAAGTGCGGTTAGAAAGGAAGAAATTGCCGTTTTTGAAGAAAGTCCAAGCAAAGCCCAAAGACGAAGATAAAAAGAAAGTGGATGATATTAGTGAAGGTGCGAAGCAGTCACCTAAGTGTAAAGGACATGACGAATGCGAAGACGTCGATAAAAAAGAGAGTGTCGCCAAGTCGATACCATCTCCAAACAATTGTGAGAAATCATCCAAAAAAGAAGAAACGCTAGTCAAGAAAACTCCTAGAGGTAAGTCTGCCAAAGGAAAAAAACCGCTGAAGGCCGACAAAAGCGAAGATGACGAGAAGCCAGGCAGAAACGATGAAGCGGACTCAGACGAAGAACAGAAAGCGAAGCGCATGAAGTTATACGGATTTTGGAATGGACCCAAGCGTCATAGGTTGCTTCTCTGAACGCCATCGCAAAGGTTCATTGCTTGTACGAAAATGAGAGCAGAGGCGCTATGATGGAAATGTTGGATAAACAGTCGACAAGAACCAGAACCGACAAGAAGAGATTCGCCAAGGACGCTGGTCCAAAGAAAAGCGGGAGAGATAGTGAAGATGAAAAGACAGACGATTCTGCTCCCGAAATTCCAAAGAGATCGTTGCGGACAGCGCCTGGCATGAGGGGTGTTGGACGGCATTATGACATTGAGACGTCCTCATCGTCTTCGCCCTCTTCGTCGAGTAGTGACGCCGAAACTGAGGATGAAAAGTCAGAGAGGCGCCCTCCTTTACCAAAACCCGAGGTGAAAAAGACTAAGCCCACAGTGAAAAGCAAAGCTCGAGAAAAAGTCGAAGAAAAGGCAAAACCAATCGAACAACCTGAGAAAGAGGAGCCGGCGAAGAAAGTTCGCAAAAGACGAAGGAGGTGCGAGCTGATGATGGATTTGAAAGATATGGTCGTTCGGAAAAGAATGGCGTCGCTCAACGCGTCTGCAATGCTCGCTGCCACCTATTCTGTAGAGAAAAAATCCACTAAAAGCGACGACGACAAGCGCAAGAAATCTGCTCAGTCCACGACAACAGATTCCACTCAGTCGAGCACCGAAGTTGAACCAGAAAGCAGCGACGAAGAAGTCATTCTGAGCGGTTCGAGCAAGAAAGTTGCTGTCATCGTCAACCAAGACACTGACGTGACGATCACGGGTTTGTACGTCAACAGCACAACTCGGTCAACGAGACATTGCAGCATCACGGGGATGCAATATCGCATCTCTTCCACAAGCCACACACAAACCGAATCCACTGCCGTGACCACCGAAACCGTGATTCACACCACCGACCACGTCAGCGTCAGTCATTCGGTAAGTAGCCCTTGGAAAATGCTTTCATTTCCTGCATGTTTGGATTTTTTTTGAAAGTATTTTATTGGCCAAGTAATTACAATTTATAAGCAATGTTTGTTTGATAGGAGAGTACCTTGATGAAAAAAAAAAGTTCTTGAAATTGTTGTGCGATTGAGCGCACCACCGTTCACCGACAGCACAATGCGCTAGCAGTTTCACAGCCTCACTCACACAGATCATGTGGATTTGTCCTTTTTAACCGTCTGAGGATGTCATCGACGTCAAGTAGCCGGACTACTTGGCGTTGATGTGACCTCTGAGCCTCTCTTTATGGGCTAATGCTTGGCGTTTGATGACTTCATCGACCGTTTGAACCTGTAGTTCCAGGTGCAGACGAGCATTCTCGCTATAGCGGTACGCATCAACAAATGAGCGCAGCACATTTTGAAAGCGCTGAATGATTTGGCGATTACTTGGAGCGGTGCTACCCCACAGTTAAGCACCATAGGTCCAGACTGCTTGGAGACCTCATTGTACAACGTAAGCTTATTGTGGGGAGACTGCTTTGAGCGTCGCCCTATAAGTCAGTAAATTTTCCCGAATTAAAGTTTTCTGCTTTTTTTCTTCTTGACGTGCTCTTTCCAGCGGAGTAGAGCATCCAGAGTCTTGCCTAGATATTTGGCTTCATTGGCCATACATCGTTGAGATGTATCAGGACATATTCGATTCTTTTGTTGGTGAAATCAACATGGACCGACTTCAGCTCATTCATTTTTTGTCCAGTATTAAGATGGTTTGGCGTACTTCTGAGCCTCGGTTCGGCATCGTGTCGGGGTTTGTTTCACCAGTGGCTAGAATTGCAGTATCATCTGCATGTGGCCAGAGTGTTCTCTTCCCTTACTGGTATATCGCTGGTATACAGGAGTTACAAGAGTGGGCCAAGTGCGCTTCCCTGTGGGACTCCCGCTCGAATCCTTGTTGCATCGGAATGCGCATCTTCATATTTAATCCGGAAGAATCGATGTGATAGGTATGACTGCAGCGATTCGGCATATTGTGGTGGGAGCAATTATTTGAGTTAGTTGTAGTGGAGTCCTGTATGGCATACTCTATCGAACGTAAGTAACGTCGAGAAACACAGCTGAAAAAGCTTTTTTATGTTCTAATGCTTGTTCTATGATGTACGTGATCCTGTGAACATGGTCAATGGTAGAATGCTTGTGCCGGAATCCGAATTGATGAGCTGGAACTAGAGTTCGTTCTGCTATAATTTTCATAAGCCGCTTGTGTGATAGCTTCTCGAACAGCTTTGAGAGTACTAGTAACAGTGAGATTGGTCGATAGGACAACAGTTCTTCAGCTGGTTTACCAGGTTTTGGGAACATGATGACCTCGGCAAGTTTCCATTACTGTGGGACATCCCGGAGTTTGTTTGCCGCATTGATAATTTGCGTGATTTTGACTACTACCTTACGCCGAAGGTGTTTCAGGACTTGATCAGTGATTGCCCAGAGAGTTACATCTAGGCCTCATTTAGAAACTCCTCCGTAACGTTCATGTCTGGCACCTTTCCTTCGACTTACGGCAATCTGCCCCAGCCAATCACGTCAATCGACCCAATTTCCCGCCATGAAGACCTTGCCAGTCGCCTCCTTGAAGAAGTTCTTTAATTCATTATCATTATGTATTTCGTGTTCCTCGGAAACGATCGTCGAAATGGAAAGAGGTGCCATGAGGTTAAGGAGAACAAGACATAACGTATGAATGAGTTCGCCCTCCGTTCCGTTCGGGTTTTAGAGCTGAAACACCAAGGGCGAGGATAAAACCTTTGATCCCACGACAAACCGGATAAGAGGCTCTCACAACCAGGTTCCTTCGCAGCTTCTCTCGGATGGCTGGCAGTTTTCACCAAGGCTTCAATACTAAGCCCTAGGCGCTACCGTTCGCCTACAGAAAGCCTCCTCCCATCTAAAGGCAACCATGCTCTCCAAAACCTTGTTACAGGCTGGTAACCTGATTTCAACTCCAAATGTAAATCACACGTCCTTGTCTCGTTGTAGTGTGCTTACCCTAAACATTGACGATTTTACTCTTGGTTGGTTGTTCCTTAAATAATAAACCTATGTTTTCATGCAAAAGGTCAATCTCTCCGATTCGGCCCAAAATCAAGGTCTCTTGTTCAAACTGAGCAAATTTCCGTACGCTGTCCGCCTTCCACGCCGATTTGCTAAAAATATGAAATTCAGGTGTTTTAAATGTTTTAAAAAAATGAATTTTCGAGATTTTAGGCAATCTAGGAGTGAGAAGTATCATTCTTCACTAAATTTTAAATGCTGAATCCAATGAAATGGGTCCCAGGATGATTTCAAGAAGG
>CM034005.1:7759283-7864793 GCA_019603395.1 Cyrtorhinus lividipennis
GTTATTCCTCGCACAGGAGCATGGGTGTTCACTACAATCGATTCAACGTCTGAAATTTAGTAGAAAATGGTACCCCCTAGGTATCAGAAATCTTGAAAACACACATTCAAAATTGGTAGATGAATACCCATTTTGACCCATAACCTATTCTGGTGGGCGCCAATCCTTCCGGGACCAATTTCATTGGATTCAGCGCCCAAAATTTAGTGCAAAATGATACCCCACTCGCCTAGATCGCCCAAAATCTCGAAAATCCAATCATTTTGACCCCCCCCCCCCCCCCAACGCCACCATACCTCCCCCTTAAATGTGGTCCGATCGGACTGAAAAGCTTTTGAGGACCAACTAAAGCCGGAAACGGGTCCCTGACCAAAAAAATTAATAATTGAATTATTCGAAATTTCAGATTTTTAGAAAATTTTCTACTACCAAAGTCGGCGTGGGCGGCGGACGGACGGGATTTGCTAATTTTGATCTAGATACCTTGAAAAGTCCAGAAAAAATGTTGGGCCGAATCGGAGAGATTGACTTTTTGCATGAAAACAGGATATTAAACAGTACCTGCTATCTTCGGTTGTAGACAGATCATACGAGATGATTGCGAGGTGCCAAGTTCATCTGACGGCTCCTTTCTTGTTTGACGTGTTTTGTAAACATCAGCTTTGAGCTGAGCCAAAAACTTTGCGCGTGCCGCCATTAGCCACTGACGTACGAAAAGTGATACGAAAATTTGAACTAAAACATGAGTTTGTCCGAAGATAGACTACCGTGCGGGTGATATCCGATAGGGTGCGATCATGACTAAACAAGTACCATGGACATACGTTATGAGATAACGAAGTGGAGAATCCAATGTGACTGTCAAGTCGTGTCTGGTGATTTCGTCCACGAGCGGCAATATAACAAGGAGCTAACTACTTTTCCCTTTCACCTATCTTGAGTGCAAGGAGCTCGAACGATAACGATTAGGGGAGGATAAGTCCTGTGACAAGGAGAGCGGTCAACTTGTGGTCTTTATCTGAAAAATAGGTTGGCTTTGCGAATTAATGCATTTCTCCATTTCCGCACGACTTCTGTATGTGGATTTTTTGTGGATACGTCTGTGAGAGGGGTCGAATAGGTGACAGTCCGAAGCGACGCAGACACGCAGGAACGCATCCAATATGAACGGGTATTCTGATTCCATGGTTCCCAGCATCCGCACACATAGGTACGTCTGCTGCAGAAGTTGCTCAACTACGGTAAATGTGCCAGCCTAGGATGCAGTTCTCCCATAGAGGCGTTCGGTCGCCGGTGCTTGACATTCAAGGATCTTCGACGATCCCACCTGTGGGACGTGAACCAGCCACGCCCACTCACCGTGTTACACTCGACACTATCCGTTTCGAAAACGTAGCTTGGCTTCGGGGTCGCCATCAGAACGGTGCCGTGGATGGATCGAGTTTCCAGTACAGAGAGAAGTTACTAACAGCGCTCATGGCTTTGGCAAAGGCACACACTCCTCCCTGAATGCTCATAGAACTTGAAGAGCTGCTCCATGCTGAAGAGCACAGCGTAGGCAATGCCTCCAAGGATGCGCACAAAGCGTTCAGCTCTGATTCGTAAAATCATCTGAACGGTGGGTTCGCTGGGTCATTCTATTGCAGTTCCGGTGTATTGGTTTATTATCCCTTGATTGAACCTATGATTTCATGATATTGGTCAACCTCTCCGATTTACCGCAAATTTTGCGCTTCAAGGCGTTCAGATAAAACGCTGCAAATGTTTCCTTAATCGTTTATTACGTGTTTCTTAGAGCATTACTATGGGCAAAACTGGAAGTTTTCAAGTCTCATTCCAATCGATTCACGTCCCAAAGACAGTGTAAAACAAAACCCCTACACGCCTAGGCCCCCAAAACTAGAAACCTATTTTCAATATATTCGTCATTCCTACTTCCAGTGGGTGCCAATTGGTCCGGGACCCATCTCAATAGATTCATCGATACTTACTCCTCCTATACATGCCTAGTTTCTAGAAAAAATCCCCAAAACATAACATTATAACAGGGACCTCTTTTCGGCTCTAGTTGGTCCTCGAAACTTTCCTGCCCGATCGACCCAGATTGGGGAAGGGTTTGGGGTGTAATGCGTTTATTGAAACTAAATTTTCGGGATACTTTGGGAACTTGATAGTGGATATTCGAGATTTTTGGTGACCTAGGCGTGTGGAGTATCACTTTTCACTAACTTTCGGACGCTGAATCTTCTTCTATCTTGGCGTTTGTCCCAATCGATTGGAATAATTCTTACTGTTTTCCCCATACTCTTGGCGAAGGAATTTGCAGCGTTTTGTAGAAAATCTCAGCCAGCGATGTTTCCGTCATCGTGGAAATGCTTGTTCTACTTTCATATAAGTTGTAGATTTTTGAACTTGGATGAGTAATTTGACTGTTCACGTTGATGAGCGCTGTTGAGAGACCCAGTCCTTCTTAAGACATCCTGACCAACTCCCGTGAAGGGGCCGCCCACCTATTTATAGCTCAGAACATCGCATCCTCTTCGTACTCTGAAGAGGAAACTGGCAGGTCTTTCCGTTCAAACTCATTGGAAGGGTTCATCAACCCCCTATTAGAACGATTTATGGGCATATGTTTAAGGATGGATATAGGTGACAGTATTAGAAGGCTAAGATTCTCAGAGGGCCCCAAGATAGGCAACAAGTCTTAGGTTGCACTGAAGTGGGGGGTGAGCATGTTATGGTTACCGAAAAACCGCTAAATTGAAGATTATCACAAACCACCAGAACGCCCACAACAGCTACTGACAGAACAACGGCAATCAACTGTATTTTTGTCTTTTCATTTTGGAACCAACAACAGTCTGCTGCTGTCCCATATTTCGAGCGATCGTGGGATAATATGAACCAAATTAAGGGGTGCTAGGGGTCAAAATGTGTTTTTTGAAAAGTGGTGCGTGTGGGGTATTATTCTCTCCTAAACTTTGGACGCTGAATCCATTAAAACCCAATCTTTTTGGGACCCACCATAAGAGGTTTTGGGTCAAAATGAGTATCTACTACCCATTTTGAATACGTGTTTTCGAGATTTCTGGTACCTAGGCGTGTGGGGTATCATTTTCCACTAAATTTTGGACCCTGAATCAATAAGAGTGGGTCCGGGATCCGCCAAGCCCACTGTTTTCCCCCTTTTCCCCATGTTTTTTTCTTTTCATTTTGGAACCTACAACAGTCTGCTGTTGTCCCATATTCCGAGCAATCGTGGGGATAATATGATTATAGTAAATATTAATAACCGAATTCGGGGGTGGTTTGGGTTAAAATGTGTCTTTCGAAGAATGGATTTTCGAGATTTTTGGCAATCCAGGCGTGTGAGGTATTATTTTTCTACAAAATTTTGGACGGTGAATCCAATGAGTCGGGTCCCTAAACAATTGGTGCCCATAGGAAGAGGTTATGGGTCAAAATGGTCGATTGGAGTGAGTCTCCATGCTCCTGGTCCGAGGAATAACCAACCCCCGTGAAAGAGCGTTTTGCAGCGTTTTCTTAAATGAGTTGGAGCAGTGCCTGTCTGCGGAACAGTTGCCTATCCCCCAGTTTTTCCTAGTAAAATGATTTTCTTGAATGAAGGAAAATTTGCCCGCTTTTGCGTTTCAGATCACTCCAAAAGATCTTGCAGGATACTTCTTGTAGGTAGGTAAGTACTCAACCAACCAAAGAAATCCTATTTTCAGTCTTCCGACATTGTGGGCTGTTGGTCTGTGCCTCTGGGGTCTCATGAGACAATGCTGGCCGTCGCCAGCCTCTGCGCAACGTTCTCTGGTCCCGGCGGTAAATTATTAAGAGTCGGCGTTGTCTCGCGGACCTCCTTGACATATTTATTGCCCGTGATCCCCCCCCCCCCATCGGTCGTCGAGTATTTGGTGAAAGAGGCGACTTATTCCCTCAGGAACCTCCTCCTGCGAGTTGGCCCGTAAATCAGGTTCCCTTATCATCGAAAGGGTCCTTCGGGGTCGGGCCAGGGCCTCCGAAGAACATGCCTCCTCTGGGGCAAGGGGGTTCGGCAGTGCACTGAAGATATCCCAAGAGTATACTCAGGGTTTTTTGCCAGTTGCCGCATTCTGCATTCTTGTTCAATTCGTCCGGGGTGGGACTGATCGGTTCAGCCGAACGTGTTCATCTTATGGAGACTTCGACGCTGATTTATGAACATTGAGAATTCTTAAAACGTTCACATTTGTAGGGTAGGTTGGGGTAATATGCCACAAGTCTTGGCTTTGGTTGATGGCTCTACAGAAACATATCGCCAGAACTGATTATTGGCAACTGATACCAGCTGTCAGTTGCCAATCTGTCCCCGAGGCTTACCTTCCATGCGTACTTTCTCTTCCACATTTCCAGGTAAATCATTACCTCATTCAAATAATTCCAGACCGCTCAGAGATATTCAGTTACTTTTGGTTGGTTATTCCTTGAATAATCAACCTATGTTTTCATGCAGAAGGAGGACTTTGGGTCAGGGGTCTGTTCCTGGTCTGGGACGGTCGTCGAAACTTTTCAGCCCGATCGGACCAAATTTGGATGGGGTAGGGGTCAAAAAGATCTAGGCGAGTGGGGTATCATTTTTCCACTAAATTTTGGACGGTGAATCCAATGTTGGGTGAATCCAATGCCCTCTGGGTGAGATTATGGGCCCAAATAGGTACTTATCTACCCATTTCGAATGTGTTTTCGAGATTTCTGGTACCTAGGCGTGTGGGGTATAATTTTCCACCAAATTTTGGACTCTGAATCCAATGAAATGGGTCCCAGAACGATTGGAACCCCCTGGATGAAGTTATGGGTCAAATTGGGTATCTATGGAGGAATAACTATATTATGTCGGACTGGGTAAAAAAATATTAACAGATTAAAATTAAACTATTTAAGAAATTTCAAATCAATAAACTCACACTCATGAACATTGCAATGGAGGGCCAACTGGATTGGCTGGGGTTAGTTGCAGTGATGCGGCCATCGAGCGATGAACCTATTATTCTATAATACGCAGAAAAACTATTTGGAAATCACCCCATGATCCAGAACTTTTTCTAATGCGAGCACCTTTTGGGAGACCGAATTCGAATCCAAGTTAACTCTGGGTTTAACTAAGGTTTCTGGTTTCTCCCGAGTTCTTGAGTATTCTGACCAAGTCAAGCATTTAAAATTTACCTTAATTCGACCAAAGAGTCACATATAAAATTCCTCTGGAATCTTTATCTCCCAAATTCCACCTTTCGTTCGCCCCTAAGTCCATCCGGGCTCTTAATCACGCCTTTGTTTTTCTCCTCTTTGGCCTCTTTCTCGCTATTTCCATTCTCGCGACAGCTCGTTAATCCCGAAACGCGACTCCGAAATGTTGGACACCCTCAAGATTAATACCTTACCAACGCTTGCCCCATTATTTTCATCAACTTTTTGCATCTCGTTTCTCACCACATTTTTGCAGTTGGTACTCGGGAGTGATTATGGGAGGAATTTGTATGTTATATGCGTTCGAACGTTAATGCGGATTTTCTGAATAAGCAGAAGCGGGAAAACCCAATCAATCAAGCGGTCCGGTCCACTATCAAGCTAAGAAAATAGAAAATCGACTGAATAATCCAAGATAACGTATGGGCAGGACGGTGGTAGGGACTAGTCGATAGACTTTGTGGATGAGGAGAGCAGAGTATCCGATGACTCTCATGGGCTTCGTTCGATTAGGATTAAAGTCTATGGGTCCTGGGGAGGAGTAACTCTTCCCTTGGTCCTATACAAATAAGAAGAAAGAAAGGATAAGGGGTCCGAAAAAATGAAAAAGCCGCTGGTGCCGGCTCTTGCTTTTTTTTTGCTTTTTTGGTAGCGGGAAAATTGGGCACATTAAAGAAACTTTTGGCGGATTATGCCTTGATTGTCGTATACGGTTCTATTTAAATTATATGTACGGTTCAGGGAGGATGAACGTAATACCATCCATACAAAAGGAGGTAAGACTGGAAGCTTGGGAGAGAATTTTTTTGATCCTGTATCATCGAGCTTTGGAAAGGAAAATATTAAATATAAAGATATAAAGACACAGGGGAGGACATGTATCTGTGAACATAATAGAAAATCTCAAGTGACCCTTCGGACGGAGGAACACCAATTAATCGTGAACGAATAAGATGCGACAAAGACTACACAGATATATTGGAAACAAACGGATAAAACAAAAGCCAAATAAGGCTGCCAATTTGATTAGGAATGCGAGGCACTATCTGATGGAGGATTCGTAGGTTTCAGTCCAATCTTGAATCTGGGCAACACAGTCGGAGAGCAGAAGTAGGTAAAACAGGAAGTGGTTTACTAGGTAAGAAGCTAGAGCTAAATGGTTCGGTGAGCAAGGTGTTGTAAGAACAAGGAAGGAAGGCAGATTCAGAGGAGTCGAGGGTCAACTTAGCCACTCCGAACTGATGCAACCAGAAACCAGCCAGGGACCCGGACAGGATACCCCAGAGAAAAAGGCGAGGGAAGGAAGTTAGGCCCAGCAAAAGAGGAATATTTCCTCTTAAGAGTGAGCAAAACGGGCATCAAGTGTGCAAGATTGGAGAATGCAGACAAACACGGCCTCGCGCACCATGTGGAGAGCCCAGAAACGGTCACCTCTGACCCGGCGGACCAAGCGCGTTCTGTTGCGCGTACAAACATAGAACATCCGGGTGGAAACCACCGCTCGACAGGTAAGGGCAGAAGCAAGAGGAGGTTAGTAAAGAACAGGACTGAGTATAAGATGGTAAAGAGACAAGGACTTTGTGGAGTCTTAATTGTGTTGTATCTGCTTGGCTTTTTTTCCCGGGTGACGTGTATCGTGGGATGATTTGAACGTGTGATATCTTTTTCTCTTTTAGTTTTTAATAGCCTTTAGGCGGAGAAGGCATGGCGAGTGAGTCCACGTATAAAGAGGGTGATTGAAAGAGGAGAGGCATGACGAGAGAGTGAAGGATGTTTTTGGCGGATTGCAGATGAAAATATAAAGGAGGCGAGATAGAAAAGATACGTTGGGAGAACCCACTCAAAACAAAGGAAGGTCTTTATCTCTTCTGCACAACAACCAGGAAATTCTGTACCAGAATCAAATCCACGCTGAACAATCTGCGAGTCTGCCTCAGCAAATTTCGGCAAGACGCTTTGTTTCCTTATTCCTCCTGTCTTCGGGCAGGGACACGGCGAGACAGCGGGACCTGTAAGGAAGAAGTCTGAAAAGCTTTGGGGTGAGAATGGGAGGTAAGCATTATTATTGCGGTGAGTAGGGTTTGCAGCGATTTTATGCCCCTTTGCTGCAATACGATGAGTAATTCGAGAGCGTGTCTGGAGAGGAACACGGGTATCACGCCAGTTTCCAAGAATGAGAAATACTTCTTTACAAACGAAGACTTTCTGGGGGGTGTTAGTCCTGTTTTTTTTTTGTTCTTCTTTTTTCTTGTGGTTGTCTTGATTGTCGTATCGACTTTTGTTCTGTTTCCTGATTTCTTGGGAAACAAGGGGACATTTATCCCTCCCAAGACCGTAGGATACCCGGCGCTGGGGTACGACCGGTAGGCCAAAAGATCTCTTGATAAAGATGAATTTATCGGAGAACCCGTCAATGGCAGACTTCGCTGTGATCCCAATGCTTGAGCACCATACGTCAAACAGCTCGAGACGTGCTGGAAAAACCTTGTATTTGGCTGGATCGGTATCTGGGATTGACCGCAAGAAGGATCCATAAACACTTGCTATGGCATACTGGCAGTAGACGATTTCTCCTTCAGATGGGTCGCAAAGGACAAGCCAGTGGTAAGGGTCACTCCAAGGTACTTGGTACGAAGACACCACCTCACATCATCACATCTGTAAGTCATGCCTCCGAAAGTCTGAGCCGCCCTCCCCTGCGGAAAACCATGATCTTGGATTTATCAAGATTGACCCAGCATCCTCCACTGATCACAATAATGCTGTAAGGCATCAATGTTTTGCTGAAGATCCGCTGTAGACTCGGCCCGGTAATGACAATGTCGTCAGCATCATAAAGCAGTTATTTTTGGTTCCAGCAACGTCGATTCCATGAGGCAATGCTCCTTCAAGATCGTTGAGGTACAATGCAAATAGCAGAGGACTGAGGACGCATGATACAATGATAACGTGGGGGAAAACAGTAGATGTGGGTTCCAAACCCATTAAAATCGATTCAGGATCCAGAATTTAGTGGACAATGATACCCCACACGCCTAGTTACCAGAAATCTCGAGAAAAAACCCATTCGAAATGGGTAGATAGATACCCATTTTGTCCCATAACTTCTTCGGTGGGTGCCAATCGTCCCATCTCATCGGACGGTGGAAAAATCGGACTCATTTCATTGGATTCACCGTCCAAAATTTAGTGGAAAATTTTACCCTACACGCCTAGATCGCCAAAACTCTCGAAAATCCATTTTTCAAAATACACATTTTGACCCCAACCCCATCCAAATTTTGCCGATCGGTCTGAAACATTCAAGGGGCAACTAGAGCCAAGAACAGACCCCTGACCCAAATTTCAGATTTTTAGAACTTTTTCTACTACCAAAAACCTTGCGGACGGCATACGTTTGACTTTTTGATAAGTTTTTCCTTAAATGATCAACCTATGTTTTCATTCAATATGTTTTTCTGGATGTTTCAAGGTGTCTAGTTGAAAATGTCCGTCCGCCATTCGCCGTCCGCGCCGTTTTCGGTTGTGGAAATTTTTCAAAAAATCTGAAATTTGGGTCAGGGGTCTGTTACCGGCTTTGTGGGGTTATAAGAGTCAAACGACAATATACGAGTTAACCAACAGGTTTTATTGTACATGTGGTATATACCAGGAGCGATACGAAAAACACATGAGCACGTGAACGTAGTCAGGTTAATATCATATTTTTTATCTTATCAACGGCATTTCAATTACGAGATAGAGAGACTGGTGGCACTAGTGTCGCCACATTTCTCCCCCCCTAGATTGCGGAGCATTATTAATCAAAAATAGAAAAATAAAATTTGTAACTGTACAAATTAGGAAATTTGCCATGTAGGTTTAAAGATGACAAATGACACAAGACGACAAATTGCAAAATAAAAATAATAATAATTGAAATTATTTCAATTTAAATCACAAATTTCAGTTCAAATAGTAACTTTGCAAAGTAATTAGTTTACACATAGTGAATTATATAGTTGAAAGAACGCAGAAAATGGCACATAAAAAATCATTGCCGATTTGGCATCACTATAAATATGCAGGTCACTAAGAAAATTCTAGGGTAATGAAAAATAAATCAGGTAAATAAGAAATACATACATTATGGTAAGAAAGGTTAATCTCGATATCTAGCTGGGAGCTTTACAATTCTGCCGCTCGATGTATGAGTGTCAAAATGTACTTTACGCTTTGCAACTGGCATACCATGTAATGGATCAGCCTGACTTAAAGGTAAATGATTATTAGAAAAAACAGGTGCCTTACCTACTACATGAGAAGTCTGCCTTATTGCTGATTTTTTTGGTTTCTGTGTTGTAACAGGTGTAACAGGTGAAAAAGCATCATCACAATCTAAATACAATTCATAAGCAGGCTCCAAACGATCAATGCTTACGTCGTCCACTCTACCATCCAACTGCAACTGAAAAAATTTCTTTTTTCTGCTGATAACCTCAAAGGGACCATCATAGGGCGCTTCCAATGGCAAACGAACTCTATCAATCCTAACATAGACCTTTTTACACGTCCACAAATCTTTGTGCACAAACAATTTATCTTTTGATTTGTGAAGGAATGGAACTGGTTTGATGCTCCTGAAAGCATCACGCAACTTTTGAACAAACAATGATTTATCATGGATTGGGGCAGATTGGCAGTAAAACTCCCCAGGCAGTTTCAAGGTGCGGCCAAAAGTCAGCTCTGCACATCACACTCCAGTATCATCCCGAGCTGCTCGTAGGCCCAGTAGGACAGTCGATAAATTCATTGACCAGTTTTTTCCATGACACTTCAGTCCCTCTTTTAGTCTACGGTGAAGCCGTTCAAGGACCCCATTGGCTATAGGGTGATATGAAGTAGTTTTGATATGATCAGAACCTAAAAATTTACATAATTCAGCAAATAGTTCAGAACAAAACTGTGCACCACGGTCAGAGGTAAGCCTTAGGGGGACCCCATACCTACATGCCCAATTGTCGTAAAAACCCCGTGCTATGGTCTCTGCACTAATGTCACGCAGTGGAATCGCCTCAATCCAGCGTGTTTCAATCCAGCACTATCAATAAGAGTGCACAAGTATCGAAACCCTTCAGAGTTTTCCAGAGGTCCAACAATATCTATATGGACATGCTCGAATCGATTGCTGTCTGGGAAATTTTGATAGGGGGATCCGGTATGTTTGATTACTTTGTTCTTTTGGCACTTGTGACACGAACGGCACCAATGGCTAATATCTGCCGTCATATGCGGCCAATAGTATTTTTCTCGTAACAACCGCAGGGTACTTTTTTTCCAGGGTGTGCTAACCCATGAATCTGCGTGAATAAAGGCAATCTTAATGGTTTGGGAATTCATTCAAACAGGACGATTTATATTATTTAAAAAACTACAAAATATTGAGGTGCCATCATTTAGAGCAATTTCCTTGAAACATTGGTCCCGATAACCCTGTTTTCTCATTTCCAAAATCTCACTATCCTCAGCTTGTGCCTGAACAATTCTATCAATCGTAACAACAGCCTCAAGGGCTGCAACTTCTGGTCGACTCAGGGTGTCTGCAATTATATTTGAAACACCGGTAATATGGAGAATTTTAGTTGTGAATTGGGAAATATACTCTATGTATGCTCTATGTATACTCTATGTACGCTTAAGTTTTTTTCTGTTTTTCATAGTAAACATGTGACACAGTGGTTTGTGGTCAGTAATGATGGTAACATCACGTCCTTCAAGTAGGTATGCAAAATGTTCTACAGCCACGTAAATGGCATACAACTCTCTATCAAATGTTGACCACCCACACTGAGCATCAGTAAGCTTAGAGGAGAAAAAACCCAATGGTTGACGCTCAGTGCCATTAGCCTGCCCAAGGACAGCCCCCACAGCAGTGCTGGACGCATCACACGTAAGGTAAAGGTGGGCATCGTTTCGTGGAAAATGCAGTA
Source organism: Cyrtorhinus lividipennis (assembly GCA_019603395.1). Classification (NCBI taxonomy): domain Eukaryota; kingdom Metazoa; phylum Arthropoda; class Insecta; order Hemiptera; family Miridae; genus Cyrtorhinus; species Cyrtorhinus lividipennis. The sequence goes on from CM034005.1 coordinate 7,770,482, forward strand.
ATGTAAATTCAGAAAAAGCATTACGAGCTCTTTTAGAGGTATCAATCAAAGCAGGAGTCCACGCAATGCGCGTTCGGTCATTTTTCTTTGGGTGTCCCTTGAGCAAATCATTAAGAGGAGCTAAGTGTGTTGCAGCGTGCTTACAAAATCTACGATAAAAATTAAAAATTCCAAGCACCCGCCTAAGGGCTGTAATGGTGGCTGGAGGGTCCATATTTGAGATGAAATTAACACGTTCTTTAATGGGCCGAAACCCTTGGGGTGAGATCGTGTGTCCCAAGAAATCAACTTCTGTAGCAAAGAATTTAGACTTTTTGATATTAATGACAAGTCCATACTGATTGAGGCGCTGGAATAGCAAGTCCAAATGCGTGTTGTGACTTTCAATATCGTCGGAAAATACCAGAATATCGTCTATATAGGTGAAAACAAACGGAAGATCGCTCAAAACAGAATTCATAAAACGCTGATATGTAGAGGGAGCATTTCGAAGCCCAAACGGCATTCTCATATATTCAAATAAGCCTACTGGTGAAATGACAGCTGTCTTACAAATATCATCAGGAAAAACAGGAATGTTGTGAAAAGCTCTCACCAAATCGACACAAGAAAACACATTCTTACCATTAAGTCGCTGGGTGCTGTCATGAGGGTTTGGCAAGGGAAACCTGTCAGGTATTGTCAAAGCGTTCAAACGCCTGTAGTCTCCAGCGATTCGTATTTGCTTGAGCGGCTTCTGAATGACGACCAAAGGCGAAGCCCATTGTGAGGCTGACTGGCGACAGATCCCAATCTTTTCCATTCCGGCGAACTCCTTGAGAACTTGTTCCTCTACAGCTGGCTGCAACCTTCTAGGCTTATCGTAGGTTGGCGCACCTCTTGAGCGAATGTGGTGATAACGTCATGTTGTGGTCTACTAAGGTATTGAGGTGGCTTAGTGAGTGCAGGAAATTTAGATAGTAACTCATGCACTTTGGAATCAATGTTGTTATCATAGGCGATTGTATGAACACTGGCCTGACCGGAGTTGCGCAGGAAGCAAGGTATGCTACAAAGAGTGTTTCCATCAATTAGTCGTTTTGCCTGTAAGTCGGGCAGCAAGTGATGAGCAGTCAGCATGTCGGCACCAATTATAGGAGTTTTCACAGCAGCAACCACAAAGTTCCATGCATAGGTTTTTGGCAGCCCGAGTGACAGCGTTAATTCGCGAGTGCCATAAGTAGGAATTGGGGGTATCATTTACAGCAAAAAGTTGGTAGTCAGTTTGCTCCTGTAAAACCGGTAAAATATGCGTTGGTAAAACTGATACATCGCTGCCCGTATCAACAAGGAAACTTTTCAGTACTGACAGTGACATTGACAGCTCAACGATTCGTGCCACCGCCATTGAATTTATCTCGCCTACGACGAACTCTTATTGTAACATGGACGAAGGGCGGCTCAGACTTTCGGAGGCATGGACTTACAGAGGTGATGATGTGGAGGTGGTGTCTTCGTACAAGTACCTTGGAGTGACCCTTACCACTGGCTTGTCCTTTGCGACCCATCTGAAGGAGAAATCGTCTACTGCCAAGTATGCCATAGCAAGTGTTTATGGATCCTTCTTGCGGCAATCCCAGATACCGATCCATGCCAAATACAAGGTTTTCCAGGCAACGTCTCGAGCTGTTTTGACGTATGGTGCTCAAGCATGGGGATCACAGCGATACGATGCCATTGAACGGGTTCTAAAATTCTTTATCAAGAGATTGTTTGGCCTACCTCGTAACACACCGGATTATTTTGTCTATTTGGAAACTGGCGTGATACCCGTGTTCCTCTACACGCTCTCTCTCCACTGCAGATACCTTCTCAAAGTAATGCTTATGCCTGCGAGCCGGTACCCTCGGTTGCTAGCAGACCAGATTGTTCAGCGTGGATTGTTCTGGTACAGGAATCTTCAGGGTTTGTGCAGAGAGACCGGCTGTGTTGTTGGTGCCAACTTTGAGGATCCAGCATTGTGGAGATCTCAGCTCAGATCTCTGCAAGAGACGCTGGAATCCCGATGGAGAGAGCAGACTGTCACAAGGGCGTTGTCATCGCATCACAGGATTTATCGGCAGTTGGACATGGGGCTCCGAAGTATCGACCTGACTGAGGAGGGTCAAAAAGGGTCTATGTTTGTCCTCCGCTGGGTCTGTAGGGTCAGAGGGGACCTTCTGGCGCTCAATGGCCGGCCGGGTGTGGCTCGGGACAATCTTGACAGGACGCTGTGCTCCCTTTGCAATCTTGGCGAGGCAGAGGACATTATGCATTTTCTGGGGCATTGTCCGGTCCTGGCTGAGTTTCGGGTTGCACAGTTCGGAGTGGCTAGGTTGACCCGCGACTCCATGATCAGAATGCTCAATGGTTTGAACTGGCTCCCACTCGCGAGATTTTGCCAGGCTGCTTGGTCATATCGATCCGAGCTGGTTGCCCAGTTCAATTGGGACTGAAACCTCATCCTCGCCTATCAATTGGCAGCCGTGTGCTGTGTTTTCCTTGTTTTCATATTCTGTGTAGTCTTTGTCGCTCTTATTCGTTCACGATTAATTGTTTCCTTGTTATGTTCAATTGTAAAATGGTTTTAATTTATTTATTTGTAAGTGCAATATAATCTCGGCTCTACAAGCATAATAAGGGCTATGTGTTTCCTCAATAGGTTGGTGCATCCTCTGGCAGACGGGCATGGCCCATTGCCATACCGTGTTATTGTTTAAATGCGAATTTATTATTATTGTTGTTCAATTAAAATAAACACGTTTTCTTTTCTTTTCTTCTTTCTTCTGGACGAAGAAAAAGTTGCTACCGATGATTCTCCAGCAATCTGGGAGAATTATGCTAAAATCATCCGCCAAATCGAGTACTATTTCGGCGACTTCAACTTGCCCAGGGATAAATTTCTCCTAAAAGAAATGAAGGCCGACGATGGATGGGTTCCTCTCAAGACCCTGATCAAATTCAATAAGCTAGCTAGTCTCACGACTGACGTGCGTGAAATTGCATTCGCCATAAAGAAGTCTACAACTGGTTTGATGGAAGTAAATGAGGATAATACCAAAATTCAACGATCTCCTCATGTTCCCATCCCAGAGATGAACGAAGAACGCAGGAAAGAGGTCATTTCTTGGTCCGCTTACGTCAAACGCTTCCCCGATGATCACAATATGAATCAAAATTTGGAATTCTGCTCCGCGCACGCTCCGGACTATGAGAACGTCTTTATGAGGAAATACCGCGACGAGGCTGTTCACAAGTTGGTTTTCGAAGGATCGATATTCATCACCTTCAAGACAGTGGAGGCTTGCATGAAATTCGTTGAAGGACCCGAATTGGAGTACAACGAGAAGAAGCTCGATAAGATGACGCAGAGAGACTCAGCATGCTGGCCACCTGGGTTGGCGATTTTTATGTGTTGCAGTCGATTGCTCCAACACACTGCGGAAACGTTGGTAGAACTCCGTCATCACTTCTTCTGCTTCTCTTCCTGTTGGCATACGGACGTATTCTGCACGCATGAGGGCTATGTGGTGCGAAACGAGTGGGATTATTCGACACCCAGTGGACCTGTCCACCCCACTGAAGTCTGAGACCGCCTTTATTAAGCTCCCCGTCGCATAATACCGCAAGGTCAGTAAAAACTTGACATCAGGTTGCACAGCATGGTTCAGATTGGTCAGCGATCGAATGCGATCCTCGATTGACGACAAAACCATCATTGCTGTTCGCTTTGAAAGCCGGAACCGCTCAAAAAACTCGGGTCTCTCCATACCTCGAAATGGTTTGGGCGTTCGCGGAAGATTTTTGGTCTCCTGGACAGAATATTCTGACGAACCAAGTCCACGAAGTCTTCGTCGTCCGAAATAAACTCGGGTTCAAATATCATTGTCATTTGTCACTTGTTGAGGGTCAATCGGTTCACAAATGGCGACTATAAACGGGAATCGGCCGTTTAAACGAACCCCAACGAGTGTTTAACTTTAAACAACGTTCTGCTCTTATCACCGACCTTAAACGTTGATTAAAAACATGTACAACACTCCATTTTTGCTTCCTTTGTTTAATCGGCTGTTTAACGGGCGAGTGTTGTTTAATCAAGCACTGTATACCTGGCCCTATAACATGGCCAAGAGGAAGGAAAGAATTGACATAAAAGAAGCAATAAAGCAGGTCAAGAAAAACGGAGCTCAATGTGCAGAAAATGCAGAAGGCAGGTTGATGAAAAATCGGATGCCCAAAAAACTGTCAAATTTCCCTTGGGAACTGTTGTCAACCTTACCGGCTTCAAGGAGAACAGTAGATACAAGACAAGACGTGAAATGATTAAAAAGGAAATCAAGGCCAATATTGTGGTCAGAAATAAATAAACGTGGCGATGCTTTGCGGAGGGAAGATTTAGCCACACAAACCTTACCTCTCCTCAGTTTTCCTGAAACAGTTTGGGCGACTCCAATTTACATCCGGGGAAGCATTTTTTTGCGTCATCCCCAAAAGAGAAGTGATACCAACACAACCCTTGGTAGAATTTTGGTTGACGGGAAGCTGACTTATAGCGATTGTCACGACGTCCACTGTTTCTTCCAGGGCTAGGAGAGGGAGAGAACCTTCGGGAAGTGGAGCAACCACGAGAGCGACCCCTGTCCCCATCATTTTGTCTCAATTTGATTTCTGCTATTTCGTGGGACAAAGTTTGTAGCATTGCTAAGATGTGAGTGGTAACCTCATTTGAGGGTGGGGTGGCTGCGTGAATCTCTGCAACTGAAGGGTGTGTCTGGGCGACGGTCATCGCTGTTGCAGGAATGCAATCAGCCATTTCGGCAAGTTTTTCAAGGGGCTCATTGCTGATGGCCAATATTTTTCGGGAATCTTCGGGAAGTTTTTGTAACCATAAATTCTTCAAAATATCATTACCACAAGAGCTATCTCCCAAAGCACGTAACTTCCCCAACATAACCGATGGTTTGCAAGTATCAGGGAATGTGGTGCCATTCAGCAGTAAATTGAGCTGTTGCTCCTTTGTTTGCCCATGAATGGCAATAAGCGCCGCCTTAGCTGTGGTATAGCGAGTAGTACACTCTTTGTCGATTATAGTAGCTTCTATGTCATTAAGTTCGTCATCCAGTACTTGAAGAAGCTTGCTGAACTTAGCTTGTTCTGTGTGAATACCGTTTTTGTCAAAAATTAACTCTGCTGCTGAAAACCACAACGCGGGGTTCTTTCTGTTGAAAGGTGGCAAGTTGAATTTCGAATGAGGCACATTGTCGGTGCGGTCCTCTTCCCCCTTTTGTTTAGGCATGATTGCACACGCGGACGTCAGAAGAAAACGGGAACTGGTACTCACAGTAGGGTAAGTTGCCTGGGAACCACAGAGCCGTCGACGGAGACCAAAACACTGAACCAAAAGCACCGCGAACTCGGAAAAACTATACTACAACCCCACGGTCGCCACTTGTGGGGTTGTAGTAAGAGTCAAACGACAATATACGAGTTAACCAACAGGTTTTATTGTACATGTGGTATATACCAGGAGCGATACGAAAAACACATGAGCACGTGAACGTAGTCAGGTTATTTTTTATCTTATCAACGGCATTTCAGTTACGAGATAGAGAGACTGGTGGCGCTAGTGTCGCCCATATCGCCGCATATTGACGCAGTCGGAGCAGGGCAGCACAGGGCAGGGTAACGCAGTTTTTTGTGAAACACGTGTTTGCAGGAGCGCGCGCAAGTTGTGGCGCAGCGCAGGGCAGGGTAGCGCAGCCGGCACAGACACTTGTGTCGAGACACAGATTACTGCGCCGCATTGCTCGACTGTGCACGTTTTTCTACTGTTGTGCATGTGGTTTTTGAGCATTGCATCCCTCAGAATAAATAAGAGGTCGGATCATACGATGAACTTCTTCAAATTCAGCTCTATTGAGGCGAAAATAGGTAATGAACCTTTCACTACACAACTCTTTTGTCATAACAAATCCCCCTTGAGAACTTCTTTTTTTCAGGTAGTCACTATTTTTACGCTTATTCTTTCTTGTTCTCTGGCGAAGTAGCAATAATAAGTCAAGATCGGCATCTGAATCTGACTCAGAACTCAAGTCCAAATATTTCGACAACATGCTCTCAAGTACTCACTTCACACACCAGACACTTTCCAATTTGACACTGCTTCTCAATATGCGAAGTCAACTGTGCGACGCAGATTTTTTGCCGATGCTGCCCTGTGCTGTGCTGCGCTGCATGGGCCGTGCCGCACAGCTCAATATGCGCCTTGGGTAAAACTGTCGAATTAGGTGCGCACCCCCTCTTATCACTAAATTCGATAAATCGAAGGAAAGAACTTAGTTCCCTCGATACTTCGAATTTAGGAATGGAGGTTACTTAACCTAAAACATTTTTTCTGCAACATATTTGAACATTTTGTTGTGTATTTAACTCGGGGGCGTATTTGGAAAGAAAAAAACATCCCTGTTGTGTATTTAACTCGGGGGCGTATTTAAAAAAAAAAAAAAACATCCCTGTTGTGTTTCAAAAATCGATATATCGAAACGTGTAGGAAGGTCATAAGAAAGTGATAACAGGGGGTGCGCACCTAATAGCACAGTTCAACCACTCCTTGTCTTAGTTGGTCCTCAAAACATTTCGGACCAAATTTGGGCGGGGTAGGGGTCAAAATATGTTTTTCGAAAAAGGGATTTTCGAGTTTTTGGGCGATTTAGGCGTGTAGGGTATAATTTTCCACTAAATTTTAGACGCTGAATCCAATGATATGGGTCCCAGAACGATGAGCACCGACCGGAAGAAGTTATGGGTCAAAATGGATATCTATCTACCCATTTTGGTTGGTTATTCCTTGAATATTGTATATGTGTTTTCAAGATTTCTGGTACCTAGGCGTGTGGGGTGTCATTTTCCACTAAATTTTGGACGTTTAATCCAATGAAATGGGTCCTGGACCCGCCACACCCACTGTTTCCTCCATTTCACCCATGTTGAAGAAATGAATCTCCATGCGCCTGGTCCGAGGAATAACCTTGTGAATGAATTTGCAGCATTTTAGATCTAGACGCTTTGAAACGTCCAGAAAAAAATTTGGACCGAATCGGAGAGGTTGACCTTCTGCATGAAAACATGATGAGGTTGAAGGAATAACCAACCAAACACCGAGGTATCTGACGATAGTATATATCCACCAAGAGTGATGAGTAGGTACACCGTTCAGTTGAAGTAGGTACATGTTAGTTACGAATGATATCTGACCGTCGAAATCGGTTTAACCAGTGTACTCATTACTTTTGGTGGGAACGGACTATCGTCAGATACCTCAGTTTTTTATCGAAATGGGTTTCCACAACTTCGTCGTAAAATGATTTCATTCGTACGCATGAGTCAGTGGTTTTCTGCTGATATTTGCCATGCAAGCAGCCACCTTTTCCCCATACAGATAGCGGTACTCAACACTCACAAAACTTCCACATTTAGCCAGTAAAGCCATTACACGAGTTGTTTGTAACGTACCGCGTCTGGCGACCCAAATCAACAGACGCTGACGTATCGGTACTGCGCTGACTTTGAAGCGAGTTTCCACTTACTATCAGGGGTTTTACAATCTCAAACGTTCGCATTACTGGGTAGAAGAGGTCGGCAGTTTCGTGGGGAAGCCCATTTTTAACGTTGGAAAGCCGTTTGAACGAGTTAACGAGCCGCGTACTTGAATTTTATGGGTTTCTGCTACAAAGCGAGCGTTGAGTAGCGTCTTGACTGGTAGACTGTTGACTGTGCTTAAAATCGTTCAGAAGAGCCGTCATAATTGTACTGCGCAGCAAGACGGGAATGGCTTGTTTGAGATCCATTCTGCACTAGAAGAAACATAAAGCAATATCCAACCAATCACGAAATTAAAACATTTTCCTGCGTGGAAGACCTCAAAACTACACGTTTCTGCATGTTATTCCGCATTGCTTCGTGCATCAGGTGGGTTTTTGTTCAAGAAAGGGTATCCTATTTAAAGTGGCGTAAAAAAGACCAAAGCGTTCTTCCCGAAAATGACCTATTTTCACCAGACACTTCTATGGTAGATATTGTGTGAAAATCGTTTCGGAATTTATCGGAATCGATATAGCTTCCCTCATTTAGTGGAATTACCCCGCACTCATATGACCCAAATTAGCTCCAAAACCTGTATTTAAAGTCCGCACTGTCCCATACCCCTATCGTGCCTGGTGATCAGTATGAAAAGTTTCGAGGACCACTTTCTAGGAAAATCCCAACTGCTACTATCGATGTACTAAGGACATTTTGGTTTTGATTGGTTACTTCTTGGATAATCAACGTATCTAACCATGCCCAAGGCTGGTTCATTATTCATGATGTCCAGATCAAAATGTAGGGAAAATGAGTTGGAATGGGGAATTGAGTCCCTCAATAGCCCTGGAGTTCGCCGCCCAAGCCGATTTTGGTAGTAGACAATTTTCTAAAAATATGAAATTTGGGTCAGGGGTCCGTTTCCGGCTTTGGTTGGTCCTCGAAACTTTTCAGCCCGATCGGACCAAATTTAGGCGGGGTAGGGGTTAAAATGTGTAGTTTGAAGAATGGATTTTCTAGATTTTTGGCGATCTGGGCGTGCGGGGTAGTTTTTGTTTTTTATAGTTTCGGACTCCAATGAGATGGGTCCTGGAACGATTGGCGCCCTTTGGAGGAGGTTACGGGCCAAAATTGGTACTTATCTGCACATTTCGAATGTGTGTTTTCAAGATTTCTGGTACCTAGGCGTGTGGTTTATCATTTTCCACTAAATTTCGAACCCAGAATTGATTGGAATGGGTTCGGGACATGCCACACCCCTTCTGTTTTCCCCATGTTCGATATTATCGACGATTTAGGCGTCTGTTTTTCCACTAATTTTTGGACGCCGAATCGATTGGAATGAGTCTCCATGCTCCTAGTCCAAGGAATATCTAACCCCTACACGAAACCCTCTCTCAGGAAATATTAATATAATAGTATTTAATAATATTATTTTTATTGATGTTATAACGTTATAACATAATATAACAGTCAGTCACCCGCTCATGCCACAAAAAGCCTACCGCAAATTCGAGCACGCTGCCACCCTTTGGTCAGATTCTGGTTTTTATGAGCCCCTTGTGAAACATGAATACCTGACACCTTCAGTAGAAACCCCGCTATCACCTCTGTATAAAATACAAACATATTTCATAACTTTTTTTTTTTTTTTTTTTTTTTTTTCAGATTCCGTTGCTGAAGAACCCGCAGTAAACCTATGCAAGAGGAAATCAAAAAGTCGCGTTGAGGAAACTTCCAGAAAACGGCGCAACAATGTTACCGACGTCACAAATTTCGGTAATTCAGAAGTCGAAGATATTGCCGAGGTCCTCATCCACACGAATCAAGAGCAAACTGATGACGAGCGTTTCCTTCTTAGCCTGCTACCCAACGTACTAAAAATCAGGCCCAATTTGAAGTCAGCGTTCAGAAAACGAGTGGAGGAAGTGGTCGACGAATTTCTCAGTGCATCTTCAGTGTTGAAAAATACCGACGAACCTGCGGGCTCTTGAGCGACCAGCTGTCTTTTCGACTGATCTCCTCTCTCAGCCGCTAAACAATTTGCTGATCGTCTTTCTCAGACGGGTCTTCCTGTGTGTGGGCTGCCATCACAAGTCTCTCTTGAATATTAACAACCTCTTACTCCCGAGGTCAACACGTACGTAGCGGGTCGCTTGAATTGACATCAGCCGGAGGGATACCAATTAAGTTTCAGCATTTTTTGTCTTCAATTATGCAACCCAAGGAATTGATGAACATAATTCGCCCAGTGCTGGCTAGTTCTCATGGAACTACGTCAAGGAGAAGAGGATCAGTTAACGAAGAATAAACTAGCCTCCTCTTTCCCAGGCATTGTGATCTCCGCTCAATTCAACAGATCATTTGGAACGCATGTGACAATCCTCAATGGTTAATTGGTGGGTCGAGAACTGTCACGTTCATTTGAATCGCAACTGAGCAGCAAATGACGGCTTCCATGTCATCGAGTTCTCTCAATGGAAGTTTCCTTGGAAAATGCTTCAATTCTTACCAAATTTATTCTATAATATAAGTTGTGGGAAACTTTCTTTTTACTTTACATGATGTTTTGTACGTTATAGGTGAACAGAGTAAGTTGATCATAATGTTTATTTGTCAAAATTTGGTCTGTATACTTAATTACATTCTTTTGTCAATGACCAGTAATATTTTTGTTACCTCATTTATCGGCTTTCAAAATAAAATGAAGTAGATAATGGATTAGTGGGAGGGGGGGGGGGGGGGTCAAATATGTATTTTGAAAAATGGATTGTCGGCAATCTAGGCTGAATCCAATGAGACTGGTCCTGGAACGATTGGCACCCCCCGGAAGAGGTTATGGGTCAAAATGGGTACCTATCTACCCATTTCGAATGTGTTTTCGAGATTTCTGGTACCTAGGCGTGTGGGGTATCATTTTTACTAAATTTCGGACGCTGAATCAATTGGGGTGAGTTTCCTTGCTCAAGGTCCGTGGAATAACCACCCCTGTGAACAAATTTGCAGCGTTTTTTCTTATTATTGAAGTTATTATTCTTCTTGTATATGTGACTAATCTTCAGCAATTATTTCAATTTTAAGTTTTGTCGTTATTTTTATTCATTCCTGGACTTTACTTAAATGTTGGAGGGTGGTCTGTCGTATGATATCAGGTCATGCATTGAACCTGTTGACATGGAATCACCGCATTCAGCCTTCTATTGAAGCAATCAAAGATAAAAATTAATTAGGCTCAACTTGGGCCTTGAAGGTGTTGATGACAAAATTTCAGATTTTCCCGATCGTTTGAAGTGATTTTCAGCCAGGACGGCGGAATGTGGCTTGTTAATTGTTATTTTAGCTCATGAACCAACAGCATCTACTAGTTGTGTTTTCTTTTGGTTAGTTATTCCTTAAATAATTCAACCCGTTTTCATGCAATAGGTAAATCTCTCCTATTCGGCCCACACATGTTTTCTGGACGTTTCAAGGTGTCTAGATCAAAATTAGCAAATGTCCGTCCGCCGTCCGCGCCGATTATGGTGGTAGAACAATTTCTAGAAATCTAAAATTTTGGTTAGCTGACCCGTTTCCGGCTCTAGTTGGTCCTTGAAGCTTTCAGCCCGATCGGATCAAATTTGAGGGAGGGGAGGGGTCAAAATGTGTTTCTCGAAAAATGGATTTTCGAGATTTTTGGCGATTTAGGCGTGTGGGGTATCATTTTCGACTAAATTTTGGACGCTGAATGCAATGAGACGGTTCCCGGAACGATTGGCGCCCACCGGAAGAGGTTATGGACGCTGGATCGGATAAATTAGTCTCCATGCGCCTGGAGGAATAACCAACCCCTGTGAATGAATTTGCAGCGTTTTCCCTTTCGGCGAAGTCTCCTGTCCATCCCTTAATGGGCCCCACCCATATCTACTGAAAGACACATACATCAAGTTAGTCAAGGGGGACGATCGAGTTAATTCAAATTAATTGCTCTCACAGCTGAAGTCCTTGAGTGTATCTCATGCGCTGGAACCGAATCGAAAACTCAACATTCAGCGTAAGTGGTGTTGATAAATTTTTTTGCTGCTGCATGGGGGGAGTGGGGAAGGATTTTATCACCTAAAAATGTAAAAATTATTAGATAAATTGATCTTATTTAGGAAAATCGCAAAGGCGAGCGAAGTTCAATAAATAGCCCAATCATTTGGTGCACGGAGATTGTTGTTTGAATAAAAATTAAGGTGGAAGGTTTCTCGACAGGTTCTCATATTTTTCAGTGCGTTTGCCAACAAGAAAAAATGATGGCTTCACAATATAAATCGCAAAAAACACTAAACATTTCGGACTTTTCACAAAATCGCTTATAAGTTGAAAAATATGCTACCTATTGAATTTCTCATTATTTACACAATTAAAGTAGATTCAATTTACTTCAAAATGCACTGATATCTTTCAATTTTTGGTTGGTTATTCCTTGAATGATCAGCCTAAGTATGTTTTCATGCAAAAGGTCAATCTCTCCCCAAAAATGTTTTCTGGACGTTTCAAGGTGTCTAGATCAAAATTAGCAATGTCCGTCCGCCGTCCGCGCCGATTTTGGTAGTAGAAAAATTTCTAAAAATCTGACATTTTGGTCAGCAAACTTGTTTCCAGGTCTAGTTGGACCTCAATACTTTCAGCCCGATCAGATCTAATTTGGGCGGGGTAGAGGTTTTGAAAAATGGGTTTTCGAGATTTTTGGCGATTTAGGCGTGTGGGGTATCATTTTCCACTAAATTTTGGACGCTGAATCGATTAGAATGGCTCGATGTTGAAGAAATGAGTCTTCATGCGCCTGGTCCGAGGAATAAGCAACCCGTGCGAATGAATTTGCAGCGATTGTAGCGAGCTCTCAGAAATCCAGACTTCCTTTGACCTCGTGCACAAGAATATTATGACGTTTTCTTCATAATTTGAAAGTGCGCGATTGAAAGGTTTGACGAGTACCATCAGTTTACCAATGTTCTTCAACATTCCTGTACTGAGTCAGGGGGGAATCGTTTAAAATCTGTCTGAGGAGAATAAAATACGCTTTTTTGACTTCTTCCCTTTCCAAATGGTTTATTGATATCTGTAACACGGCGAGGAGTCTCGCTTGCGCATTCCACTGCTGTCTGATGGCGACGTGCCTGAGAATGAAGACGAAGACGGGTGAAGCGAAGTAATTTTTTCTTCTTGTAACCTGATGCTCGTGCGATGCATTAAACATCTTGGTGATGAACGTGGTCGTGTTTGTAGGGAAATACCGTAGTTCAGGCGCTCGCGTACCCAGAAACAGTAACATTTACATTACAAACGGCCCTTGAATGTGTGTCTGGGACGTTTATAGGGCCTCAAAGAACTTGGACGGTGGTTGAGACGTCTGAGTATACTATCTTGATTTATTTCAATGACCAGCCAAAAAGTCGGCCTAAAAACCATTGTTTTATTTTAGAGCGATGCAATGGCTCGCCGCCTCGGTTTTAGCTCTTTGTACAGCTCCAGGCAACCACTAATTTAAGTTAGAAATGGCGATACGATTGAGGAATTAGTTAGGAGCGTAGAATGGTTTTTACATGCAGAATTTGTATGATTGATTTGCTACGTCAGAGCCATAATTACCAGTATATTCAAAGGTCCAAAGGTTTTATCTCTGGTGCAAGTTTGGGTCGGTCATTTAAAAAGAAGCTTCAGATCGATACCGTCAACAGCTCAGGAGGTTGAGATAAGCATACGGTTTTTTCATTACTGTAATTAGCATGACTGCTCCTCGAGTTACACCTAAAATAAATAACTATTGTAAAATCATTTCCACCGTTTTTCATATTGACTTCAAAAATATCTTGGGTCAGATTAAAACTTGCATGGGTATGCAATCTAGCGGAGAAATCGTTTCAAAAAACGCTGCAAATTCTCTCTCAGGGGTTGGTTATTCCTCGGACTAGGCGCATGGAGACTCATTTCAATCGATTCAGCGTCTATAACCCCATCAGGTGGGCGCCAATCGTTCCAGGACCCGACTCATTGGATTCAGCGTCCAAAATTTAGTGGAAAATGATACCCCACACGCCTAAATCGCTGAAAATCTCGAAAATCCATTTTTCGGAATACACATTTTGACCCCCTCCCCCTTAAATGTGGTCCGATCGGGGAAAGTTTTCAGGACCAATCACACCTAGAAACGGGTTTGCTGACCAAAAATGTCTTATTTTTAGAAAATTTTCTACTACCAAAATCGGGGTGGACGGCGGACGGACATTTGCTAAGTTTGAACTAGACACCTTGAAACGTCCAGAAAAAAAATTTCGTATCGAATCGGAGGGGTTGAATTTTTGCATGAAAACATAGGTTTAAACACCCCTTGGTCAAGAACACAATATGTTCTCAATGGACTTGGAGGGAACTGAACCAGACATTTTCCTAGCAAAGTGAAAGTTTAGGTCTTCAAATTAGAAGATGTTGGGAATGCCCCTTGAGCGGAAATACTGACTGGAAACATTGTTGAGGTGGTGTTATTCTGTAAAATAAATTAAATGACCAACTAATTTTATTCTCGTAATTTGAAAAGGACCTATAAAGTCTAGAGAGAAAGTACAGCGGAAACACGAGTGGAGGCCACAAAAGATGATAAGAATATATTGATAACTAACATAAATTGCCACAATACCAGCGTTTCGATTTAAATTCGATCGAACTTTGGACGCGGGGATGGGTCCTGGACCGGTTGGTGCCCATTGGAGGTGTGCCTAGGTCAAAGTGGGTTCCTGAAGATATGAGGTACCTATCATTTTCCAGTAATATTTGGATTATAGGTACTCGCAGTTTTTGTGTCAGAAATTGTCGCAAGAATTTTGGATCGACGCTGAGTAATTGAGAGGATATTGTTCAAAAAGGTCTTGGATGATGCAGAGGAGGATTGAGGAGGCTGCTGTCGCGATGTGGGTTGGACGGTTTGCCGTGGGAACGCTGAGCCTAAGGGCATCCATCGCGTGGAAACACTCGTCCGATGAGATGAGAGCCCTTTGGAAGTTCTGAGGCACGCTATCGGCATAGGTAGGAGACCTACACATCTGTACGACTATTCTGAATCCCTTGAAGACTGACTACCGCTGGAAAACGAAATATTGTTGATACCTGCGACTTCAGATCCACCTACGCTTGTTTCACTGAATAACGGAAGACGCGCATCAACACGCAATCGTGTCGAATTTATGCGTATGATTTCCAATAGGTCTAGTGTCTTTGGTCACCATCAGCCGAAATCCACGCTCATCTTCTCAGCACTGAAAGAAAGAATCCTCGAACCTGGCGCATTGAGTTTCATTTCTTCAACATGGGGGAAATGGGGAAAACAGTGGGTGTGGCGGGTCCCGGACCCATTCCAATCGATTCAGGGTCCACAATTTAGTGGAAAATGATACCCCACACGCATAGGTACCAGAAATATGGAAAACACACATTCGACTTGGGTAAATAGGCACCCATTTTTACCCATAGCCTCATCCAGAAGGCACCAATCGTTCCGGGACACGTCTCATTGGATTCAGCGTCCAAAAGTTAGTGGGATATCATTACCCGCACGCCTAGGTACCAGAAATCTCGAAAACACATATTGAAAATGGGTAATAGATAGCAATTTTGACCCATAAACTCTTCCAGTGGGTGCCAATCGTTCTGAGACCTATTTCATTGGATTCAGCGTCCAGAATTTAGTTGAAAATGATACTCCACACACTTAGTCCGGGACTGGGTTGCTGACCAAAATTTCAGATTTTTCGAAATTTTCGTACTGCCAAAATCGGCGTGGACGGCGGACAGACATTTGCTATTTTTGATCCAGACACCTTGAAACGTCCAGAAAAAATGTTTGGGTCAATCGGAGAGATTGACTTTTTGCATGAAAACAAAGCTTGATTATTCAAGGAAACCAACGAAAAGTCGGGGTACAATCCGGTTGAATCTGACCATTTATACCATGAAAATCACGTGAAATCGTCTCTCTGTTAATGCAGTAAATTAATACAGACAACATGAACAGTATTGACGAGCAAAGTAGCAGCCCTTCTTTGGTGTAACCACGTCCTAAACCTACGGTAAAAAACTATATTGACCTTCTCCAGACGGTTACCGAAGTGCTAAATAGCACTATTCGATTTGCTCACATTAAATGGCCAAAATTTACAATGTGGCGACAGCAGCGTTGAGCTGAATCGTCGACCAACTCCAGTACAATTTGAAATAAATTGGGTCAAGCACCAATTGAAAATTGGTCTGGAATTGGTCTACATTGTGCGGGAAAGCAGCAATATTCTGGGGTTGTGTTGGCAGTAATATTGGGTTCGGGATCTGCCTGGCTGTGGTCCAACTGATTATAATCATCGATGGGCAAAAACTGTAGTAAACTGTGGGCGTTCCGCCATAAGCGGTGTGATGCGTAAAGAAATCAAGAGACTATGTTTGCATGAGAATACGTTGGTATGCCAAATTATCCATCCGTGTAGCCGATGGAAGTCGTAACTCCTGAGCGGTAATCTTGATTGATTTGGCGATTTCTGGATGTCGGAAGCTGAATAGATCATTGGCGTCCATACGCCCAGATCTCGCGAACGTATTTTGTCTTGAAGAGTGAAGCTCAGGCGGCTGCAAATCAGCTGGAATAGAAATAAAAACAGCTTAAGTAGGCACAGCCAAGAACAGCGAAATCTGCCAACAGCTGGGGAAGGCAAAGCTTCCTCGGAGGAATCATTAGGTTTAACGCGAAATACTCGTACTATCGTAAAGTCTTTACTCTCGACGTTCCAGTTAACGTTTCAGGAAGCCTGGATCGGATCCAGTGTACCAGTAGCTGCTTGAAATGCCTTCCATCAACAATAACACCCCCCTCCCCTGACAAGATTTAATTGTTCCTGATCCCTGGAGCGGGGGTTGTTGTAGTGTCGAGAACCTAACAATGAGCGTTTGCGTCATAGCGTCCAGAATCTCTGCCAAGGGACTGATCACCCCAAGACATCGGCTCTCTAGTGAGTTTCTAGGATGAAAAATCCCATGGGAACCACCATGGTCTTCGATTCTCTCTAAAAAAAAAAAAAAAAAAAAAAAATTATTCCCAGTAAAGAATGATACGGCGCCCTTGGATCTATCTCATCCCAACACTTATCGTCAGTTTAACGCTCATCCCACGAATCTTCTCATTCTTCTTTGTTTTCACGTTCACGACGGTTCCAGAGACCGAGAGGAGGCCCTCCATTAAAATGACACTGGAACCCTTATTCACCGCACGATTCCGAACATTAGGGATTCAAGCGGTTTTTAGTCCTTGTTGTACTGGACTTGGATTCTTATACAATAGTGTGGAGAATCGTCAGGTGGTTCATTTCAAAGAGGGTATTCATGGGTGTTTCACAAACCAACGGAACAATTCCAGGATACGAATGAAGACGAAATTAGAATAAAAGAATTATTGGGACAAGCGCGGCTTAACTAGACATCTATTTCAACTCTTGGTTGATTATTTCTCGGACCAGGACCAGGGGACTCACTCCAATCGATTCAGCGTCCAAAATTTAGTGAAAAATTATATTTCACACGCCTAGGTACCAGAAATATCGAAAACACACATTCGAAATGGGTGGATAGATACCCATTTTGATCCATAACCTCTTCCGGAGGGCGCCAATCGTTCCGGGACCCATCTCAATGGATTCAGCGTCTATTATTAAGAGGAAATGATATTCCACAAGCCTAAATCACCAAAAATGTCGAAAATCCATTTTTCGAAAAGCACATTTTGCATGAAAACATAGGTTGATTATTCAAGGAATAACCAATCAAAAGAATGAAGAGAAAGAGAAGAAGATAATAAGCTCTGTCGCCGTAAAGCAGTATAGAATCATATTTTACTCGCGAGTATTTCTTGATAAATCAAATTCCTACCACCTAGTGCCCCTAGGTAACCTGGGTATGTACGAAATCAAGAATATTAAAGTACTGAAGTACTGAAGTAAACTACTTTGTTCTCAACACGGGATGTATTTCTTCAGGCAAGGAAACCAAGTATTCAAAACAGGATGAATTCAGAAGATGGGTTATTAGCGAAGCATAGTATTTCAGAGGAGAGCTGAGAAGACAAGAACGAGAAGCAATGTCCCAAGATGGCATGGGTTCAAGTAGAAGTCGAATCAGCTGAAACCACTGCCTTCCTTATGGGTAGTGAGGGCTAGTAATAAACACCGAGTGTCAACTCAATATTAACTATATACTGGATAGTATAATAATTATTATGAACACGAGATTGGCTATTCACGCCATTCCGAATGGCTAGAAATCAACCAGGAAAATGGGAGGACATCTACCACTTTCATTTGGCAAGCTCATTAACGAGTTATTATAATTTTGAATACATTACATTTGAGATAAGCTTTGTAGTTGACGAGAAGGGCAATAGTAAGCAGAAGCGACCCCCTCGCCAGATGCGAGACCGGTTTTTATTCAATGGAAGGTGACTTGTGAAGGCATCGACATTCTCGGTCCAGGCTCGCGGCGCCCGTCCGGTTTCGCAGACACAGAGAAGGTATCCGAGCTCGAATGTCTACCCCGTGCAGTTTTCCCCGTTCGACCTCAACGACCCGCCCAGCGTGTGGTCATTGTAAATCCTGGATTTTGTAGCGAATAACGTACGACCAGGATTACCGAGAATCCATTTGTGCTTCAGAGAAGGAAAATTAAGTTTTCCTTTTGGGCGTGACCCTACGAGACGTCCGCTAATGGGCAATAAGAGGCAATCATATATTTCCAACATGGTTTGCTGTCTTTGAACGTAGAGTTGAGCCTCCCTTCTGATCACAGAAGAGGAGAAGCTGCCATGTGTGGAAGAATAGGTCGTAAAAAACGGGTACGATTTCAAAGCCGTAACCGGAGAAAATTGGCCAGCTTAAAGAGACGGCCTGGTATCTGACTTACTTTCTTAGAACCACTAGTCGTTAAACTTCATAATTTATCTCAATGTGCAACTGCCTGTAAAAGAAAGACTCAGCACCACATGTAGACAAAAAGGACAAAAAGCTAATATTCATAGAAACCAATTAAACTCAAGTTTAATAATTAGAAATGTATCTTTTTGCAACGAGGGACGAATAAACTACTTCCTGGAACCACAACCTCACCTCCATATCGTTTGAACGAATGCAAGTTGAATGAATGCATTCTCGCTCTAATCGCTCCTCACAGCAGTTGTACTAAGCCGTCATGTGCTCTATTCATCTCCACAAGATTTTTTTTCTTTCTGTTTGAATTGTACTTTTATTTAGTAAAATGCTTATTAATTCTGAATAATATTATTTGATCTCCGACAAAATTCGCAATTTACTATTTGATGATAGAAAAAACCCTAAACGCAATATTAAGTACCTATTAATCAAAATTAATTGGAACTGTTTTTGACTACAAAAATACTAGTGGAGGCACACTAGTATCTTGATTTTCTTTTTCCCACCTGTAACAACAATATTTTATGAATTTGAGCTCCCTACGTAGACGACCCTCCCTTGGACCCAAAAAAGTTAATCGTGAGTATTTGAAGTTTATCTTTATGGTTTATCTTTGAAGTTTATACCTGCTCACAATCACATGACGCTGGTTGGTGACTCCTCCAGCGGTGGAGGTGACCCAAATTTACAAAAATTTTCCTCCTTTGAAGCTACCTGATAACACGTACCACGTACTATTCGAGGACAGGTTGGCTCAACCGAAAAAACTAAAATTTTATAAATGGTTGATGTTAAATATGCGTAGCTCATAGCAATATTTTCTCAAAAGAACCTTGATTCGACCCTGCCAGGAGTCGAACCTGGAATCTTCTGATCCGTAGTCAGACGCGTTATCCATTGCGCTGTAACCCGTCGTTTTCGCTTAACGGGCTAGGGATCCTAAAATTGACCTAGGCGAATATATGGTGGGAAATTAAAGGCTTTTACTTACCGTCAGGATTGTCTGCAAACGGTAGGTCGAGGACGTCAAGTACACTTGAAGAGTATTCTAGGTTGCCCAAATATGTATACCAGAATTTACCAAGCTCTGAGGAATGGGGTTTCGTGATTGAAAAGACAAGGATTCAATATTGACTTATAATAAACGCAATTGACAGAAATATAAAATACGGAATGTCTCGGCCGAGAAGGATACTGACTATTACGTAACCTAATTATTGAGTAGGCAAAAGTGAAGGGCTGAGGGCCAAATGAATTTACGGGGTAGCTGAAGGCTCAAGGATGTTTGATTTAACGGAACGGTAAAATGAAAGTGATGCGTTAGCGTCCTCCCCTAATCCCTTTCTCTTTTCCTAATGTACGACAGACAAAAATGCAAAATAATATGGGTACAATCTACAACTATATGATCAGCTTTCTGGTGACTAAATGTCAGGGCTTGGGCCAGATTTAAAGAGTTACGACTTTTGCGTTGCGAGGGTACGAGACAGAGGTATTTCACCACTTACGTGTACCAACTTCTTGGGATGGAGACCACAGGGTGATGTTCTCTTCACGAGATAGAGGTATTTCGCCACTTACGTGTACCAACTCCTTAGGATGGAGACAACAGGGTGATGTTCTCTTCGCTGCTCGGCTTCGGTCAGGGGAACGCCGTCCAGGCCGGAGGAGGTCCGACGACTGGCGGTGCGTGGGGAACCCGGACTATTGGCCGTCGATTGGGCGCGAACGAATCAACACTCGGGTCCGACGGGGGATTTTCAGTTCGTATAAGGGCCCACCGTTTTGGGAGAGGAATTGGCTGATCTCCCAATTCCCGAGTTCTCACCCTGAAGGAACCACGATACACTTGTTCCCTCAGGTCACGTTCACAACACCGGCTTCACAAGGGGTTGATTTGCTTCGCGTCGGTTGTTTCGCTTCGGTGTTTCGCTTCGGTTGTCTCGCTTCGAAACAGGTTGTTTCGCTTCGGTTGTTTCGCTTGGGTTGTTCCGCTCCGGTTGTTCCGCCCCGCCCCTGCCTCGCCTCGTCCTCTCGAGATTATGGCGAGCAGGGGGGGGCCAACCTTCTTCCACTTGAGTTCGTACACGACTGACTCCCGCCGCCTTTCACCAGTCTGCTCGTCCAGTCGCCTTCCCCTCCTCCTACTCCCTGGGTGCCTCGCGCCACCCGTCGCCCGACCAATCCGATGAGGTCACGCCTTTCGCCCAGCTGGGTCAGGCGCTTGGAGGGGAGAGGGCTCGATCCGTACCCCGCCGCCGAAGTTTCTTGACGGGGCGCTTGGACTCTGCCGCCCCGTTACACTCCTCCGATCTTTGGAGGCCGAGGTCTACCTCGGCAATCTTTCTTCCGGGGGGGGGGGGGGGGTGACTGGTTCGATGGGCATTGCGTCTGGTTGTTTGGCCGCTATCCATGCTTGTTCGTACCGCCATCGCTTACAAGCGGTACAGGTTGGTGGTGGTCCTTCTCGTGTTCGGCGCGGGAGCAGGGCTTCGGGTAGGCAGGGTCCGTGGGCCGCAGGTTCCGGCATTTTCTCTCGCAGCGGTACGTTGTCGGCGGGTGTCGTTGCTTGGTGCAGATGGGCACAGGACGTCCCCACCCGTTGAGAGCATGATGGCGCTGGTTTTCCAAGGTGGTGCGATGGGCGAGATGTGTCTTCCGCTGGTCTTATCTTCTACTTCCCTACTATGATGTGAAACATACAAACCGGCCCTTTCTTTAGTCTCCTCTCACACTCAAACTCACACATTTTCCATCAATCGACGGCTCATTCGTCATGCAGACAACCTCTTTCACAAAGCCAGAAACTGAACAACGAACCCTAGATTTTGCTGCCATTACAAAGGGAAAAAGAAAAAAGGGGGGGGGGACCCAGGGAGTCCTGTCACGACTCATGAGGTACGGTCATTAGTAAAACAAGGTAAGTACTTGTGTTGTGCATTTTATTTCCAGATCGGGGTTCATCATGGCTTCGCCCTCGTCTGATGGGCTGCTGTTTTGGTGCATGGTCGCGAATTCACTTGTTAAATAAAAAAAAAAAAATAAATAAATAAAAAAAAATTATAGAACCGATAGATCACTTTCTTGCGCACCAAGGACCGATAATTTCCCCACGAATCGAGAAAGGACTTCCCAGTTGGTAAGAGCTATGACGGGTCTGGAATCGGGATGTCAATTGGAGCTGAAGGCTCCGGAACAGTTTCGGAACAGAGGGCCCCGGAACAGTTTCGAAGCAGAGGGCCTCGGAACAGTTTCGGAACAGAAGGCTTCGGGACAAGTTTCGGAACAGAAGGCTCCGGAACAGTTTCGGAACAGAGGGCCCCGGAACAGTTTCGAAGCAGAGGGCCTCGGAACAGTTTCGGAACAGAAGGCTTTGGGACAAGTTTCGGAACAGAAGGCTCCGGAACAGTTTCGGAACAGAGGGCCCCGGAACAGTTTCGAAGCAGAGGGCCTCGGAACAGTTTCGGAACAGAAGGCTTCGGGACAAGTTTCGGAACAGAAGGCTCCGGAACAGTTTCGGAACAGAGGGCCCCGGAACACTTTCCGAAACAGAAGGCCTCGGGACAAGTTTCGGAACAGAAGGCTCCGGAACAGTTTCGGAACAGAAGTCCCCGGAACACTTTTCGAAACAGAAGGCTTCGGGACAAGTTTCGGAGCAGAAGGCTCCGGAACAGAAGTCCCCGGAACACTTTTCGAAACAGAAGGCTTCGGGACAAGTTTCGGAGCAGAAGGCTCCGGAACACGTTTCGAAACAGAGGGCCCCGGAACAGTCTCGAAGCAGAGGGCCTCGGAACACGTTTCAAAGCAGAGGGCCTCGGAACACGTTTCGAAGCAGAGGGCCCCGGAACAGTTTCGGAACAGAAGGCTACAGTGAGAGTGATGCTACTGAATAAATGAGCCAGTATCTAAGTTTCGATTTTTGGAAAGAAAAAATCCTAGACACGGATTTGAAGTCAATTGGCTCCTCACTCGCTTCCTCACACTCGGGCCGATTTGTTTGTTTCTTACAATTTTAAATTTCGGAATCTACAACTAGCACAGTTTGAATTTCAAGATTATGGAACGCGACCCAATTCCTTCAGAGCTTTTTCTCACCAATATTCACCTGGTCAAGATCACTTGTTGTGGATACGACAGAAATCGAGATTTCTGAAAAATCCCACCGCTTGCCACCAAAAGATGTAACCCGTCGTTTTCACCCAACGGGCTAGGGATCCTAAAATTGACCTAGGCGAATATATGGTGGGAAATTAAAGGCTTTTACTTACCGTCAGGATTGTCTGCAAACGGTAGGTCGAGGACGTCAAGTACACTTGAAGAGTATTCTAGGTTGCCCAAATATGTATACCAGAATTTACCAAGCTCTGAGGAATGGGGTTTCGTGATTGAAAAGACAAGGATTCAATATTGACTTATAATAAACGCAATTGACAGAAATATAAAATACGGAATGTCTCGGCCGAGAAGGATATTGACTATTACGTAACCTAATTATTGAGTAGGCAAAAGTGAAGGGCTGAGGGCCAAATGAATTTACGGGGTAGCTGAAGGCTCAAGGATGTTTGATTTAACGGAACGGTAAAATGAAAGTGATGCGTTAGTGTCCTCCCCTAATCCCTTTCTCTTTTCCTAATGTACGACAGACAAAAATGCAAAATAATACGGGTACAATCTACAACTATATGATCAGCTTTCTGGTGACTAAATGTCAGGGCTTGGGCCAGATTTAGAGAGTTACGACTTTCGCGTTGCGAGGGTACGAGACAGAGGTATTTCACCACTTACGTGTACCAACTTCTTGGGATGGAGACCACAGGGTGATGTTCTCTTCACGAGATAGAGGTATTTCGCCACTTACGTGTACCAACTCCTTAGGATGGAGACAACAGGGTGATGTTCTCTTCGCTGCTCGGCTTTGGTCAGGGGAACGCCGTCCAGGCCGGAGGAGGCGAGGCTCTTTCCGACGGAGGTCCGACGACTGGCGGTGCGTGGGGAACCCGGACTATTGGCCGTCGATCGGGCGCGAACGAATCAACACTCGGGTCCGACGGGGGATTTTCAGTTCGTATAAGGGCCCACTGTTTCGGGAGAGGAATTGGCTGATCTCCCAATTCCCGAATTCTCACCCTGAAGGAACCACGATACACTTGTTCCCTCAGGTCACGTTCACAACACCGGCTTCACAAGGGGTTGATTTGCTTCGCGTCGGTTGTCTCGCTTCGAAACAGGTTGTTTCGCTTCGGTTGTTTCGCTTGGGTTGTTCCGCTCCGGTTGTTCCGCCCCGCCCCTGCCTCGCCTCGTCCTCTCGAGATTATGGCGAGCAGGGGGGGCCCAACCTTCTTCCACTTGAGTTCGTACACGACTGACTGCCGCCGCCTTTCACCAGTCTGCTCGTCCAGTCGCCTTCCCCTCCTCCTACTCCCTGAGTGCCTCGCGCCACCCATCGCCCGACCAATCCGATGAGGTCACGCCTTTCGCCCAGCTGGGTCAGGCGCTTGGAGGGGAGAGGGCTCGATCCGTACCCCGCCGCCGAAGTTTCTTGACGGGGCGCTTGGACTCTGCCGCCCCGTTACAGCGCCACAGGGCCTTGACGAGCTGACGGAGGGGACAAAAATTCCAGCAGCAGCTTCTAAAGATAAACAGCACCTGGGCCTGCGTCAGCTCCACGAGGACAATTGAAGCGCAATTAATAAAATACTAGAATGAAGTAAATTTTGGATTCTTTGAAACCGCGGTCTTTCCGCGTTCAACTACCTTAATATGGTGTCGTGCCGTCCACCGATTGAGGATCGGAACTCATTCCGATTTCTTTGCTATTAACTCGCTTCTCATTGTCTCAACGCCAGCGCAAAATCCTCTTGTTATTGGTCTGCTTGCATACCAGAGGTCAGCCATCCAACTAGTCCCCACACCCGGTGCTGTCTACCATCGGAAATCGTTCAGTATCCGATTGATTTACCATCGTAAGGTAATCAAACGTACCTGGTGATAATAAAATATACTCTACTACAGTTTAAACATGATGACATCAATTGAGTTCGACCAGTGCAGGGTGGAGAAAGACAGAACATGGATTACAAAATGGGGAAAACACAAATTAATGTAAAATGACCAAACTTTAAATTTTTTTCTTATACCAGAAGGCCCTAGAAATTCAAATTTGTAAGGTTTTGAACAGCGTACAGAACGGGATCCCTCACTCTGAGTACACTGAACATGCCGTTGTCAAACTATTTTGTCTTTCGTGAACTGTTACGAGCATTTCAGTCGGAATTTCGGCGATGTTAACTTGTTTTGGGCTTCCATTGTTCTGGGCCGATCGTTGTAAACCTTGGATCTACCTCAAATCCGCAGGAAAAAACGCTGCAAATTCATTCACACGCGTTGGTTATTCCTCGAATGGGGGAAACAGTGGGTGTGGCGGGTCCCAGACCCATTCCAATCGATTCAGGGTCCAAAATTTAGTGGAATATGATACCCCACACGCCTAGGCACCAGAAATCCTGACACATACAAAATGGGTGGATACATACCCATTTTGACCCATAACTTCTTCCGGTAGGTGCTGGGACACACATCATTGAATTCAGCGTCCAAAATTTAGTGGAAAATGACACCCTACTCGCCTAGGTACCAGAAATCCCGAAAACACATATTCAAAATGGGTAATAAATACCCAATTTGACCCATTACTTCTTCAAGTGGGTGCCAATTGTTCTGGGACCAATTTTATTGGATTCAGCGTCCAAAATTTAGTGGAAAATGACACCCCACTCGCCTAAATCACCCAAAATCTCGAAAATCCATTTTTCAAAAAACCCCTACCCCCTCCAAATTTGGTCCGATCGGGCTGAAAAGTTTCGAGGACCCATCTCGGCTGGGAACAGACCCCTGACCCAAATTTCAGATTTTTAGAAAATTTTCTACTACCAAAAACGGCGTGGACAATGGACGGCGGACGGCGGACGGCGTACGGCGGACGGACATTGACCTTTTTTGATCAGGACATCATGAAACGTCCAGAAAAAAATGTTGAGCCGAATCGGAGAGGTTGACCATTATCATGAAAACATAGTGTTGTATAGTAGGGACTCTAAAAAGGAAACAACAACCTTAACATGGGATGGACAAGAGCCGATTTTGAGATAACCTGGAGTGAGTGTTTTTTCGGATTACATCGTATTACGAAGTTATTGGTGTTTATGATTCGTCAATTAAAAACCATTATTCAACATAAAACATGGTGACAGCGGTGTTGTGAGTCGAACCTAGTGGTAGATGTGCGTTCGATGCGTTAGAGGTGATAACAGTGGTGTTTTCACTCTTGAGTTGTTTCTCAGAGCGCTTCCCCGGGTTGTTTCCTGTGACAGGTACTTCTAGTGGCAAATACTACTTACGTATTACTACGTTCAGACTAACGATTATGGCAGGGTCAAGACCAATGGAACCGTTGTTGTGGGAGGGCGATATGGCACGAAACTGGGCTCGATTCAAGAGATCCTTCATTAATTTTGTGTCGGCCTATCACGAAGCTGCTCCTGATACAAAGAAGATTGCCATGCTACTGCATGAAGGTGGGTCGTCTCTGCATGATATTTTTGATTCGTTTACAATGACTAAGGAGGAGAGTAAACAATTTGACACAGTCATTGAAAAATTCGACAGCCATTTCATCCCGACAGTTAACGTCATATATGAACGGTTTGTTTTCTTCACCCGACGCCAGCTTCCTGAAGAATCTTATGAAACTTTTGCTGCGGTTCTAAAAAACTTGAGCAGCTCCTGCGATTTTGAAACGCTGCGGGATTCTCTGATACGGGACATGTTTGTATGCAGTATTAATGACAAACATGTCCAAAAGGACATGCTAGGCATTAAAGACCTCACAATTGGGAAGGCCCTAGACCTGTGCCGGGCTCGCACTGTAGTGGCTCAACAGGTGCAAGGGATATCTCAGGTAGTTAAGAAAGAACCTACTGAGGAACTCCCTGTAGATTTCCTAAAGAAACAGTTTAGACGCCAGCAGGGGGCAGCCACCACATCCAACTTCAGGGCAAGTAGTAGCAAACACAATCATAATGACAAGCGACAAGGACAAGCTGACAATTCTAAACAGAAAATACAGTGTAAGTTTTGTGGGTATTCACATTATTATGGAAACTGCCCAGCGTATGGAAAGAAATGTGCAAAATGCGGACAAAAAAATCATTTTGCTGCAGTATGTGCAGCAAAGCGTGATGTGAATGAGCTGGTCCAACAGCAAGAAAATGATAGTGATTCGTCCGATTATGCTGTGGGCCTGGTAGAGTTTTATACAGTTGATGAGCAAAAGACACTCAAGCCATCCCGCCCTAATGACTGGTATACAGCAACCCTGGAGCTGAAGAATAACCAGCAGCTGTTGGTGAAAGTTGACACAGGTGCACAATGCAATGTGATAAGCCTTCAGCAATACAGGAGCCTGGGACACGATCCACACAATTTGATTCCAACAAAGTCAGTCATTTCGTCTTTTTCAAAAGATATTGTTCCAGTAGTTGGAAAATGCTTCTTGTTATGTAAATTTCGAGCAAACCGGAAGAAATTGGAATTCCTTGTGGTTGAGAACGACAGCGCTAACCTCCTTGGGTTAGCTTCCTCAGAAATGCTTGGCTTGGTCAGTCGTGTTGATGAAGTTTCATCTAGCAGTAATTTGACAAAGATAGTGCCTTCAAAGTTCTTACATCTCTTTGACGGTGAAGTGGGCTGTATTCCAGATTTAGTTAATATATCCATTGATCCCACTGTGAAACCAGTGGTCTTACCAGGTTGTAGAATACCACATGCACTGATGCCTAAGGTGAAAATTGAGCTAGACAAGATGGTTGAGAAGGGTATAATTAAATCAGTTACAGAACCAACTGACTGGGTAAGTCAGATGGTAGTAGTTATTAAAAAAAATGGGTCTCTCAGAATCTGTCTTGATCCTGGTCCATTAAATAAGGCCATAAGAAGAGCACATTTTCAATTCCCCTTAGTAGAGGACATTGCAGCAAGGTTGCAGGGTGCTAAATACTTTTGCAAGCTAGATGCACAATCAGGATTCAGGATGTTACCTTTGGACCAAGAGAGCTCAAAACTTTGCACATTCCAAACACCATGGGGTCGATATTCATTTCAGAGAGTACCCTTTGGAATTCGATCAGCCCCTGAAATATTTCATCGGATTCTAGCGGAGACATTTGCGGGCATATCAAATGTGGAGTCATTTCAGGATGATATCCTTTTGTGGGCAAAAACAGAAAAAGAGTTACACGCTACTTTGGTGCAGGTTAACTCCGCCATAGCCGGTCCCAAGCCCTGGTTGAGAAAGGAGGAGGGGCCCAATCCAAGGTGGAATAGCATATGCCGAGGGATGCGTGGCCAGGGGGGTGCCTGGTCGTTAATATGCAGACTCTGGGAACTGGGCGACACCCAGTTTTAGTATAGCCTTCCCCCGGCATCCCGGCTCTGCCGGGGGTGACGTCTTAGTACCGGCGATTCTCGTGGGACGAAAATGGATCCTAAACAAATTAACAACAAAGATAAAAAACAAAAGCAAAAAACAGGGGGCTCCGTGGGGGTGGATGGGGGGGAGGGGAGTGACCGCCGCAGGCAGGCTTTGCCGACTGGGCCTTTGTGCTCAGAAGGCGACCTCCAGGTGGGGGCACCCCTCTCGCCCGCTGCTCCTCCGGAGTACCCGGCGGAGGTTTCCCCGCCGCATCCGCCAGGGCCTCTGAGCTCTGAGGGATGTGGCATGGAAACGAATGCTGAGGCTGGGAGCCATAGTGGTCCCAGCGCTCCGGAGCGGCCGGGGTCTGGGAGCCTTTGTGATCCCTTGAACCCAGTTGCCCCTGAGCAGGAGGACATTGCGGACCTGATCCAGAAGATCAAGGTCAAGGGCCAATCGGGAGCCCAACGCAGGAAAGAAAAAAGGAAGAAACTTGAGGCTCAGGGGCTCCAATACAGGAGACCCCCACGTAAGAACCGACCGACTGCACAGGTCGGCCTAAAGGAGGGAGGTGTCACTGGTCGGGTGAATGAGGGAGCGGGTCCCAGTGGGAACCAACCCCGTCGCCCGCTAGAGCACCCTCCGGAAACCCCCAAAAGGGGTAGGCCGGTGGAGTCGGCGGGGACTACCCCCGATAAACCTCCCCAAAAGAGGCAGCGGCAAGAGGGGGACCCACGGGTACCCTTCAGCGCAGTGGCCTCGGGGGGAGGAAAAATGGCCCTGGTTCCCAGAGATGACCCAAAAGGGGAAATCTCTGAGGAGCAGGGGTTAAAAATCCAACGGGAGCTCATCAGGAGATTCCCAACTGAAGAATTTGTACGGTTCTCTGGGGTTTTCAGGGAACAAGGAGCTCTGGTGTTCCTGTGCCTGGACCGGAGGACCGTACAGTGGTTAGAGGAGACGGTGGCGAGCCTTCCCTCCTGGGGGCTCGTAGTGAGACCTTGGGCGGAGGTCCGCCGCTCAGCGAGGGTTTTATTGGAGGTACCTCGGGTGATCGACGATATGACACCGGGGGAGGTGCTGCAACAGGTAGCGCAGCAAAACGCGGGGATACATACCAGAGAGTGGAGCATTATAAGCTCCACCCCTAGCGAAAGAGGCAGACTCCTGGTCCTCAGCATCTCGGAGAGGGCGTATGAGGGGCTGAGGGGTCGGAACATGACCCTCTTCCTCGGCTTCTCGCGCCTGACCGTGAGGGTGTTGAGGGCCCCAAGGGGCAGTGAGGGGCCAGGAGTAAAAACTGATGGAGGGAACCCTTCAGGTAAACCTCCATCATAGTAAGGCGGCATCAGCTGCCTTTGGGGTTACCATCTCTAGGGGGGGGGAAAGGGGGTGGGAGTAGCCCTGCTACAAGAGCCCTACGTTGTTGGGGGGCGAGTATCAGGACTCGGGGTATCACAGGGGGAGCTTGTATATGATAGGGCGGCAGGGACACCCAGAGCGGCAATTTACGTTGCCAGGGGACTCAGACACCTACCACTCCATGACCATTGTTCACGGGATCTAGCGGCCACCCTGTTAAAAATGGATGGGCCCTCGGGCACTCCAAATATAGTAGTGGCCTCCGGCTACCTGCCGGGGGAAGATACTGATCCACCCCATGGGGCAGTAAGAAGACTCGTGGATACGTGCAGAAGAAAAGGATATCACCTGATCCTGGGACTGGACGCCAACGCTCACAACACAGCTTGGGGATCTACAGACACCAACTTGAAAGGTGAGAAACTTCTTGATTATATAGTTAGGAATAACCTAAGTATAAGTAATATCGGTAGTGAACCCACATTCAGGACAAGAACCAGGGAAGAAGTCCTAGACCTGACCCTGTCCAGCAGTTATGCGGGGACACTTATCCGGAACTGGAGAGTGGACAGGGAACTATCGTTGTCAGACCACAGGTATATACGCTTTGAACTGAGGGGCTGCGCAAGAGAAACCAGGTGCCATCGGAAACCCCGACTGACAGACTGGGACAAGTACAGCCCCCTGCTCACAGCTAAGCTGGAAGGGATGGAACCTAACATCCCTAATAAGATAGGACTAGAGGGGGCCGCCGACACTGTCCAAGCGGCCATAATGTCCTCCTATGAGGAATGCTGCCCAGAGTCCAGGGTGAGATCCAACAGGGAGGTGCCCTGGTGGACTGCAAGCCTGGATAGGCAGCGAGTAGAGTTGCGACGCATGTTCAACCGCTGCAAGAGAGGGAGGGCTGGTTGGGATACCTACTATACCCTCCTTTCGGAATACAAAAAGCGGGTCCGCAATGCGAAAAGAGAATCTTGGAGAAACTTCTGCCAAGAGGTGACGGGGGTGGGGGAGACAGCGAGGGTCCATAAGATTCTCGCACGGATCCCCTCCCGCCCAGGGGGGACACTTATGAAACCCTCTGGGGAGTTCACACAGAATGCAGAGGAAACCCTAGAGCATCTATTAGATGCACACTTCCCGGGAGCCATAAGAGTGACCGGAGAAGAGAGGGCAACGGCACTGGATTGGGGGAGGGTGGCCGCGCGGCGGTGCTGGGAGGTGGCCAAGAAGTGTGTCACCTTCGACCTGGTCCAGTGGGCAGTGGGGGAGTTTCTTCCCTACAAATCCCCTGGTCCGGATGGGATATACCCTATTCTGTTACAGAAAGGAGGGGCTACCCTGATCCGGACGCTGGTTAGGATTTTCAGGGCCAGTCTGGCCCTTCGACATATTCCAGAAGCCTGGAGGGGGGTGAGAGTGGTCTTTATTCCCAAACCGGGGAGGATCGACCACCTGAAGGCCGGGGACTTGAGACCCATTAGCCTCACCTCCTTCCTGGTCAAAACCCTGGAGAAACTGATCTGCAGATATGTGGGGGAGGGTTCCTTGTTAGAATACCCCCTGCACAAGCGGCAGATGGCGTACCAGCCGGGCAAGTCATGTGACACTGCTCTTCACCACCTGACTGGTAAGATTGAAAGAGCCTTGGACTGCAAAGACATAGCTCTAGGGGTGTTTATGGACATAGAAGGTGCGTTTAATTACACAGGATTCGAGTCTGTAATGGTTGCTGCCAGGGATCATGGGATTGATGATACAGTTATACAATGGACAAAGACCATGCTCGGCAGTAGACGAGTCACTGCGTCCCTCGCGGGGGAGCGGATTGTGGTGCAAACAACCAGGGGGTGTCCTCAGGGGGGGGTGCTGTCCCCCCTCCTGTGGAACATGGTTGCGGATGGTCTCCTGAGACGACTGGAGGACAATGGATTCTGGTGCCAGGCCTACGCAGACGACTTTGTTCTCGTAGTGTCGGGCAGGTTTCAGGATACAATCAGAGACCTCATGCAGACGGCAATGGGGGTGGTAGAAGGGTGGTGCAGAGAGGTGGGACTCAGTGTGAACCCCTCAAAGACCACCCTAATACCCTTCACCAGGAGGAGAATTCCAGACAATTTCTGGAAAGTCACACTCTTCGGGAAGGAACTGGAGACAGTGAGGGTGGTCAAGTACTTGGGGGTAACGTTGGACTCCAAGCTTACCTGGAACACCCACCTTAAGAAGACATGCGAGAAGGCAAAAAAGACGTTCGTACTTGTGCGAAGGGCATGCGGGAAAACATGGGGGCTGACCCCCAAAACAGTTTCCTGGCTATACACGACAATAGTTCGCCCTGGAATCACACATGGCGCTGTTGTCTGGTGGAATAAAACGGAGCAGGTGACTGCAACCAAGGCCCTGGAAACCATCCAAAGGATGGCCTGTTTGGCAATCACTGGGGCCATTGGGACAGCACCTACAGCTGGGATGGAGACACTCCTCGATCTCCCCCCGCTGGACATCTGGGTGACCTCGGTGGCGGTTGGGACCGCATACCGCCTCCAATGTTACCGGGACTGGCGCCCCTCCAAGGGGAAGGGGCACGCAACTGTTTTGGACAGGGTAAGGGAGTGCCCTTTGGTGCACATGCCCTCTGACTCTGTCAAGAGGAAACCTCTAACTGGAAGGAGATTCAACGTGGTCATCCCAGGGAGAGGAGTCTGGACCCAGGGACCCCCCGGGGTGCTGCCAGGGGATCTGGTATGGTACACGGACGGGTCCAAGATGGGAAACGGATCCGGCCTGGGGGTGTACGGCCCGGCGCCAGAATGGGAGCTCTCGCTCTCCCTTGGTAGCTGGGTCACAGTATACCAGGCTGAGCTGCTCGCAATAAAGGAATGTGCTGAGGAGAACATGAGGAGGGCCTATCGAGGTAGGCGGATCCACATCTTCTCTGACAGCCAAGCAGCACTCAAGGCCTTAATGGGATCGAGCTCTGACTCGAGACTGGTGCTTGAGTGCTGGGAAGCCCTCCAACTGCTGAGTGGAACGAATAAGGTTGTCCTTGCATGGGTCCCGGGCCACTCGGGGGTTGAGGGTAACGACCGAGCTGACGCTCTGGCTAGGCGTGGTTCGGGGACTGCCTTTGAGGGACCTGAACCATGCCTAGGAATCTCCCGCACCCTGCTATCGGGATGGGTGGCAAACTGGGTTCGCTCCCAGCACCAGAAGCGCTGGGAGCGAACGCCGCGGCAAGAGCACGGTCATATTATGATGACTGGTCCTAACAAAGGTAGGGCTACGAGATGTCTAAACCTTAATAGAGCTTCCCTGAGACTCACCGTTGGCTTATTTACAGGACACGGGGACTTCAGGAGGCATCTCTGCAGAATTGGGGTGCGCAATGGTACCCCTGACTGCAGACTCTGTGGCGAGGACGAGGAGACAGCGTCTCATATCGTCTTCAATTGTCCTGCCCTGGAACACAGGCGTTTCAGAACCTTCGGGACTTTGGACCGAGGGGACTTCCTCAACCAGGAGAACCTGGTCGGAGCTCTGCTGGACCTAATCGGGAACACGGAGCTCCGGCCTAGATGAGCTCCGGGGGTTAGCACAATGGGCCACTAGGTCTAGGTGCGGGGGGGCGGGCACGATGATGGACGCCCCCTCTACCCCTGTGTAATTAATCTAATCTTGGTGCAGGTTCTTCAGGTGGCTGCGAGTAAAGGAATCAAATTTAACCCAGCTAAATGTTTGTTCAATGTCCAAAATGTGGACTTTCTTGGACACTCATTTGGACCAGCAGGAATGAAATGTGATCCTGATAAGGTCAAAGCAATTTTTGCCCTGCAACCTCCAAAGAACAAGGAGGAACTACAAAAAGTATTGGGAATATTTAATTACGTATCAAAATTTATTAAAAATTTTGCTGAGGTTGCTGCTCCATTGAGAGAGTTGCTTAAAAGTGATGTTTGTTTTACCTGGAATACCGCCCATGATGAGGCTCTCAATGCTCTGAAACAGGCGCTCATCAAGGCTCCTGTGTTGCGCTACTATGACCCAGGGGAAGAACTTACTCTCAGTGTTGATTCAAGTTCATATGCTCTTGGGGCTGCCCTCTTACAGAAGGGGCAACCCGTTGCCTATGCATCACGCACGCTCAATACCACACAGAAGCGGTACAGCCAGATTGAAAAAGAATGCCTGGCTGTGTGCTTTGGAGCTGAAAAGTTCAGGAATTTCATATTAGGAAGAGAATCAGTTAAAGTCCAGACTGATCATAAGCCTCTGCTCGGAGTATTCAAGAAACCATTGCATAAGGTTCCAGCCAGGCTGCAACGAATGCTGCTCATGTTGCAGTCTTACACCTTCAATCTTGTACATGTTCCTGGCAAAGAGCTACTCCTCGCAGATCTACTCAGCCGACATATTGCCTCCTCAGGCTGTGACTCTGAAACTGATTTTGACAAAGAGCTGGAGTTGCAAGTTGCATTATTGATACAGCATTTGCCTGTAACCAACCAATGTTATGATTTGATCAAATCAGCTACAGGACAAGACAGAACATTGACTGCTGTAATGAGTGAAATTGAGAAGGGATGGGTTACAGAACACAAAAAGCTAGAGGAGTCACTGAAGCCGTACTATCAATTGCACCAGTCACTCACTGCTATTGATGGAGTGATTTTCTATGGAGACAGAATTGTGGTTCCATCAAGTCTGAAAGGGGACATGTTAAAAAAACTGCACACAGGTCATCCAGGTATCAGCAGGATGTTGAGCAGGGCTGAGATGTCCTTGTTTTGGTTGGGAATTAACCAGGATATTAAGAAATTTGTGAAATCCTGCAGTACCTGTCAAAAGTACCAACCCAACAACGTGAGGCTTCCATTGACGTACAAGAATGTACCCGACTTACCATGGCAGGAGGTCAGTGGGGATGTCTGTGAAATCAAGAACCACCAATACTTAGTTCTGGTTGATGCCCTTAGTAACTACATTGAGGTAGCACACTTGCGCAGTTTGAAAAGTTCAGAAGTAATAAGGCTCATGAAATCAATTTTTGCCAGACACGGAGTGCCGTTCAAGTTCTTCTCAGATGGGGCCCTGTATTTCACCTCACAACTTTTCCACAACTTTGCATCGGAATGGGGCTTCACTCATGTTATTTCCAGCCCTCATTACCCAAGGTCTAATGGCCTGGCTGAGTCAGCTGTGAAAACGGTGAAAAAACTGTTTACCAAGGCGATGGATGCAAAAGAGGATCCCTACTTGGCTCTACTTAATCACAGAAATACTCCTCGGGGCATGGTTCAGTCACCAGCATCCAATCTGATGGGGAGAAACCTTAGGACGAACATTCCTTGTTGGTTGGACCATCTAGTACCAAAACTTGCGTACAAGCAGGATCGAGATCACCTAATTCGACAGAAAGAGAAGATGAAGGAGCAACATGATCGCGTCTCACGAATGCGCCCACCCTATAAAGATGGGCAGCCAGTGTGGTTCAAGAAAACTCCTAGCTCAACCTGGTCACCTGGTGACATAACACGTTCTTCCGGACTCAACTCTTACAGTGTTAAAGGAGAAGAGGGTGAGTATAGAAGAAATGAAAGACATCTAAGACCACGACTCCTGACAACCCCAGAAGTGACTGCCTACAATACCACCATGGCGATACAGGACGACGTCCCTGAGCCTAACTGCCTTCACCCTAGTTATACTTGTGATTCACCTGCAGTGGCACCCACAGCACAAGAGGAAGCTGCAGCAAGGCCAACAACAACGCCTGATACCATGGATGTGAGGAGAAAATCAGGAAGGATCGTTAAGCTACCAAAGAAGTTAAACGACTACGACCTGTCAAATGAATAATGTTGAATACTACTCTTTTTGTTGAATGTTGAATACTATGTTGAATACTCTATATGTTGAATACTACTCTTTAAAAGTTTTGATGGTGTTAAAAAAATGTAAACTTAACTGTAACTAACAAGCAGTAGTTAGTATTGTATAGTATGGTATTGTTAACTTTGGAAAGGGAAGGTGTTGTATAGTAGGGACTCTAAAAAGGAAAGAACAACCTTAACATGGGATGGACAAGAGCCGATTTTGAGATAACCTGGAGTGAGTGTTTTTTCGGATTACATCGTATTACGAAGTTATTGGTGTTTATGATTCGTCAATTAAAAACCATTATTCAACATAAAACACATAGGTTGATTATTCAAGGAATAACCAACCAAAACGCTGCAAATTCATTCACACGCGTTGGTTATTCCTCGGACCAGGCGCATGGAGACTAATTTCTTCAACATGGTGAAAATGGGGGGAGCAGGGGGTGAAGCGGGTCCCGGACCCATTCCAATCAATTCAGGGTCCAACATTTATTGGAAAATGATACCCCACACGCCTAGGTACCAGAAATCTCGAAAACACATTCGAAATGGGTAGATAGGCACCCATTTTGACCCATAGCCTCATCCAGAGGGCACCAATCCTTCCGGGACCCGTCTCATTGGATTCAGCGTCAAAAAATTAATGGAAAATCATACCCTACGCGCATAGGTAGCAGAAATCTCGATAATACATATTCAAACAATGGAAAATGGAGGAAACAGTGAGTATGGCGGGTCCCGGACCCATTTCAATCGATCCAGGGTCCAGAATTTAGTGGAAAATGATACCCCACACGCCTAGGTACCAGAAATCTCGAAAACACATTCGAAATGGGTAGATAGGCACCCATTTTGACCCATAGCCTCATCCAGAGGGCACCAATCCTTCCGGGACCCGTCTCATTGGATTCAGCGTCAAAAAATTAATGGAAAATCATACCCTACGCGCATAGGTAGCAGAAATCTCGATAATACAT
Source organism: Cyrtorhinus lividipennis (assembly GCA_019603395.1). Lineage (NCBI taxonomy): Eukaryota > Metazoa > Arthropoda > Insecta > Hemiptera > Miridae > Cyrtorhinus > Cyrtorhinus lividipennis. Next base: position 7,806,744 of record CM034005.1, read on the forward strand.
ATTCAAACAATGGAAAATGGAGGAAACAGTGAGTATGGCGGGTCCCGGACCCATTTCAATCGATCCAGGGTCCAGAATTTAGTGGAAAATGGTACCCCACACGCCTAGGTACCAGAAATCTCGAAAACACATATTCAAAATGGGTAATAGATACCCATTTTGACCCATAACCTCTTCCAACGGGTGCCAATCGTTCTGGGACCCATCACATTGGATCTAGCGTCCAGAATTTAGTGGATAATGATAACCACACACCTAGATTGTAAAAATGTCAAAAATCCATTTTTCAAAATTCACATTCTCTACCCCGCCCAAATTTGGTCTGATTGGGCTGAAATGTTTCGAGGACCAACTAGTTCCCCTCCAGTTCTCTTCCCGCCAATTTAGGCAAGGAAAAGTCCCAAACCATCGCCAAATAACGCGCTGAGTAAATGGAAACGGCTCTGATATTTCCCTCTAAATATAAACATCTAATTGTCCCATTTCTTGAAATTGCACTCTATGCACTCTGTTACCCTATCCGAGTGAAGAGGCCTCTGGTAGAGCCTCCTGGGGTTAATCACACTCCAATACCGTATATTTTGCTATTGATGCATCGGCTGAGGTGAAAATGTGCCTCGTAGGAGAAGACGGATACAACAGAAAACGGCATTTACACATTACAGTGTATTTAGACTGAGAACTCTCATTTTTCAGAAACGCTATTCAAAACTATATAAATTTGAAGTTACAATACCAACATATAAGGAAGGTCATTTTTATTTTCTTATGTTTTTCCATTATTAATCCATTTTGTACTCCACCCTGATGTTATAGGGTTTTGGCACTTCTGGTTCGATTAATGCTAATCTCAGGGCAGAGATGAAAGTTTAAATAAATTGCAATATACTATTTCATCCATTTAGTGTTGCAGACTAATTCAATTAGTCTATTCGCTGTATGGAAGATTGATTTCCCAGCGTCCAGTAGAGGAAAAGCTCAATCATGGCATAAATAATCTAGTAGCGAATTGACCTTGTGAGGCCTTGGGGGAGTCAACCGCATCCAATTACGCTGATGAGCCCCAAACAATAACAGTGGGATCACCTGCAACAAGGTAGATGAAGGTATCGGCCCAGGTTACTTCCTTGGTTGTCGTCTCTGACATCACCTTACCGGATTATAATGGAGGTTTCTCGTACAGGAGACAGCGACAACCGCTATTCTGACTAATGATTGGCAATATTGGTAAATCTCTAGTATACGGGGCACAGATATCGAGAGCACACAATCGATTGTTATTGATGACGTCATATGAGTCATCATGTTTTCATGGCTATTGCTTCAAAAATATAAACAATACCTAATGATATAAAATATAAAATCATATAATATCATAAAATCAATAATAAAATAAAATAAGTGTCGTAGACTGAAGGAGTGACGTTAGACGGACAATCAATCAGCTTGTTGTTCGAGTTCGATATTTTGTGTGAAATCGATAGTTTGTTATCTCTGCCCCACATACTAGACATTAAAATATTAAAAGTATGAATACGCTTTCTCATCCTTCAAATAGCATTCGGGTAAACGTAGCATAGCACATAACCTACACAATAAAATACTCGGGTTCCGGCATTCGGTTTGCAGGCCTCATCAAACAAGAAACACAGAAAGAAAAAGGAAAACCAGGAGAAAGAAGAAACAGAATGAAACCCAAATAAGAGTCTTGCCTGGTGTTGGTAAATACAACGTTGATTTAACAATCACGGCTCCAACATACCTAAACGTACCAGATTTGAAAAAGAAAACTGAATTTTAATTTAATACTGAACTGCTCGTAAAGAACTTTGTAATCCTATGAAACGTGTCAAAGTGTTACCAAAATAAAATTACCAAGTTTTCAAAATTCACCTTCCTCATTTCATGAGGAAATTTGAGTTTTATTGCGACATATACAAATTGATTGAATATTTGTACAACTAATTTATCAAATTAATAGAACCAGAAATCACTAACGCAAGCAACGTGCTCAATGGGCACTGAAACTTATTTTGCCTACGGAAGATGATTTCCTATTTATCCGGGTACTTAAATTTTTTTTGCGAAAATCCTTCAGCCCATTTCCGCTGGAGGTTCAAAAATTCGGCGAATCTATACATCAGTGCACCCCTGAAAATCGATTAGGATGATTCGAGATTGTTTTCCATGACGGCCGCAAGGGGCTTGTTGTGCTTACTTCCCTCAATATGTTTCCTCTCCATTACTTTCTCATAATTATTTTTATATTTTTATTTTTTAATTCGCTTTTTTAATTTTGATGATAGAGTTCATGGAACGACGTGTATATAAAAAAAATCTGAAGTTCATGGAATCTCTTATCAAGGGAGCATGGCCATGAAGCAATATATCGATTGTAACTCTGTATCGATTTTCGGGGGTGCGTGCACTGATGTATAGATTTACCAAAAATTCCCTGTAATTTCCACTGCAAACGAGCGTTGACTTGAGTATCTTTGCTCGGGTTTGTTCGTCACTTTTCGGACAGGTTCGTGGTCGCTCCCTCACAGCTGGTGCAACCGCGAGCCGACGGGGAGTTCCAGCAAAAGGGGGATTCGAGCGCATGCGCAGTACGCCAAGGTGGAAAAACTTGTTCCGGTGCATCATGGGAAAGAGGGGATCACCCGCTCGCCAGTCGTAGAGTAGATGTCCTACCCGTGAGTTGGCGCGAGACAGGAGTTTCGTGGTGGTTTATTTTCAAGTTGGAGTTTCGTTCTCTTTATTCAGGAATAACGAGTATCGTTCATACAACGTGAGTGCTCCACAAGTGCGTCGCCATGTTTGATGTGTTTGGCTCTCTCAAAGGGCTCCTCCGCATAGACAGTGTGTGCATCGACAACAATGTTTTCCGACTCCATTACAAGGCGACGGTCATCATTCTGGTCGCATTCTCACTTCTGGTCACCTCTCGTCAATATATCGGCGACCCGATCGACTGCATAGTCGACGAAATCCCACTCAACGTCATGGACACCTACTGCTGGATTTACTCGACGTTCACGATTCCGAACCGACTCACTGGTACCGTCGGAAAAGACGTCGTACAGCCTGGCGTCGGCTCCCACGTGCCTGGTGAAGACGACCAAGTCAAGTATCACAAATACTACCAATGGGTGTGCTTCGTGCTGTTCTTCCAAGCTATGATGTTCTACGTGCCGCGTTATCTCTGGAAGACTTGGGAGGGCGGTCGAATCAAGATGCTGGTCCTCGACCTCAACTGCCCCGTGGTCAACGAAGAGTGTAAAGAGGACAGGAAAAGGCTTCTCGTTGATTACTTCTCGACAAATCTCCACACGCAAAATTTTTACGCGATTCGTTTTTTCCTATGCGAGTTTTTGAACTTCGTCAACGTCCTCGTCCAGATCTACTTCATGGACTACTTCCTGGACGGTGAGTTTTCCACCTACGGCTCTGACGTGTTGAAGTTCACCGAGATGGAACCCGAAGAAAGAGAAGACCCGATGGCCCGAGTATTTCCGAAAGTAACGAAGTGTACTTTTCACAAATACGGGCCGTCGGGGTCAATTCAACCTTTCGACGGTCTGTGTGTGCTGCCACTGAACATCGTAAATGAGAAGATCTACGTCTTCCTCTGGTTCTGGTTCATCTTCCTGACTCTCATTTCTGGCCTGTCCCTCCTGTACAGAATCGCTGTCGTCCTCCTCCCCCGCCTGCGCCTCTACCTGCTCAGAGCGCGCTCCCGAATGTCTCCTCAAAACCAGGTCGAAACTATTGCCAACAAGTGCCAGATCGGCGACTGGTTCATTCTCTACCAACTGGGCAAAAACATCGACCCCCTCGTGTTCAAAGAACTCATTTCTGATCTCGCCAAAAAACTCGAAGGTAAAGAGATTGTTTGAAAATTGCTATAGATCATATTTTGTGGAGTAAACAAGGCAAACCACCTATTCCTTGCCTGAAACGGAGAAAGTCCCTCCCCCATTTTCACGCAACGTTTATTTCGTCGTATCAATTTCCACCTGTTGAAAACGAGTCATTCCAAACCAGTCAGTGAGGTTTTGTGAATTTCAAGAATTCCCGCTGGACGTGCAATTCAATCGCCCAACTGCGCCCGAGCTATCCAAGTCTTTCATAAATCCCTGCTCGGGGCAAATGTGCCATAGCTGAGAGCGCGGTTGGACGATGTCAATTCCTACTTAAGTTGACAGTAGTTTCGATGGATTCTCAACAGAAATCTTGGAAAATACAAAATTCATATCAACAGGCCTTTATCAACGAACATTCCTTAACGGCTCTAAATACTACTTGGGTAGGTATTTACCGCCTTGATTTCATTCGTGACAATAAAAGACACACGATGCTCATCAGATTCTTGAAGACTGTTCGAACAAGCAATTTAAAGAGCTTCCTTATCGTATAAAAGCACTGTAATTTTTAAATTAAAAACTATAACATTTCATAGATATTTTTACTGTGTATACTGCGTAGCTTTACGTAAAATATCGTCTATTATTGTATCAATTTTCCAATTGCAACACATTGTTGTAAACCGGTCAATTTGTTAAGAGCTCAAACATGTCGTAACGCTATATTTATATTAAGTGCCCCCTGAACGGGATTTCTCTCACATCTCGACGATAAATGAAAGAAATCCTGCTCGTTAATTAATTATTTTCAGCCATGAAATATACTACATATCATTTTATTTTTCATTTTTGTTCTTTCGATCTTGCAATATTGATTTTTTCAAGAGCCACAGTGTATTATCTCATTGCCTGCTGATGTGCATTCATTTTGGAACATACCTAGGTTTATATACTTGTTTTGTTCGAAAACTACTCGTACGAGGGAACTTATTGGTTTGTTTCTTTCGATTGGGGGAGAAAAAGATCGTTATTTAAATAGAAAACAAATGTAGACTTACGAAAAAATGTGATCGTAGTAATGTAACGTTTAAGGATTAAAATTAACGCATAATTTTATTTTATTTTTTTCTTTTGAATGATATAAAACTGTTGTTACAACCATTTTGAAAAGAGAGTAAAATTAGGTATACAAACAGGCGGAATTATAATATGAGTTGTCAATTACAATTTTACTATCGTGATAAATTTTTCGTGTACCTACACTTGTCACTTTTGTTGTGTTTCGATGTGATTGAAAGAAAAGGTAAATTTCTTGAACTGTATATAAAACAAATGTTTTTCATGTGGACAAGACGAGGGATAAAATAAGGGAAATTTCTGAGAAAATATGTCGCTGTTATACGAGAGATGTATATACCTGTTTAGTGCCTTTTGTGTTTTTGTGTGTACTTTTGTTTATCGTATCATTGAATGATTATAGAAATCACGGGATCAACTTTAAAACTGCCTCTTGATATCATGATGTTTTTTTTTTACATTCCACATAAATTTAAATTAAAACTGAAAGCAATATAAAGTGGAAAAGATGGTGAGTAATGGAAGACAAATTTCTCGAGAGAACGTGGCACGTAGCCATAGTATTTTTTGTAAATTATTCTATAAATAAAGACCTATGCTTGTAAAAAATATACTGCGTTGTCTTTATTTGCGAATCCAATTAATAAGGACTCAGTTAGTTAAGAGTAAACGCTTTTCCTCTTCAGTTGAGGATGATTTGAAGACTTTATAGCAAAACAAGATGGAAAGTGGTAGAAATGGTCCAACGAGTGCCAGTACTGTTCAAATTGATAGAAGCAGTGAAATTTTTTTCTTTTTAATTGAAAATAGATTTTGATATTTTTGCCAATCTAGGAGTGTGGGATATCATTTTCTACTATATATTGGACGCTGAATCCACTGAGGGGGGTCCCAAATTGGCACACACTGGGGATGGATATGGATCAGTCCGATTGACTCAGGATGTGATAAGCTTACAAACTTTACGTCCATCAACAAAAATCCAAATTTTTTTTCAGTTTTCACTGCTTGGATCTACAACGTTCAAAGCAAATTTGTAGGTCAAGCTGTATTGTGTATATACTTTTTTCTCTATAACATCCTGCCCCTTGGGGAAATGTTACCTCAAATTTGGTACAAGTCGAAGATTCAGGAAGTGGCTGAAAAAAAACTGCAAATTCTTTCACAGGGGTTAATCCTCAGACCAGGCGTATAGAGACTAATTTCTTCAACATGGGGAAATGGAAACAGTGGATGTGGCGGGTCTCGGACCCATGCCAATCGATTGAGGGTCCATAACTTAGTGAAAAATGATACCCCACACGCCTAGGTTACAGAAATCTCGAAAACACACGTTCGAAATGAGTAGATAGGTACAAATTTTGACCCACAACCTCTTCCAATGGGTGCCAATCGTTCTGGGACCCATTACATTGGATTCAGCGTCCAGAATTTAGTGGAAAATGATACCCCACTCGTCTAGAATGCCAAAAATCTCGACAATCCATTTTTCGAAAGACATTATTTTGACCAATCAGAGCCGGAAACGGGTCTCTGACCAAATTTTTAGATTTACAGAAAATTTTCTACTACCAAAATCGGCGTGGACGGATATTTGCTAATTTTTTTTGCATAAAAACATAGGTTAGGTTGATTATTCAAGGAATAACCAACCAAAATACTAGAAAGAAGCTGTGGTTGGTGGAGCCCCCTCCTGCCACCACGACCCCTGTACCTATTTCATCCCTTAAAAATGTCTAGTGATGAGAATCGAGGCCACCTGATCAATTTCCTGTTGGTGCGAATTACACGATACCTTCAGCTTTTGTGAACTAACAGTCGCCATTCTCCAGGAATGAAGTAACCATTCGAACTGGTGATTGTAGAGCACCGATGTATGGCGTTATTTGGGTGTGTTCTGAGTTTTTATCGTATGCTGATTAACATTATTTGTCAGACGAAGACTTATAGGAATATGTTTGTCATGGGAGCCAAATATCAGGGAAACCCAATACCTGGTTGTTTGGGCTAACTGCTAGGCACGTGATTCATAACCTATAGGTAACATATAACAGCTATCCTCATAATTATTCTCATACAACCAACTGCAACAGTGAACGCAGTGCCACATCCTGGGTCAGGCCTCGTTACAGTTTCTGTGATGCAAGCTTATCACTTATCACTTTTGGAGTTGCACGTGCCTTGTGTTTTGGTTGGTTATTTCTTGAATAATCAACCTATGTTTTCATGCAAAAAGTCAATCTCTCCAATTCGGCCCAAAATTTTTATCTGGACGTTTTAAGGTGTCTAGATCAAAATTAGCAGATGTCCGTACGCCGTCCACACCGACTTTGGTAGTAGAAATTATTCAAAAAAATTGAAATTTTGGTCAGGGGTCCGTTCATGGCCCTAGTTGGTCCTCGAAGCTTTTCAACCCGATCGGACCAAATTTGGATGGGGTAGGGGCCAAAATGTGAATTTTGAAAAATTGAGTTTTTGAGATTTTATGCAATCTAGGTGTGTGGGGTATCATTTTCCGCTAAATTCTGGACGCTGAATCCAATGTGATGGGTCAGAACGATTGGCACCCGTTGGAAGAGGTTATGGGTCAAAATTGGTTTAAATTACCCATTTTGAATATGTGTTTTCGAGATTTCTAGTACCTAGGCGTGTGGGGTATCATTTTCCACTAAATTCTGGACCCTGGATCGATTGAAATGGGTACGCGACCCGCCACTCCCACTGTTTCTATTTTCTCATGTTGAAGAAATGAGTAGTCTCCATGCGCCTGGTCCGAGGAATAACTAACCCGTGTGTAAGAATTTGCACCTTTTTTTCCCCTTTTCCCTAATTTGAACACTTGTCTAAAACTGTCCACAGAGTCTTTACTTAGCACTTGTAAAATCATCTACTGACATTTTGAACTAGTAGATCTCACTTGACTCTGCCTTGTAATTGATAAATTGATCGTTACCTTGAAATTGAATGAAGTTCAGTTTACACACTCCAGATTGTCTTATTGAATATGATCCGCTCTAGTTTTTCTTTCTTGAAATGTCCAAATAAAAAAACACGCCATGGTTTTAGATTTATGTGTCAACAGGATGCACTCGAGTGTAGTTGAATTTTATCAATGATGCTCGACCAGAATCATTATTCAGGCTACCAATCAGACAAGTTATTGGCTTGTAGAGCTCAATCGTGTAGGCAGAGATAATGCTGTCAACGCACTGTCACATTGAGCCATAGGTGGGTAATTAGCGAGGGATAGGTAACCTACAACGTTACTTACTTACTATAGCGCAGTATGAGTCACAATTTTTTTTTTTTTTCAAATAATGCATTTATTCATAACTATATACAGAACACAATCACATTACAATTATCAAATGCTACAACCCCTGTAAGAAAACTTGTGCTGGGGTTGGAGTTGCAGTGTTACATTTTATTAGTAAGACAAAACCGCATTATACTTCCGCTCCTAAATTTGTCCCTAATTAATATATATTTTACATGTCAAATTAATGTTACTTGAGAAATAAATGAAATCTGCACCTCAAGGCCAGAAAAATAATTAATTAAAGATCCACCTATACGAGCAGTTGAAGTAAAGATAATGACAGAGATGAACTCTATCACAAGACACGGCCTTTCTCCGAGACATTCCTCAGAAAGCGATAGCTGTTATTTTCTATCCGAGCTTTGAGTGACTAATGTGATCATTCTGTAAGGATTGAAAGCATTGGATCCATTTCTTATTTCATAGCTCTGATACAAAATAACTTCTCCTCTTCGGTTAAGCGCATGAATCATTAAGGAGATTATGTCATAGCCCTGACTCCTCTGTTTTTGGAAGACCTAAAATTTACAAAATAGTACCTAGACGTGACTCCTATCAGTTATGACGCCATACAGTTCCTGGTTTGGTTGAAAAAGAACAGCAATAGTTCAATATTTCGGACGTATTTTTAGACACAATCATCTGAAAACATGTCTTATTTTTCTTCAACATTTTTGGTGTTTTTCTTATCCCTATTTCTATCGTAATGAGGCATTAACTGAACGAAAAGTAAGCAAGTTGCATCTCCTACAGTATATTTGTTAGCACATTCTCCATTACAGCTATTGTCTTTTGGTTGGTTATGCCCTGAATATTGAACGCTGAATCCAATGAAATGGGTCCCTATACGATTAACACCCTCTGGATGAGGTTATGGGTCAAAATGGTTTCTAAAAATCTGACATTTGGGTAAGAGGCCTGTTCCCGACTCTATTTGGTCCTCCTGGAAACTTTTTAGCCTGGTTGGACCAAATTTGGGCGGGGTAGGGGTCAAAATTTGCATTTTGAATAATAGATTTTCTAGATTTTTGGCGATCCAGGCGTGTGGGGTATCATTTTCCACTAAATTCTGGACGCTGAATCCAATGAATGGGTCTGCGAACGGTTGGCGCCCTCTGGATGAGGTAATGGGTCAAAATGGGTGCCTACCTACTCATTTCGGATGTGTGCTTTGTAGGTTTCTGGTAATTTGGCGTGTGGGGTATCGTTTTCCACTAATTTTTGGACGCTAAATCGATTGAAATAATTCTCCATGCGCCGAGGAATAACAACTAACCCCGATGATTTATTTTTGGTCGTCACTGGTTTGATTAAGTTTTTATGAATACTCCTAAAATTTCGGTAGGTTAAAAAACAATTCTACAAGAATTAAAAAAAGGGGGGTTGAGGGGTGGGAAACATGACGGCTAAATTGGAATGGAACGATTTTCACGAATCGGATGAGTGGGGAGAAATGTAGACTCTGATGTGACACTGGTATCAATTAAATAAATGAGCGAATTTTCTGTACTGTCTGTCACACAGACTTCTTCTCATTTCAGATTTAAAACTGTATAGTGTGTGGAATTTCCATTCAGCTTGGGGTTTCTCCAAATCGAATTTGCTCTCAGAGGTTTTCGGAAGCCCAAAGCTGACTCCTCGTTCTTTGATGGTAGAGCTGAGGTCGTCATGGAGACGTAGGTAGGAGACACGCTCTTATATATTATGGTAGTGACGGGATTTTTATTTCGTTCAACAATATCTGTGGTTAAGCATCCGTAGGACAGAGCCTAATTAGGGGTTTGGGGGGCCTGATGAGGAGAAAACATACCAGAGGAACTGAGTCCAACTCAAAGGGCCAAGTAGTGAAGGAGGACCCCGAAGGAGGAGATGAATGGTTTTATATAGGTACATGTTGTTGCCTTTAGAGTGCGCTTAGGGCCGTCTGTGTAAGTCAGGGTGCTGGGAGAACTGCATTCTTCAGAAGAATGGCTTCTCCTCCCTTCCCCGCGCAACGTCAGGTTTTCAGGCCTTTGCCAGGAGTTCGTAACCGGTTCCGGCGCCATCTTGGTCATCCCTTTCACACTGCTCGAGCCTTCCTTCGACGAAAGAGCCGCTTACCGTCGGAGGTTTTTCCCCTGGTCGACCTATCTCCTGTTCGACCAACTACTCGCTACCTGGGGGCACATACGCCCACACTCAACGAGTAACATTCCAGACAGTAGTACGACAGGGGAGGTCCTACGTCCTAGTATGTACTCACATTCAAGTGGCCCTTTGGATGTCAACAACCTTTTAAATCCTACCCAATCATTTCAGAAAGCTTTTCCTGGGTAGTTAGGTGAACGATCTGGAACTTCCAGGGGTTACCATTTTGGAAAGGTTGCCTTCTAGACAAGTCCCCTAATCCTGCACTTTCCCCACGATGATTTATTTTTCTGGATTCATACTGACTACCTCAAGAAATTGTAATAACATTCCCATGAAAACACATTGTACTTGTTAAAATATTTTGTCTACGGCACTGGGGATGTATGGGCATCCTTCGTTTTACCAAATCAATTTGTAACAGTATCCCAACGTGGTACACGTTGAGTGAGATGCATTTATGACAATCAGGCCCCTGATACTGTTTACTGCATTTTTGAAACATCAGAGATTTCAACCGTCACAAACCTTAATAGAAATCTCATGATACTAAACTTTCCGTTATTGTTTCCCCAAAACTTTGTCTGAGAGTCTTGGAACTACAAGTAGTATTGTGAGCAAACGAAAAATCGCTATCTCGAAAATCTGCTCAGCCACTGTCTCTTTTCGAGCATGAAAACCAAAATCAAAGCTACCAAAATAAGTTTGATGTTTGTCTAGTGTAGGTTCTTCTAGTTTCAAGTCGTTTATTGGCATAAAGGAAAGATTACAATTAAAAAAATAAGGAATTAACTAATTCGTGTGCCTACGGGGGCCGAAGTTCAAAGAATACGCCACAGATTAGAAAACTTATAGAAAGTACCAAAACGCCCATAAAATTATATAATAAAAAATGAATTTGAACTAACACACGTAAACACGCGTCCGGTGAATGTAGCGGGTCCCGGACCCATTCCAATCGATTCAGCGTCAAAAAATTTGGTGGAAAATGATACCCCACACGCCTAGGTACCAGGAATCTCAAAAATTTATTTTTCACCTAGGCGTGTGGGGTATCATTTTCCACTAAATTTTGGACGCAGAGTCCAATTAAATGAATCCCGAAACGATTGGCGCCCTCTGAATGAGGTTATGAGTCAAAATGGGTACCTAACTTCCCATTTCGAATGTGTATTTTCGAGATCTTTAGTACCTAGGTGTGTGGGGTATCATTTTCCACTAAATTTTGGACCTTGAAGAATTTGCAGCGTTTTTGATCTAGACACCTTGAAACTTTTTTTTTTTTTTTTTTTGCCGAATTGGAGAGGTTTACCTTTTGCATGAAGACATAAGTTGATTATTCAAGGAATAACCATACAAAAAAATCGACTTAATTGTTTACCTGCACAGCTACTAATTTTATTTCATATGGTAATCTTTATCACTCCCAAATATTTATATTTTTTTGGAAAAAGGTATTAATTCACATGAGCGATACAAGGAACGATCGCATTCAAAATCATGGGCTTCACGCACATGTTAGAAAAGGGCTTTGCCTGAAATGGAAAACCAACACTCAAGTCTTAATTAAATTGAGCCTCAAGTACTCGCAATTTAAATTAACCCAAGTCTCAACCAATTGAAAAGTTCAGCAGAAGAACTAGCACCCGATATCGAATTTTTGTATGACTTATTTAAAAAACCATTGCCTTATCATTTGCGAATTTAGGGAATCTTTGGATCTGATCTGACCGTACAGTTTCCTGTCCATAATAAATTCATTAAAGTAAAGTGTAAGTAGAATAGGTTCTAGGACCGTTCCTCCTAACTTCTTTAGAGCCACTTGATGCACCTCCCTACCCTCACAACTTGTGTGCGATTTGTAGGATGCGATGCCAACAGTTTTAAAGACAAGTCCACGATTTCGTAATTGTGCTGTCTCATCAGTAGTAATACATTATGTCGGACACAGTCTCGTTCGTGACTGTGTATATATTTCTAAGCGCCGTTCGGCAATGATAGGCGTGAGGCCAACCAGTCTGGGGGAAGGAGTGCACAAGCCGAGCTACCAGCTATCGACAGGCTACCGATTGGAGACCCGCATGGAGTGAAGGTTGAATGAGCTTTCACTGAGAGAAGGGATGCAGGCAGTGTCCGACCTGACAAGAACTTATTCCTGTACCTAATGTATGAAGGCCGACATTCTGAGAGAATGTGAGACAGATTTCTTGAGCTGAAGTGAATAGTTTTGTCTACTTTTTGCTCGTACCAAGATAATTCAAAATCTGTGCAGTAATTTATTCATTTATTCAGTAGTTGTTGAGGACACGCAATCATAATAGGAACAAAAGTTTGTGAGTACGAACAAAAATGCGACTTAGTGAAATGCCTTAACTACTTATTGCTAGGCATAGGCTTACGTCCATGTCGCCCAGCAAGAATCGCTGTCGGTATTAGAGATCACATTGCTGAAAGTGTTATTATTACAAACCGACTAGTATATTTATTTATTTATTTGCAATACGGCTATGGCCAATTTATGGAGTTACATCAGTCACATTTTTTTACGAGATTTAAATTCATTATTGACATTATGAACAAGTCCATTGCACACTATCATACATGATTGTAGAGGGATCAACCGTGGGCTGGGCTGGATAATAAAACTTTGAGCTGTCGTGAAGTACCAGTGAAAAAGTCAAAGTCGGGGTTGTCATCCAGGAACAAATTCACCTCCCTCACGATCCGGGACAGGGGGCGACGAAGCAGGTAGTTCCGGCTCGCAAATGGGACGCCAAAGAGCATGCGGGCACGAGTCGGGTATGCTGGCACCGAGATGCCGACTCCAGAGAGCAGGGCTGGACTGGAGACACGGCCATGAAGAATCCGGTGAAGGAAGGTGATGTCAGACGCAACGCGGCGCTCCTCAAGAGACCGAATTCCATATTCACGCATCAGTGGTTCGTAATCGTGGTTGACTATCCTGACACCAGCCTTATAGGCCAAGTAACGCAGGAAGCGCCGCTGGACTCGCTCCAGTTGATCCCTGTGTACAGCGTAGAATGGGGACCAGACCACGGAACAGTACTCCAGGATGGGTCTCACCAGAGTGCCGTAGAGGAACACTAAGGATTGTGGATCAGTAAAGTCCCGGGTGGTCCTCTTCAGTCGGCCAAGCGCCCGCAGTGCACGACCCACTATGGCGTCCACGTGAGGGCAGAACGACAAGGATGGGTCAATCAACACCCCAAGATCGCAGATAACATCTGGGCGCGCCAAGATCACCCCGTCGATTTCATAGGGGTGGCAAAGTGAAGAACGCCCTCTGGTAAGCGTCAATGCAGAGCACTTCGAAGGGTTCAGAGCAAGGCTGTTCTGGGAGCACCAGGCAGCGAGGTTGCAGAGAGAGGCTTGAAGCCCTTGGCAGTCCCTGAGAGACGACACCGCGCAGAATATCTTCAAGTCGTCGGCAAACATGAGGCACCTCACTCCCCGGAATAGTGACCGAACACTGTTTATGATGAGCAGGAATAACAGCGGACCGATGTTGGACCCCTGCGGTACCCCAGAAGAAGCAGGGTATGGACGGGATAAAACACCCCGTACCCGAACCTGCTGACGTCGATCACTGAGGTAGCTTGCAAGCCACAAGCCACATTTGTATACAATTCTTTATACAAGTGTACATTATAAACTACATGCGAGGAATAATAATTGTCACTAGTGATCACTCCTTCACTACCTTCGATACCCAGATTTATGAGCCAACTGATAATTCTCTTCTTGTATATACTACGGTACACCAAATTTGGGAACTTTAGTCCAGACGCCACTGCGCGATGCAAGATATAAATAATATCTGTGCGATTTTTCTACCTTTGTGAGGGCCTGAATAAGAACATGCAGAACTCGAGGACATTTTTTTAATTGACGCTTCACATTCATGCAATCAAATTTGTTTCACATTCGCTCCAGTATAGTATAGCGGTGGGTACATATAAACAGGCCCCAAGACGTGGGGGGCGTTAAAAAATGATGAGCACAACTTTTTGGAGGTGGAACCTGGAAAATCAGGTGAAGGGACATGTGAGGGCCTGAAAAATAGCCGATTCGTTAGCGATTTACTAATTAATAGATTGTCGTGAAAATAATATTTTTCGAGTTAAATTCAGCCTTAGGTCCTCCTTTACCCCTGGAATTTTTTTCCGTTTCTCTAACTCATACTGGGACGATTTGATAAGCTCGGGATACAAATATCCCTACTTTCGGAGAATATCCCATATAGAGGGCTTCTCGTTGTCAGAGTCAAGTTCGGTCTTGGGTTAACCGCATTCCCATGTATTCTGTACCAAGTGGAATGATGGTGAGAGTTGAGGCCATCATCAATCAATGAGGGGTCTCTGTGGTACGATAGGAGCATCTTTTTAATAAATAGTTGTCGTGGTGACAGGACTCGAAAATGCCCTGACTGTTGGGTACTTAGCTTCTTCATCCCATCATAATTTTTATGAGCATGCGTTGCACGACATTAATCCCCTGCAAGTGTAAGGGATAGGACCCCCCCCCCCCCATGCTACAATGCCGTATTGGACTGGACCAGGGAGGTGTAGATCAGGCGAAGTTTGTCAGTCTGGAGATATATCTTGATATAATAGAAGACGTGGAGAAATCTCCTGAGTTTCATTTGCAAGAATTCGATTGCTCACACAACTCAGCTTTTCATCGATTTTGACACCTAAATATCAATAGGAACCCACTCTCTGAGAGATTGCAACCACATTATTTGGCTTTAGTGCTTGAACAACCCACCTGATGAGCCACTAACGATCCTGTTCCACTTTCAGGTTGGGCAGCAGATCATAAATTTGGTTTTCTTAACATTCAGAGTGAGCAGACTGGAAGCAAACCATTCCTGGAGTAGATTCAACGCCATTTGTCCCTTTCTGAATGCCTCCTCCAACGAATCACCCACCAGTACACATGTGTCGTCCGCAAATAAGTACATGTCTAAGTCAGGGAGAAGCGAGGGTAAGCCATTGACGTAAATCAAAAATAAGGTGGCACTTAACCTCCCTCCTGTATTACTCCATAGTAGATTCCCACTTGATCGCTTTCATAGGAGCCCATAGTGACGGCTTGCTTCCTTTAAGACAAATAGCTTGAGAACCATTTCAATGCTTCGTTTCTGATGCCTTCATTATCCATTCCTATACACCTATAAAAGCCCCGCGTCCACTCCAGTAGGGCCTGATCAACCCCCAATCCCGCTCTGAAACCGAATTGGCTCTTGCATAAAATCTCGTTTCTTTCGAGGTACGAACTCAAATGAAGCTTGACCCATTTCTCAAGATTTTTTCCGACACAACTCAGCATAAAAATAGATCTAAAATTACCTGGGTCCATCTTGTCACCATCTTAATAAATAGGGCAGACTTTGAATAAAAGATGACGTCAAATTAGAATTTTGCAGCCTGCACGAATTTCGTGCACTTTTGGTTAAAAGGACGGAGGTACCACGAGCGGCGCATTCCTGTGTTATCCGTCCCTTTTTGAATCACCAGAAAAAAAAAGCCTTGAGGCTCGAGAGGAGCCTACGAAACACGGCACGGCAAGTATCTGATGAGTGAGCGAGAGCAAAGGAAAATAACAGGAGAACGAACCCTCTAACGCCGCAGTAACGTGATCAAGCCCTTTAAATATTGAAGGAACCTCTTCGTCTTTCTTGAGCGTTTCCGAAGCCCCGTGAGAACGAAAGGTAAGACAAGACAGGTTTTGGATGACTCACTCCCTGATAGAGTCACTCATTCCCCTTGAGCCGGTACACCACTGGGCCCTCCATGCTGCAAGCCAGGCTCTTCAGGCCAGGATTTCGTCTGTGGTCTTTGAAGGCTTCCTACCTTTTTTCAGCCTGACCACCAGGGGAGCGCCAAGAGTGGGAGGGCCTCCTATTTGGATGGTCCCGAGTGTGTGAGCTCGGGACACGGCAGGGGAGGAAGTGGAACAGAAAGTTACTCGCAGTGGGGAGATCGTTCTTCGTGCTTAGCAACTAACTTATAATCCACTCATTTCGTGAACCACTGGTTCTTTTCAATAATCAGCTGTAGGACCCTAATTCCCTGTTCTCATCCTCAAACGACTTCCATTCAGGAGTGTGTTGTAGGAGACATTTTCATTTACACACTCTCCCTATTCTCTCTTCTCTCTGCCTGTATGCCACAAACATCACAATTAGATGAGTTCAGCCTTCTGACGAGGGACAGTTGATAATTATGATGTTTTTACGTTAACAAAGAACCAGAAAAAGTTACTGTAATTAAAACACAATGTCCCGTTTGCGGGGAACGATGCTATCAACAAAAATCGTAAGATTCGTACCTAGTAAAAACTATTTTTCCAAGCACCAATGGTCGAACCCGTCTTCAAATTTTTGATCACAAAACCATATAAACCATACGGCAGTTATTTATATTATAAACGGCTGCCAAGAATCCAATAATACTAAAATGATTTGTGTGGGTTGAGCCGTGACCTGCAATCGGGAAGATTCGTCCAAAAACGGCGTACGGCGGACGGACGTTTGCTTATTATGATCTAGACACCTTAAAACGTCCAGAAAAAAATATATAAAAAATGTTTGGGCCGAATCGAAGAGGTCGACACTTTGCATGAAAACATAGGTTGATTATTTAAGTAATAATCAACCAAAAATACCACATGAAGAGTCTCACTGACTAGTATGCAAGCGTTTTATAAAGTTCAATATCGTAATGGATTATTGTTTCTAAAAGTAATTAGTCGAGCGCAATCACTATTGAGTGTTATGTATTGAATAGCAGTAATCATCTTTATGATCTAATTGGGCATCCCCCAGTGTGCAGTAGCTTCAGATGGAGTGGCAGTTCAAGTTGGTGACTGAGGTGTAGTTTGCCGATTCGTGTTGGCCACAATTCCGCAAAATCTAGGCTTTTCAATTGTTCACGCATCGATTTCTTATCGCCTGCCTTGACGGTCCAATCTGTAACGAAAGCGTGTCTTAAATTGCACGGAAAATACCTCAATAGAAACTCAAAATCCTAATATAGAAAGCATCTAAGACGCGTAGAAACACTAAATCCTATATGGGGGAAACAGTGAGTGTGGCGGGTCCTGGACCATTCCAATCGATTCAGTGTCCAAAATTTAGCTGGAAAATGATACTCCACACGCCTAAGGTACCAGGAATCTCGAAAACACACATTCGAAATGGGTAGATAGGCATCCATTTTTGACCCATAACCTCATCCAGAGGGCACCAATCGTTCCAAGACCCATTTCATTGGATTCAGCGTCCAGAATTTAGTCAAAAATGATACCCCACACGCCTAAATAGCAAAGAATCTCAAAAATCCATTTCTCAAAATTCACATTTTGACCCCTACTCCACCCAAATTTGGTCCCGATCAGGTTGAAAAGGACCAACTTGAACCGGAAACGGACCTCTTTCTACAGCCGAAAATCGGCGTGGACGGCGGACGGGTATTTGCTAATTTTGATCTAGACACCTTGAAACGTCCAGAAAAATTGTTTGGGCCGAATCGGAGAAATTGAATTATTGCATGAAAACATAGGTTGATTATTCAAGGAGTAACCAACCAAAAGGACTCGGACGCTTTAAAATATAATTGGTGGACCAAGAATACACATGCTAATTTGAATAAGTAGTGGGATATCTTCGTGATTTTTTCAGCATAATCATCAAAATACATTTTTGAATGATAACTAGCGGTTTTATTGCAGTTGGAAGACAGCTACCCCAAGTATGAAGCCCGAAACAAATCACGCTTTGCACCAGAGCTTTATATATTTGTTTCGATGCTTCCTTTCCAAGGCATCCTCGCAATATATTAAATAAATGCATACATTTTCGTAGTTTTTGAACTGCTGAAGACACCTGAGCCTCCCACCTAAGATCCTCGTCAATAATTATACCCAGGTAATTTGTTGATCTCGCGCGCTCAATCATAGGACACGTACATATGCAGGACCCGTTCGGTGTACTGGTGCCACATGTATGTAACTTGATCTCATGGCAGACAAGTGATTTGTGGGCGATTTGGAAAAGACTAGGAATTTAGTCTTCTTGACACTTATGCTAAGGGTGTGGTTACAAAGCAATTTATATGTTTCCATAATACCACCATTTGCTTCTTTGAGCACCTCATCCCACGTGTCACCCTCGCATAATAAAGTTGGAGATCCAGCGAGACGTGCGTATAGTGCAGGTGATCGGCTTCCCCCGTGAAGGTTTGACCCTGTCCCCTCTGCATGTATCCCTCTTCCAGGATAGGAGAACCCATTTGGAGGGGAAGGCTACTCAAGCCCAGCGAAGAGGTCCTGGGCCTGGAAAGGGATCTGAGGCTCATCCCCTCACAACATTTAATTTCCCTTCCTCCCGACTTTCAGCCCGAAAGCCTCCGGTAGACAAAAGCCTTTGTCTACCGCTTCTGAGGGTCTCCAGGGCCAGAGGGCACCCACCTACAGACCGGTTGCAGGTTCGGCTGATGTCTGGAGGACCCTCCCACTCGTCCAGAGGCCTCCGGTCAACTTGAGCCTTCACCTTTTTCTGACTTCTTTCACTCCCTTCCGTCCCTCCGCGCGACTTTCAATTGGATCCCTCCTGTCGTCGTCATTCCTCAGCGTACCAACGCCGAAGGCCCTTCACGGACAGAGCCTACCAGAATTAAAGGCTCCAAAACCCTCGTTTTAGAAGGGCCGGTCATTACCGTCACTCATGCCTGTGATCGTCACACCTGAGGTTGATTTCACTTCAATTTCCTGTCGTGTTACTGACAAAATCTAAACATAAAATAAACATGAGAGTAGTTGTGCCCTGAACATTGTATTGTGTCCAAAAAGTAAATATCTCCGATTCGGCCCAAAAATTTTTTCTGGGAGTTTCAAGGCGTCTAGATCAAAACAAGCAAATGTCCGTACGCCGTCCACGCCGATTTTGGTATTAGACAATATTCTAAAAATTTTAACTTTTGGTCGGGAACACGTTTACTGCTCTAGTTGGTCCTCAAAACTTGTCAGCCCGATCGGACCGAATTGGAGGAGAGTAGGGGTCAAATTGTGTTTTTCAAAAAATAAATTTTTGAGATTTTCGGCGATCTAGACGGGTAGTGTATTATTTTCGACTAAATTCGGGGAGCTGATCCAAGGAGGCGGGTCCCTGAACAATTGGTACACACCGGAAGCAATTTCGGGTCAAAATGGTTATCTACCTATTTCGAAAGTGGGTTTTTGAGATTTCTGTTACCTAGGCGTGTGGGGTATCATTTTCCACTAAATTTTGGACGCTGAATCGATTGGAATGGGTCCGGGACCCGCCACATCCACTGTTTTCCCCATTTCCCTCATTTTCGAGATTTTCGGCGATTTGGGCGTGTGGGGTATTGTATTCGACTAATTTTTGGACGCTGAGTCGATTGGAATGGGTTCACCACACCAACTGCTCCCCCCAAGTTGATGAAATGAGCCTCCATGCCCCTGGTCCGAGAAACAACCAACCCCTGTGAAAGAATTTGCAGCATCTTTTTGTAGATAGCCTTGACAAAACCCAGCGATCTTTGAAGACTTAGCGATAACCAGCTTGAACAGTGAGTTATTGCTCAACGTATTAATGTTGCTTGATGCCAATCAGGACCTTCATCTAAATCTGAACCACGTGACGGTGCTCTTTGCCTAGTGAGCACACCATCGATCGAGACGTTCAGTGTTTCCCACAGTCTTGGATCTTGACTGATGGTGGAAGATGTCTGGCTTCCTCCGTGCAGCGCCTCAGGGCTCGGGGTCGATGACTAGGTTGAGTACGAGCTCGAGATAGGGATCCTCCACTTCCGGCCTTCACAACGTGTTGAATTACCTACACCCCAACTTGTGAGCAGGATGTGGCCAAGCAGGTGGGCGGCGCCGAAAATGAGACAATCACCGCGATCATCGCTATTTTACCTCGCCTTCGTCTTTTCGTATGAGAATTACCGAGATTAGTAGCCTAGCTCTGAATCGAAGCTGTGCCTATCTACCCGATTCCACATCAATACGCGTTCATATAGGTCCTTGTTTGGTGAAGGAGCGACGAAACCTTCTTGAGAATCGACTGGAAGCTGACAAATGTTTAATTACCAGCCAGGAAAAACATGCCTCCTGGGGTGAGTATGCAAGAAGTAATTATTACTCTTCCAATTTTGGAAAACGGAAGATTTGGGTATTACTCACGAATAAGGTATGTGAACCGCAGTAGCATGAAAACGTCCTTATTTTGTACAGGAGCCCAAAAAATGCTAGGATTAAATTTCACCCTGTGGGCCTGGCCCACCGGTTCGAACAAAACAAATACTGTGGTTTTGAAAAATAATGAATTGAGTTCATACTGAATGGATCGTCAATAATAACAATATAATCTAAAAGAACCTACATTTCCAAGTAATAAGTTCCAATCTCACTTTTGTCCGAAAATGAATTTCCCGTGAAGTACTCAATCTCTCATCTAAAAACAAAACTGAAAACGCTGCAAATTCCTACACAGGGGTTGGCTATTCCTCTGATTAGGAGCATGGAGACTCATTCCAATCGGTTCAGCGTCCAACATTTAGTTGAAAATGATACCCCACACGTCTAGTTACCAGAAATCTCGAAAACACATCCAAATTGGGTAGATAGATACCCATTTTGACCCATAACCTCTTCCGGTGAGCGCCAATCGTTCTGGGACCCATTTTGTTGGATTCAGCGTTCAAATTTTTGTGGAAAATGATACCCCATAAGCCTAGATCGCCAAAAATCTCGAAAATCCATTTTTTGAAAAACACATTTTGGCCCCTACCCCGCCCAAACTTGGTCCGATTGGGCTGAAAACTTGAGTCTCATAAATCCTCTCTCTCCGCCAAAGTTTCTATCTTATTACTATTACTTATCTTATTTTACTTATATTTACTTATCTTATATCTTATTTTACTTATCTTACTTACTATTACTTATCTCATTTCTATCTTATCGTATTTTCACTGCCTATAAGAAATCCCTGAACATCAGGAGCTGTGCTAAGTTTCAAACTCCATTTTTTCCTAAGATAAGTATATCAATAGTTATCATCTAGATAAGTAAGATATCAATAAAACGATTCACATTAGGTCTGATGCTCAAAACTCATGTTGCTGAATTCGGTATTCCACTGCTGTTGGTCTTTCGGTACCTATGCTTCTATACTCCACTTCATCCGCTAGCAAAGTTTACATAATAAGAAACTATTGTGGCCAAATTTTGAAATATCTCTCATTGAATTTTATTTTCGCAATTAGCATGTCTCATTTTGGATCTTGTGTTGGGATCACCGCAGTGGAGAATGGTCGAGCCCAAGGCAGGAAGGCCCCCATCAATTCGCTGCCACAACGACCCCCATTGGTACAATACGCACGCGGTTGTCGGTTCAATTGTGTTATCTAGCCCAGCTAATGACCTCCAACTACCTCTACACCAAATCAGCTTCGAATGAGTAGCCCACGACATGGGAAAAACACACCTAGGATTATCCAAGCCTAGTCTTTCGTGGCCTGTGCCTCTTTGACTCCGGATATTGACGAGATGGTGTCGTTACGAATTATTTTCGCCTCAAGAATTCATTGAGTCAAGATGAATATCGATTTCAACATTTCTCGTTTCCGAAATATTTGCCGAAAACCAGGACGGCGTCCATAGGTTTGACATTGTTCGCTGGTATTCAACCTGATGCCGACCAGGCTAGTTAGTAGGAAACGTGAATCCGCTCAGCTTGTGTTACAAAACATTGCAAATTTTTTCACGGGGTTGGTCATTCCTCGGACCAGGCGCATAGAGACTAAGTTAGATCGATTGGGCGTTCATAACCTCTTTGGTTGGTGCCAATCGTTTCAAGACCCATCTCATTGGATTCAGCGTTCATAATTAAGTTGGAAATGATACCCCACAAGCCTAGGTACCAGAAATATCGAAGGCCCACATTCGAAATGGGTAGATGGATACCCATTTTGACCCATAACCTCTTCAGGTGGGCGCCAATCGTCCCAGGACTTGTCTCATTGGATTCAGCGTTTATAATTTAGTCGAAAATGATACCCAACACGCCTTGATTACCAAATGCAATTTTCGAGGAACACAGTTTGACCCCTACCCCACCCAAATTTGGTCCGATCGGGCTGAAAAATGTTGAGGACCAACTAGAGCCGGAAGCAGGTCCTTGACTAAAATCTTAGATTTTTAGAAAATGTTCTACTACCAAAATCGGCGTGGACGGCGGACGGACATTTGCTAATTTATTATTGATTATTCATGGAATAACCAACCAAAAAATTCACTTTCAGACGGTTTTTGACTATAGAAACGACACAGAGGATATCTGAAAGACTGAATACAGAATGTTGTTGAAATGATCTCGGAGCTTCAAGGCTGGATGATGAATGAAGGTGTAGATTGTCTAACAACTGTTGTCCAAAAGTTTAGGAAACTCGAGTTCCGTAAAGCAAGGGGTGTATCTATGGAGGCTAGTGCCTGAGACGTCAAATTCTCTCCGCCTGAAGGCACTTTCCTGTATGTAAAGTGAACATTTTCCAAAATTTTCTGGCAGACATCTAACAGTGATGTTTTTAGCAATTTTGCTGCCGTAGACATAGATTTGTCACACTCTGAGTCGTTTAAACATTGATTAGAAAAACTGTTGCTCCCAGTGGTGGAGATATTTCTTGAAAACTGGAAAAAGAATGTGTTGAAGAGATTTATAACTGGGATTGAGACTTATCTTTCGCTCAACGATTTGCTTTCAATTGATTTTCAATATTTATAATTATTTGCGAACGAATTATAACCTCTTTCTTCGGATTGAAAAGCTTCTGTAGGCAAGCCCCCTTCATTTTTATCCAACTCAATATCTTTATTAGATTTTAAATTATTGGAAAAAGGATTTGAAATGACGACGAATCTTGTCGATATGATCTGAGCTTCATTACGATTAGATTTCGAGCGGTTCCTGTCTTGAACTCCTATCTCAATAACATTAACACATTTTACCTGAGAGCGTTTGAGGATGTAAAATTGAGAACCCCGCGGTTTTTTGGTAGGTTATTCCTTGGATAATCAACCTATGTTTTAAATCAACCCGATTCGGCACAAAAAATGTTTCTGGACGTTTCAAGGTGTCTAGATCAAAATTAGCGATGTCCGTCTGCCGTCCACGCCAACTTAGGTAGTAGAAAATTTTCTAAAAATCTGAAATTTCGGGTCAGGGGTCCGCTCATGGCTTTTGTTGGTCCTCGAACATTTTCAACCCGATCGAACCAAATTTGGGTGGGGTAGGGAACAAGATGTGTATTTTGAAAAATGGATTCTTGAGATTGTTTGCAATCTAGACGTGTGGGGTATCATTTTCCACTAAATTTTGGACGCTGAATCGAATGAAAAGGGTTCCAGAACGATTGGCACCCACTGAGGTTATAAGTCAAAATGGGTTCCTATTACCCATTTTGAATATGTGTAGATTTCTGGTTCCTAGGTGTGTGGGGTATGATATTTCACTAAATTTTGGACCCTGAATTGATTGGAATGGGTCGGGGACCCACCACACCCACTGTTTCCCCCATTTTCCTTATGTTGAAGAAATGTGTCTCCATGCGCCTGGTCCGAGGAATAACTAACCCGTGTGTAAGTATTCGCAGTAGGGGTCAAATGTGTTTTTGAAAAATGGATTTTCGAGATTTTGGGCGATTTAGGCGAGTGGGGTATCATTTTCCACTAAATTTTGGACGCTGAATCCAATGAAATGGGTCCCAAAACGATCGGCACCCTCTGGAAGAAGTTATGGGTCAAATTGGGTATATATTACCCATTTTGAATATGTGTTTTTGAGATATCTGGAACCTGGGCGTGTGGGTTATCATTTTCCGCTAAATCTTGGACGCTAATTTCAATGAAGTGGGTCCCGGAACGATTGGCACCCTCTGGAAGAAGTTATGGGTCAAATTGGGTATATATTACCCATTTTGAATATGCTTTTCGAGATTTCCGGTACCTGGGCGTGTGGGGTATCATTTTCCACTAAATTTTGGACGCTGAATCGATTGGAATAGGTCTGGGACCCGCCGCACCCACTGTTTCCCCCTTTCCCCCATGTTGAAGAAATGAGTCTCCATGCGCCTGGTCCGAGGAATAACCAACCCGTGTGTAAGTATTCGCAGCGTTTTTGCTTCAGGTTGCGAAGCTTCTCTAAGTAATATTATATACGAGACACTGTATAGCTGTTGCCGAGGTTGTAAGAGGATATTCCTACTGACGCACCTCAATAAGAAATGCAGGCTATCCAAGACGAGCAATTCCATCTGCCTTCTTGTCTTCATGAAAGGATAGTTTTCATTTACTGAGCGAACATGACCTATGTGAATAGAATCTGTTTTGTTCAAGACTTGAAAGAGAGTAACATTCTCTTTTGTAAACTTATTGCAGCTTCAAGACAGCTGAAACACCGGGGGAATTTGCATCAATTTTTCAAACCTATCCTAGCCAAGGCTCTGTTAAAAAGGTGCCCATGATGTTAGTTGTTCATATATGGTGAGTTATCCTCATTTACTGCACATAGGTACAGTCAACGGAAGTATTTTGAGATTATAGTGGCAAGCCAATGTGCATTGATGCATTTCCTATCATACTGCATATGGCGTGTTGGTACAAGGGCTCTCGAATAAGTGGCCAGTCGATCGATGCCAAATTCCTCAAATTAAGTGGTGACCCTCTTGACCAATCCTCTCTGGTCTAACATTTCTATCATTTTGGTTGGCTAATTCTCTTGAATAATCAACCAATGTTTTCATGCAAAAAGTCAATCTCTCTGATTCGGCCCAACTTTTTTTTCTGGACGTTTCAAGGTGTCTAGATCAAAAAAGTCAAATGTCCATCCGCCGTACGCGTTTTTGGTAGTAGAAAATTTTCTTGAAATCTAAAATTTTGGTCAGATTTTTGACAATCTAGGCGTGTGTGGTATCATTTTCCACTAAATTGTGAACGCTAAATCCAATAAAATGGGTCCCAGAACAATTGGCGCCCACAGGAAGAGGTTATGGGTAAAAATGGGTGCCTGTTTAACCATTTCGAAAGTGTGTTTTCGAGATTTTTGGTACCTAGGCGAGTGGGGTATCATTTTCCACTAAATTTTTGACCCTGAATTGATTGGGATGGGTCCAGGACCCGCCACACCCACTGTTTCCCCAATTTTCCCCATATTGAAGATGCGCCAGGTCCGACGAATAACCAACTTGTGTCAAGAATTTGCTGATTTTTTTCTATATCGGTGCTCGTGAGTAACAAGTTCCTTTTTTTTTTCTCTCTTGCCACATAGACGTTAGATGTTGAGGCGTCAACGAGGTCGACTTTAGCATCGTAAATTTGATAAACTATTTCTTGTATGTACCTATATTAATCGGTCCAGTTCAGTATTTAGGTCCAAAAAGGTAGGTCTTTGAAATTGAGAAAGTCCCAGCGAATCGACTGATATCACCATGAATTTCTCCGATAGCAGGTCAGGTTCCAATACGTATGGTAATGAGTCACCACCGGCGAGGCCACGAAGCACAGGAGTCTGAAAGGGTCTCCGCTGACTGGTAGGAATGCGGTCACCCCCTTCTCAACTAACTTTCATGCACTTACCGTCCACACCTCATTGCCCACCACAAGGGAGGAGGGTGTTCGAGTGCCATCAAAACTTCCTTGATGATCTGCTGAATGTCCAACAAGCCCTTTCCTGTGTTCCTCAGCTCCCGAACTTCCCCCAAAAACGTTACATCTCTTTTAGAATGTAGGTAGGTAGAATATTGGAGAGGGGATTGCGAAGGATTTGTGATCCTAATAGGTACAGGGTGTCTCAAAAAAATGTACTCACACATCGAATGACGAGAAATCGGAACTGGCACTGGTGAGAGCTACCTTAACTTGCTTCAGGAGTTTGTTGGTTCACAAATTTCTGAGATGTTTGTTGATGACGGCGAGATTTACTTTCAGCAAGATGGACGCCTACCCACTACCATCGCGATGTACGAGCTCACCTCGATGCAGCTTTTCCAGACACATGGATTGGCCGAAGGGGTGCCATTGAATATCCTCCACGCTCCGGACCTCACACCCCTGGACTTCTTTTTGTGGGGATATCTCAAAGACAAAGTTTATCGCACCTTCTATCGTTTATCGAATATTTCGAAAGTTTATTCGTCTATCGAACATTTGCGAACATGATTCCCTTAATCACATTTGTCTTCTGCACTCGATGCTATCCCATTTCGCTGTATGTTCATAAATAAAAGAATTTCTCGTCATTCGAAGTCTGAGTACATTTTTTTGAGATTTTTTTTGTCCCCTGTAGGTACTGATTCTTTATTTTGGCTTTAATTAGTTCTTTTACTAACTACAAAAGACCCTAGATATTATATACTACGGGTACATTCTGTACGTATAAATAACAGTTCCCCTTGAATTGAGGATACTCGCAATATTGAATATTTCGGCTAATCATCAGACTTGCAGCGTTTTTTTGTTTGACATCTAGCTGGAAACAAGACACAATGCAGCTAAACAAAGGCTCTACAGCCTAAGAAAAACCTTGATACCCTTCTATAAAAAAATTAAAAATTTTTTTGCTGGCAGAGCCGTAGCTTTTTAACACTCTGTATCGTTTCAGCATTAAATCATAAAAGCCGGTGGAGCGGTTGTAGAGCAAACTGAAAAAGAATATTCTTGAAAAGCCATAACTACTTGTATGACTCATGAATCGGCGGCCTCTTTTGAATCGGTCCTTATACGCGTGAAGCACCCAATAATGCAAACCGTCTGCTTTATATCAGTTAGTCGCATCTGTTTACAAAGGATCCCATATTGTGTCCGTCGACCTGGGTGGTAGATACCACGGACAAAGGAAAAGCACTCGTTGGAACGAATATCACACGCTCCGATACTTTTATTATCTTCTGAACTCACATCATGAATTTGTTGAATGCAAAATATAAAAACGCTGCAAATTCGTTCACACGGGTTGGTTATTCCTCGGACCAGGAGCATGGGGACTCACTTCAAATGATTCAGCGTCCAAAATTTAGTGGAAACTGATACCCCACACGCCTAGATGGCCGAAAATCCATTTTGACTCCTAACCCCTCTCCCCCCATAATTTGGTCCGATCGGGCTGAAAAGTTTTGAAGACTAACTAAAGCCAAAGACGGCATAACTTCAGATTTTTAGAAATTTTTCTACTACCAAAATCGGCGTCGACGGCGGACGGACATTTGCTAATTTTGATCTAGACGCCGTGAGATGTCCAGAAAAAAAATTTAATTTTGGGCCAAATGTGAGAGATTGACTTTTTGCGTGAAAACATAGGTAGATTATTCAAGGAATAACCAACAAAATAATGCCTCATGACGCCAGTACAGTTATTATTTTCTGTTGGGTTACACAAAGTGCTTTCGAGTCGTCCCACACAATTACAAATATATCACCTCTCATGTTAGTAAAAGTTCATATCGAGTTCATTGATTGATGGAAACCTATCCTCATGATTTTACGTAACCAATCGGCTGGGAAACAAACCTTGCGGTAATTCGATTTCTACAGTCGATTGAGCATGACCGCAGGTTGATAGTTATCGCGCTCCAAGAATCAATTTCAACGCCTCAGAACCAAATTCTCAAGTTACTGACATATGTACGAGTCAATGGCCACCTACTGTTACCGAAAGTCTGATTTTTACCGTTACGTTACCAATCGATGATCGTTGATCGATGCAAACTGCCATTACTGTTGTCCACTGAGTCAACTACCACGATAATTTATGTATAGTGATTGAGATTCGATAACGGCAAACAATTTTCAGAGCTCACTACATTAAATATTGTCTCAACAGCAAAATTACGCTTGTTTATCCGTTATTTTTCCATTTTTACGATTTTATTACTTCACGTTTGCCCCTATTCTTCTCTCTGGAACTATAAACGAGGATTAATTTATTATATTAAGGTCACAATATTACATCGGAAAGAGGAGGTTGTATCATGTAATCTGCTTGTAAGGTTTTATGCAAATCAGGGTCAGTCATTTTATACCATTCCATTGAAGTATGAGCCTATCCCTAACCAAAATAATTTTTTCAGTATTATAATATCTTTGGAAACTCAATATAATAGGATTTATGTAAAATCAAAAAATTTCGATTGTTTGGACGTTTTCTGGGATATAAAATTCTATCCTGCGAGAAACTTGTCATTAAAATATTGTCAATTTCCATAAGTATTGGCTGGCGCTTGAAATTCCAGATTTCCCTTAATTACAAAAGGGTGTACCCAAATAAATAAAAAAAATCTGAGACTTTATATCGTTTCAACCTTTCTAAAAACCAGTCAAAACCAGTAGATGTGGGCAGATGTTTCCTTCAAGTCGACTCGAGTTTCCTTGGATCTATTGTATTCTCTGTCTTTTGTCTTTGTGACCTTAAATTGACACCTGAGGCCATCAATAAGAAAGGCTGTCCTAGGGATATTATCAAGAAACGCCGGCAGGTGGAACACGAACAACAAAAAATATATCTCAAAGCGAAAAACACGGGTGTGCCAAGTTCAAGAGGGTATTGAGAGCACGACGGAAGGCTAAACCGCTCATCTACCGTGACCGTACTGTTAGACGGTATAAAACACTAGCTACCAGGGCCTGGGAGAGGAAAAAGTGCGCCTCTGGAGAAATTAGGGGAAAAAGGTTTTTCACGACGCAATGTCTTTTTTCTATCGAGCTCCATTTCCATCCGATGATGGTTCAATAAATTGGGCAGATTAGCTGAGAAAAAAGGAATTCAAAGGATGTGAACCGTCGCGCTCGACTTCATCCGTGTCGCTATGGCAAAACGCTTCCGCTGAGAAAGTAGGTAGAAATTATTTATTTTTGGTTGGTTATTCCTTGAATAATCAACCTATGTTTTCATGCAAAAGGTCAACGTCTCCGATTCGCCCCAAAATTTTTCTGGGCGTTTCACGGTGTCTAGATTGAAATGGGGAACACAGTGGGTGTGGCGGGTCCGAGACCTATTCCAATCGATTCAGGGCCCAAAATATAGTGGAAAATGATACCCCACACGCCTAGGTACCAAAAATCCCGAAAACACATATTCAAAATGGGTAATAATACCCAATTCGACCCATATCTTCTTCCAGTGGGTGCCAATCGTTCGGGGACCCACTTCATTGAATTCAGCGTCCAAGATTTAGTGGAAAATGATACCCCACACGCCTAGGTACCTGAAATACCGAAAACACATATTCAAATGGGTGATATTATAACCAATTTGACTCATAACTTCTTCCACTAGGTGCCAATCGTTCTGGGACCCATTTCATTGGATTCAGCGTCCAAAATTTAGTGGAAAATGATACCCCACTCGCCTAGATCGCCCAAAATCTTGAAAATCCATTTTTCAGAAAACACATACCCCGCTCAAATTTGGTCTATGGTTTTTTGATCTAGACACCTTAAAACACCCAGAAAAAATTGTGAGCCGAATCGGAGAGGTTGACCTTTTGCATAAAAACATTGATTGATTATTCAAGGAATAACCAACCAAAAGTCAAATGTCCGTTTACCGTACGCCATACGCAGTTCTACGCTATACTGTTTTTGGGGCCGTGTGGCATGTCTTCCCTGATTATTAGCGTTTGATAATATTGAGGAGCCCTGCTCCATGGCTCAATGGCTTCCCCCGTACAACAAGCAGCCCCGCCCTCTTCTGACGTTCGCCTGCATTCAGCAGCAGGTTGAACCTCGTGGAGTTGCCAGATTCCATGTACCAATCCGCCTCTTCTCATGGTTTGCAGTCTTCCATCTCTGGCCAGCCTCAAGCTGAAGAGCGGGGGTGGGCTGTGGATTTTTTGGGACTTGGTGCTTTTGTAGCGGCACTAATTTGCCATGCCACTTGGCATCACTGAACTTACAGGCATTTTATAGAGGTACCAATACAGGAAGACCCCACCTGTGTCCTCCGCACTGGCATTATTCTTCACCCACTCATGTGCGTCTCCACAGTCCTGCAAGGGAGTCTCTTGCTAGATCATTTTAGGGGCGAGTATTCAATATTCCTCCCCTACCTGAATAAAACCTAAAATTTAACGTCAACTAGCCTAAACCGAAATATCACCGATAAATCCCTTGCATTCAAAATCACATAACATAAATATCACAGAGCTGTATCACCACAGAGACCTAGTGGGAAGAGATACTTCTTATTCCTCCTTCCCCCAACAAAAATCATAGACTAGCCCTGATCACGCACGCCGACTTTGGTATAGACAATTTTGTAAAAATCTGAAATTTTGGTCAGGGATTTGTTCTTCAAAACTTTTCAACCTGATCTGACCAAATTTAGGAAGGTAGGGGTCAAAATGTATTTTGTGAAAAATGGATTTTCGAGATTTCTGGCGATCTGGACGAGTGAGGTATCATTTTCCACTAAATTTTGGACGCTGAATCCAATGGTACGGGTCCCGGAACGATTGGCGCCCATCCGAAGGGGTTATACACGCTGAATCTATTTTTAAATTAGTCTCCATGCGCCTGGTCCGAGGAATAACCAACCCCTGTGTAAGAATTTGCTGCGTTTTTAATCGTTCTTAATTTTAAACTGTTTTCATTGTTTTTGCTGTTTTGGTTCAAGTGTATTGGTACCTTACCTGAGCTAATTCTAATATGAGCTAACCACCTGACGAAGGAGAGACAGATTCACAGCCAGAGACGATTTAAGTTTGAAATGACCTGAACAGAGATCCGCTCAACGACCACTGTCAGCGCAGTTAATCCGTCTGCACTCACTATTAACACACCTCTGCGCTCGGAATGCAAACTACCGAAATGAATGACCCTGATCCCAACCACAATAGAGTCTCGAGACACGAAAATTGTCATGAGTTGTGTCTCGTAGGAAAAATATTCACAACGTAATCATTAATCAAAAGCGACGACGGCGCGTACGTCGATGACCCGAGACAAAAACCGAATTGAAACGAACTTTATTCTTGTACGTCAACGATCGGAATTATCACATCATCAGATCAGAACTCATTCCCAATTAGGCGAGACAATGGTCGAGAGAGACGTCTAATGATATTTTTCAACAATAGAGATCGCCCTCTTATTTGAAAAAAAAAAAAAAAAAAAAAAAAAAAAAAAAAAAAAAAAGTGGTTTGGCTTAGAGGTGTGAAAGATGATTTTTATTTAAACGGCCAAATCTTCAGGTGAATGCACCAACGAGTATTGGTAGCGAATATCTACGGGCCAACAACAACAGTCCTCACGAGTTGGAAGTTTGTCGCGACGGCAAATTGAATTTAATTAGCCTACCCAGCGTTGCCTGTTTCCATGCGCCCTGACATTAGTCAACCCACACCAATGACCAAAAGTGCCCTGAAATCCAACGGCTACGACCTACAAGATTCCTATGCGTCTCTAGCGATGGTCAGGTAGAAACGCTCCCAAAATGATAGCCGGCTCGTCCCGGATCCCGCAGCCTTTTTCTTCTCGGGTGCGTTTCAAATCCAGGCGTAAAGTCTAACCTGAACCAATTAAGATATTATTGTGAAGCTTAAAACTTCTGGACGTGAGCGGGGATTCCCTCACGCAGCTCTAAAGTAGCCACCCGATCTCCATACCTCGTCATTCCTTATGCTCGACTTACATGGTGTCGACAACAGACATTCTCTTTCATTTTCATCATCATCTATATTTTGTGGAAACTGTTAGAACATGCACATCTGGACAATGGTTCGTGTAGATCAGCTGGTACCTACATTATGAGCTACCTGCTTGTTCCTGTTCGGCCAGCGTAGCTGGCTCTCCATTTCCGCTCGACGATGACCTCGAGCTCCCTGCATGGCCTTGAAAGCATTGAAGAACGTTGTGACAACGTTGCGTAAGTCTGAATGAAGCTGGAGAACGGAGCTAGATAACGTAATATTGAACCCTGGTAATCTGAGGCCAAGATGTTGGGACCAAGCAAGGCAATAAAACTGAAGTGACTCACTAGACGAAAAAAGCGTTGTTGTATGAGTTATTTCGCCTTGTACGGCTTTCTGGAAACCACCAACGCGGAAAACAAAATAAAGAAGGGAAATAAAAATTCTCAAGACGATACGACTTCCTTTTTGAACATAAATCGTAAATGTATCTCCTCCGGAGATAAGAGGTTTTCTCGACATCTAATAGAGAAGCTCTCGGCTCCTGGCCTGGAGGATGTTTTAAAAAACCTTCAACGGCCTGTCGCGTTGTGGTGGTTTTTGCTTCAGCTCAGGGGTTTTATGACAGACATTTTGTGGAAGCCGCGGAGCGTCTTAGCCACCTGCGATACACATCCACGCTACCTCGTCCGGTTTCAGCCATCCGCTCGAATTTACAGGGCAAGCAGACGATAATTGAATGTGAAGTTTTTCCTCAGATGTAAATAACGTTCTGGTGCCACATCCACGCAGCATATAGATGGTCATATTATAAAATACATCTTTTGCCCACAGATTCTCAACAACAGCCGCTGTACATCGTGTGATCTGCAGAAAGGAAAGCCTGTTATAAGATTGCTGCTTACTTCGGTCACAATGGAGTATAGATCTCAACAAGTGAAAACACATCGTTATTCCACGTTTGCATATCATTGTAGGAGGGTCTTGCTCTCGTATATAGATTCAGAGAGAATTCAGACCTATTCACAAAACGCTACGAATTCTCTCAATGGTTATTTGGTTATTCCTTGGGCCAGAGGCATGGGGAGAAAAACAGTGGGTGTAGAAAGTTCCGGACTTACTCCAATCGATTTAGCAAACAACACTTAGTGAAAACTGATAATTCACAAGCCTAGGTACCCGAAAACCAATCCGAGCGGGTTCATCACTGTTAGAAAGATGCAGGGGACACTAAAGAAGTGTTGAAGAGTTGAGTAATGAGTATCTGACCATCTAACCAAATATCTGTAACGTCATGGTCGGATCATTTTTGGAACATCGAATAGGAACACCTATTATTAAATTAGAACCGGCCTTCCATCCAAGAACACAACAAATTGCACAAAATACATCATAGTAAATACCTTTTCCTATAGTCCAGCCCCATACGAGGAAGCATGTAAGTATCATCACAAAACCAGCGAAAAGAAAAAGTTTTGCCTAATAGCTGTTAGAGTGGACAAGGGATCTGCGACGACTCAATCGGGAACTAGTTGGCGGTACATCGACGACATACTACGACTAAAACTATTAGATTGCTAACTGAATATAAGGAATACTGCGTTTAATAGAGAATTAAACATTCGGTAACTCAGCTGACTTACATACAAACCGATAAGTAGCAGAGAAGCAAAGAAGACGCGACATAACCTGGCCAAGAGCGGAACATGAAGATGGGATTAGTTTTCCACCAATTTATTGATCAATAGTAAATTTTTGACGCTGAATCCATTGTGATGGATCCCGGACGTGGGTATGGGTCAAGATGGGTATCTAACTATCTATCTATCTTGAAAGTGTATTTTTGGGATTTCTGGGTACCTATGGACCTAGAGCATGGGAAAAACTGTGAGAGTAGAGTGTCCTGGGCTCATTCCGGTCAATTCAGCGAGTTTTCAAAATGAGTTTTTTGAAAAATGGATTTTTGATTATATTCGAGACATTATTAAACATCCAGAAAATTTTGTTGTGGCTGATTGGAGATGGTGGAGTCCCGTGACCTTGGGCTGCAGCTGAAATCAGCCTGCCGGTATTGTGTATGCATGTGCATCTAGAAATGTCCTATCGAGCTTTATCAAGAGATTCTTTTCATCTTGTAATTCCAAACAATGATATACGATCTATTTGAACTATGATCGCAACTCCCCTTATCTTCTATCCACTTCAACCATGAAACATTGAAGAATAGGAATAAAAACCGCCAGCGTTATGCAAGCGATGAAATATTTAATTATATTTTCAAACGATCATAAAGCACTCCAGCAAACCCAGCGGGTGACGCAGTCCATTTAGAGTCCAATTTCCGTTCTCGAAAACCTCCCGAAGCTACTTCATAGAGGTAATTACGACCCGGTGATTGAAACGTTATGTTTCGAAGAGTTCTCTTAGTAATTTCGCATTGAAGATCTTCGAAATCATCTACCGGGCGTACTCAGCCTAAAGATCCGGATTGAATGGAAGCAAAATGGGCCACCCAATGATTATCCTAATTGTAGGGAAGGTATCGACGATAAAAACGGTGCAATTAAGCTGTATCCACAAGGGGAAAAAATAGTTTGCTCAGGCAGTATTTCAATCTGAAGGCACAGTTCAGAGCGGTATGCATGTAGGCAGTCATTGGACGCAATAATGAGCGAATTATGACGATCATGCCGATAAACGCGTGATTTATCGAGAAACCGACGACCGTTCCAAAATTTTGGAGGTATTTATTATACAAGCTGAGTTGATACGTGGATGATTGTTCAGACAGCTGTGAAAAAATTTGCAGTGTTTTGGTTGGTTCTTCCTTGAATAATCAACCTATGTTTTCATGCAAAAGGTCAACCTCTCCGATTCGGCCCAAAATTTTTCCAGGGCGTTTCAAGGTGTCTAGGTCAAAAAAGTTAAAAGTCCGCTGGTCGCCGTCCGTGCCGTTTTTTGTAGTAGAAAATTTTCTAAAATCTGAAATTTTGGTCAGGGACCCGTTTCCGGCTCTTGTTGATCCTCGAAATTTTGCAACCCGATCGGATCAAATTTGGGCGGGGTAGGGGTCAAAATGATATTTTCGAGATTTTCAAATTTTTCGCCAATTTGACGCTGAATCCAATAAAGTGGGTCCCAGAACGATCGGATGAGGTTTTAGGTCAAAATTGGTACTTATCTACCCATTTTGAATATGTTTTCGAGATTTTTGGTACCTAGGTGTGTGGGGTATCATTTTTCGCTAAATGTTGGACGTTGAATTCAGTGAAATGTGTCCTGGGACGATTGGTGCCCTCTGGATGAGGTTATGGGTCAAAATGAGCACCAATCTACCCATTTTGAATATGTGTTTTCGGGATTTCAGGTACCCAGGCGTGTGGGGTATCATTTTCCACTAAATTGTGGACCCTGAATCGATTGGAATGGGCCCGGGACTCGCCACACCCATTGCTTCCCCCATTTTCCACATGTTGAAGAAATTAGTCTCCATGCACCTGATCCGAGGAATAATGAACCCGAATGAATGAATTTTTCCACCACTCCCTGCGTTCCCTCAAGCGTCCTATCACTTCGCCTTCATTGAACTTTCGCTCGTAAATATTATGTTATATTATTCAACATACGGGACTTCTAGGAGTTCTGGACGAATATGTAAATTCATTTAGGCGGACCAACCAAGTAAATATGAGATTAATACAACATGTAGTTCAACGCATTGTAAGAGGTGCACGATTGTTCACTCGAATAGCTAACGTTAGCCATTTCAGAAGAGATTATGTATTAATGACCAGTGTTTTGTTTCTATAATTTGTTTTAAACGACTTTCGGCTGACGAGAATGATGCAGAGGCCCAGTAAATTACAAGGTCGTCTCTCACAAACAATCGACTGTGGGCTCTGGTAGTAGCCAACCGTGGTTAACGACTGCAAATTACCGAGAGGAACTCGTCGATGAGAGAAGGCGGGTTTGGTCTTTACAAAGAGATTTCGATCTTGGATTTTTTCCCCTTCTTTGCAAATAATATTAAAACTCTTTCCCGGGCTTCATCGAGTGAATTTTTTTGTGAGCGCTAATTGAGGGATTCCAACAGCTTGGCAGTGAGCTCATCCTCAGCAACCTGATCAAGTTTATAACGAGAGATGGTTGAATAAATTTCAACTTTGTTTTGTTTGTACTTTTTTTCCCGAGACTCTCGCAAGCAACTGGATTTTCCTAAATGGTCACCGTCAAATATCCTTTCGGCATATGGCGAAAGAAAATATTTCCCACAGGATACCTAAAAAACTGTTGGCTGGCCATTGTTATGGATAGTATGGCCAAATTGAATGCAGCCTTGCAGTAATCCGTCGGAACATTGTTGGAACACGCGCGCTGTCAGGCAGCCATTTCTCGCACAGACAAATGAGGTGTACTTGAGTACTTGAGGTGTACGGTTGCATCAGTGAGTTACTAAAAGAACTTAAACACAACTATGTTCGTCTTACTCGTCACTAGAAAATGCTCCGACTAGTTTGAAACTCTGAAGAGGAATCTTGTCAAAAATGAATACGTTGCTGCTACTAAGAGAGTATGGTGAGAGCTAGCTACCTCGCGTGCTTGACTTGCTGAGGACCTGCTCAAGTCTCCAACAAAGACCATTAAGCACACAACTCCATTGAGCCATCATATTCCTGAATAATGAAAATAATTAGCACAATTTATGTATTCCATCGAGCCTTTTATACCTTCAGGAACATCAGCCAAATGTGGCTCAAGGGATAGCATCCTTTAGCAGCAGGGCTCTAACTTCACTAAGGTAGGAGGGATAGCTGCATCAATTCAATCAATAATAATTTATTGTTATTCGCCGACATCTCACGAATTTTATAGTAGAGTCTCTTTAATGAATGTTAACCGGAAATAGCTGCGATTCCGTGTATGAACAACACGTTAGGTTCCTGCTGCTATCAGAAGCGAACCTCCTGATGGCATCTGGATCAGCAGTGGGATTGCTTCTGATATTTGTGACCTTAGCGACTTACAACATAAATTGATGTTGTCACTGATCTTAAATTATGCACCTTTATGATCAAGTCTAATGATTGAACTAAAAACCGAATGTTTGGAAAATAGGAAGGCAATGCAAAATTTTCAAAACAAAATAAATTTATTGATGAAATATAAAACATCTAAATTGAGTACTCAAGTACGCAAAAATTATGACTTAGAATTGCGTAGCAGTATGAATAAAAAATTATCAGTCGTATTCAAAGGAAATGTTTGTGTGTATCACTGCTCAGCAGTCGGACTCCTTTGGGTCCTCATCCACCGAGTTCTCAAGCGTCAAGAGCCTGTTCGGTTTGTACTTGGATAACTCAACAGCCACTTGAGAGACGGCAGTTCGAAATATCTTGCCGTCGATGTTTTTCCCGATGTAGTACAGGAACATCCAATCGGCGAAACATAGTCGCCTCGTGAGGATCTCGATGTCCAGCGGGTTCAGAGCCGGACCTGGCGAAACTTCCCCCCAAATCAGTTTGTTGAAAGCGTAGCTTCTGTTGTGAAGCAGCAATGTCAGGAGACGCCACACGAGGCCCGCGGCTGTCACAATGAACAAAACGATGAACCAAAACCACAAAAGGACGTAAATTTTCTCATTGATGATGTTGAGTGACATTATGCAAATCGTGTCGTGGTTTTGGATCGATCCTGACGAACCGTATTTGTGGAACGTGCATTTTGTAACTTTGGGGAAAATTTCCTCCACATAGTCGGTTCGGTCGTTCCACCAATTCG
This sequence comes from Cyrtorhinus lividipennis, assembly GCA_019603395.1. Taxonomy (NCBI): domain Eukaryota; kingdom Metazoa; phylum Arthropoda; class Insecta; order Hemiptera; family Miridae; genus Cyrtorhinus; species Cyrtorhinus lividipennis. The sequence goes on from CM034005.1 coordinate 7,844,642, forward strand.
ACCCTAAAGCGGAGAATTTGCCGTTGAAAAATTTATCTGTCAGATACCAATTTGCAATCAAATTCAGAGCGTTAAGAAATTCACAGAGGACAAGCATCCGCGCCCAGTCGCGGGTGACTCGGAACCTGGAAATGGTGAGATACGTACTGCTGAACCAACGGGTTTTCTTCGTTCGAGATTCTTCTGACTCGATTTTGACGTTGTTAATGACTCGGTCAGTGCTGTCGACGAGTCGAGCTGTTCGCATATGTTGGACGATTTTGGACAGCCGACCATCGTCGGTGATTTTCCATAATTTCCTCGGAAAATAGAAACTCAACGCTTGCAAAAATAAAATAAAAGGCACCCACTGGTAGTAGCCGTGCCGAACGATTTCTTCCTTCCCTGTGTACATCCCAACGCCAGGATGGGCGGCGTAGTGGTTGACGACCATGGACGAATTATGGAGCGACGCCACGGTGAAGGTGGACTTGAAGAAGCAGAATGTGTCAACGACATGCTCTAAATACTTATCAGTAATGCAATTAATGTGGTCTTTTATGAACTGTTTGCTGCTGACGAGGACGCAACAGGCCATCAAAAACCAAAATGTGACGCGGTAGTGAAGGCGAAACACAATGTTGTCGTTTTCCACGTCCGAGTGGTGAATCCGGACATTTCTAGTGAAATCTTTGAACACAAACATTTCGCTTAGAGCGAAGATGATTAACTGAGACTGAATGTAGGTTCAATTATCAGCCAGCTGATGAGATAAGGAGACACTTCACACGAGATTGAGTAAATCCTCTCAGGGTACATTAGATTCTTACGTGTGATTTTATGTGGATGAGTGATTGTCGTTGTTGAGGATTAGCAGTCAATCACAGCCAATTAGTGGTAGTGGGGGGAATGTGACGTCGGATCAAGGCAGGCTGTGGCAGTGAAGGCTCGATGAGATCATGGTGCAAAGCCGATTGCGAGCACTTTCTTGACAAATTTCGTTTTTTACACCCGCGTTTCGGCCAAAAACCCTATTTGGTATCCAAAGAAAAACTTCGACATTCTTCTACGGATCCGCTGCTGGAGGTTTCCACGGTTTTGTGAAACTGGCGGTTGACTCCTACCCAGTTGGCACGTCCTAATTGCCCCCCACTTCCCCCAGGTACGAAGAGAACAGAGGGAGATATCGTTACTCGGCCTTACAGCCACTCGGAGAGAGGGAGATGAGATGGCTGGAATACTGTTTTTGAATTCGTTCCACCCGAGCAAGCTGCCGGTGTTACGCAATTACCCTTCCAAAACTGAGGAGGCTCCGCGAGGAAGTCGCGAGAAAAGCCGTTCACTCGTTTCATGACACACTAAAAACACAAAACAGGACACGTGTCCAACTCCGGCTGGGTGAACAGTCCTCTTAACTCCTGACACGGTCAATGCTCAGTGATGTTTATTAACGCTGTCTACTCATAACCCCTTGTTCCCATGATTTGGATACCACCAAAATATAGATTTTTCGTGTTTTCACTGTGTAGTTACCTAATGTTAATACGGTAAATCGATTTATAATCTGAGGTTTGCTCTCATTTATTAAATATTCCTCTTTTTCCCAAAATATTCCTTGAAGATGGGTAGGGGGATATGCTTTTTCCCCAAACATTCCAAACAATAACTACTTCTTTGAATATAAAAACGTTGTAAATTCTCTCAGGGGTTGGTTATTCCTCGGACCAGGCGCATGGAGACTCATTCCAATCGATTCAGTTTCCAAAGTTTAGTGGAAAATGATACCCCACACGCCTGGATCGCCGAAAATCCATTTTTCGAAACACGCCCCTCTTATCCCCCCTCCCATTCGATAAGATCGCGTTTAAAAGGTTTAAGGGCCAACTATAGCTGGAAGCGGAATATTCAAGAAATAACCAACCGAAAGGCTTCTAGCCAAATGAAAAGGATGATAGCAACTTTGCAGTTGCGTTGCAGTAACCACCTGAAGTTTGCGTGATTTTATTAATAAGTACCTTCACACGTTATCACGAATGAGGTTGGAGACAAAAGAAACAGGGCGTGATCATCACCAAGTGAAAGTTTATTTTAATGTTATTTGTAAACTCGTTATATTCCCTACAGTTTGACTTCGCGAGGAAGCAATACGTCTACTCGCGCCATACTTAATTCACTCTTTTTGTTCGTTCGGGGAACAAGAGAAGAATTCTTAACAAAAGGAGTGGCGCTCAACAGATAAGTCATACGAATCCGTCCGGAGGAGGAGCGAGGCTGAGCTTGTCATGTTGTAATAAACAAACCAAACTCCAACTAAACATTATTATCCATGTAGAGGACGGTGAAGATGACTCAGCCAAACCCATCCATCCATCATCGGTACCGTGGCCAATAACCAACGTTTGTAACAGTCGAAGGCGAACACTGTAAATTCCAATAATGTACGAGCGATCACGTCTTCAACTCTGATCTCACTTCGTACACGTGCTTTTTAGACGCGAGACGAATTCGGTGAGAATTCACTGACAAGTGAATTCTATTCATTCACACGGGTTGGTTATTCCTCGGACCAGGCGCATGGAGACTCATTCCAATCGATTCAGCGTCCGAAATTTAGTGGAAAATGATACCCCACACGCCTGGGTACCAGAAATCTTGAAAACACACTTGAAATAGGTGAATAGATACTCATTTTGACCCATAACCTCTTCCACTGGGCACCAATCGTTCCAGGACTCGTCTCATTGGATTCAGCGTCCAAAATTTAGTCGAAAACGATACCCCACACTCTTAGATTGCCATAAATCTCGAAATCTATTTTTCAAAACACACATTTTGACCCCTACCCCGCCCAAATTTGGGCTGACAAGTTTAGAGGACCAACTAAAGCCAGAAAAGAGTCCCTGGCCAAAATTTCAGATTTTTAGAAATTTTTCTACTACGAAAAACAACGCGGACGGCGGACGGACATTCGAATTAGTTTATCTAAACACCTTGAAACGTACAGAAAAAAATTTTGGGCCGATCGGAGAGATTGACTTTTTGCATGAAAACATAGGTTGATTATTCAAGGAATAACCAACCAAAACTCTGCAATATCATTCACAAGAGTTGGTTATTTCTTGGAAAACAGTGAGTGTAGAGTGTCCCAGACTCATCCTAATCGGTTCGGCATCCAACATTTCGTGGAAAATGATTTTGGAATAGCTTGTAGGGTTTTACGTATATTATACATTTCATTGTGACCGCTTGCTTCCAATTTCATCTTTTACTCCACGCTGTACTGATTGCGCATTTTTGGACAATCTATAATGATGATTCATTAACGACACTACTCCGAGGACGTCTCAGGATGCACTAATCTTACAATTTACGAGCTCGTTCCTTGAATGAGAAGTAAGTCAATACAGATAACTTATCCTATCTACTGTCGTCTCAAGGCGAAGATATTATAGGCTTCTACAGCATCTGACGACAACAGCACGCGTCAATTCTATTTTTAGCGTGGGAACTCGAACCCAACCCAGCTAGATACATAATTTTTTTGATCTTGTTGGTGAGGGGGACTTTGTCCTGTCCTCTCATGAAGAAAAACTATCCTCTGAGGTAGTGGGTGTCCACGTCTGACGACTTTGAGTACGTATTTACTACCTAAACATATCACAAACATTTCTTCGGCACACAACAATAAGATACCTGTTAATTCGTATGGTTTTGGTTGGATATTCCTTGAATAATCAACCTATGTTTTCATGCACCAATCGGTGCCCACCCGAGGTGGGTGTGGGTCAAATTAAGTGCCTACTTTCATATTTCGAAATTTTCCGGTACCTACCTAGGAGGGTGGGGTATCATTTCCCATTAGGTGTTAGATGCTGAAACAATTAGATTAAGTCCGGGACACTCAACACACTGCATTCTCCATTCACTTGCACCAATGAATAACCAATCATTATGAAGAATTTGCGGAATTGTTCGAAATTCAATTTCCGGGACTTTTTGTGAACCACGTATGAGGGTTATCATTTTCCTCTAATTTTTGGACGCTGAATCCATCGAGATGGGTTCCGGACCGATCACACCGGACATTGGAGGCGGGTATAAGTCATTATGCCTACATATTTGGAAAACTTTCAGCCCAATCGGACCTAATTTTGGGAAGGTCTGGGTAAATATGTGTTTTTCGAAGAATATTATTATCGAGATTTTCGGGTACTAGGCGCGTGAGGTACCGTTTTCCGATTAATACCGTTGGACTGAATCAAATTAAATTGAATGAGAATTAAATGAGTCCGAATCACACTCACTGTCCCCCATACTCTTGCTCCATGGAATAATTAACCGTTGTGAAAGAATTTACAATTTTCTCGAATCTGAATGTTGGGGCTTTTTACTCTAATCAGAATAACAAAACCGAAATCTAGAATGCCGATCCCTGACTTATTGTGAGGAGAGAGTGTGTGGGATTAGGTAGGTATCTAAAATGCGGGACAGCAAGAATTCAAGATCATCAGTGCCGTACTAAAATTATTTGTTATTTTATTGTAGTTGTAACCTGTGACTTTGTATTTGTGCCCGCTGTGCTCTCAAACGCCACCGGACTCAGGTAGATCACCGGACATGACCATTTTATTTCATCACTGTTTCGATATGCTTTCCAGGGAAAAGTACGACTAATCGACTGAAATCGCGTTCCGCACGCTGACCTTCTGCGGTTTCTTAAAAATCCCGTGACATCACCAGCTACCTATTTTTCGGAATTCTCATCATGATATAATCTCTCTCACTTTTATCAGACATCTATCAATTGACTGGCCTACGGTTTTTCCTGTAAAATGCTGAGTTGTGTGAGCGAACGCTCTTGACGCGTGAACTGCTACATATACGCTAGGATATCAGAGGAACCTAGAATTATTACTCTAGAGTTACTATTATAATAAATAATTATAATTTAGTGGTAGGTTATACTCAATTATACGTACTGCCTCTGAATTACACATGCGGGGTTTTATGAGACATTCTCGGTCCATCCTAACTATGGAATTCAATTGAAAATACACAAGAATTCAGTTGTACTTAGGGTTGCCAAAATTTGACGTATGGTTTGACGTATGGTTGGTTATTCTAGGAATAATATATGTTTTCATGGAAAAAGTCAATCTCCCGGATTCGGCTCAAAAATTTTTTCTGGACGTTTCAAAGTGTCTAGATCAAAATTAGCAAATGTCCGTCCGCCGTCCACGCCGATTTCGGTAGTAGAAAAATTTCTAAAAATCTGAAATTTTGGTCAGGGACCCATCTCCGGCTTTAGTTGGTCCTCCACAATTTTCAGCCCGATCGGACCATATTTGGGCAGGGTAGGGGTCAAAATGTGTATTTCGAAAAATGGATTTTTGAGATTTAGGCGTGTGGGGTATCATTTTCCACTACATTTTGGACGCTGAATCTAACGAAATGGGTCCCAAAACGATTGGCACTCACCAGAAGAAGTTATGGGTCAAAATGGGTATCTACCTACCTATTTCGATGTGGAATCTTGAAATTTCGGGTACCTTGGCGTGTGGGGTATCAATTTCCACTAAATTTTGGACCCTGAATCGATTGGAATGGGTTCGGGACCCACCCCCATTTTTTCCCATGTTGAAGAAATGAGTCTCCATGCGTCTGGTCCGAGGAATAACCACCCCATGTAAAAGAATTTGCAGCGTTTCTTAAATGATAATATCTAAACTATTAAAATAAAATATTTAATAAAAAACGCCACCTTTCAAACATAGCACCTACATGTCAAAGACGAGGTACCTACGACTACCTACCTCTTACACAGAAAAAAATTATGCTTTAATTGCTCGCATGATAATCATACGGCACACAAATCTGAAACGAATTTCAGACCAAACACGAGAATAATTTTTCAATGTTCTCGGACATTTTCAATATTCTGCTGTGTTTCAGAGGGGTTGAATGTAACTTTGAGATTGTATTCCTTAGAAAGGATATTTATTTTTTCAGCCCTCAGGGACGTACCCGATAGATGCGCAAGATATTTCCTTTGGATACTGAAAATATACTTGTTGATTGTAATTCATGAACTTAAGACCTGGCTGAGACAATTGTCTACGTTCATCGTTTTTATATATCCTTTTTTTTTAATATGGTAATGCCTTATGTAGAGTAGAAATATTGAGACCCATAATCTGTAAAATAGTTTTTTCGCTGTTCATCAAACTATTTCAATTCCTCATCCCTGATTTTCTTATTCCCTGTTATCTGACCCTAACAAGCTTTGAGTGCTGATGTTGGATGAAAAACGCTGCAAATTCTTTCAGAAAGGTTGGTTATTCCTTGGACCAGGAGCATAAGGAAATGGGGAAAACTGTGAGTGTGAAGTGCCCCGGAATCATTCCAATTGATTCAGCGTCCAAAATGATACTCCAGATGCCTAAATCACCAAAAATTCATTTTTCAAAAAAAAAAAAAAAAAAAAAAAATTACCCCTGTCTGCACCAAGATTGATTCGATCGCGCGTTTCAAGGACCAACTAGAGCCTAACAGACAATAAATAACGCCTTCTGCGCTTATCTACGCCTTCTGGGAAGAAATGTGAATTTCAGAAATTGGCTTCAATAAATTTAAACACCCTACTTATCTGTCGGTCTTAATTAAATGCTGGTAAAACGTAAGTTTACATCCACTTCTCCTCCATGATAAGTTGGTTCCTAGTTAGCACAGGAGGGTGTCCTTTCTTCGCAGGTAGTAGGACGAAGACCGGTGACAACAAAATATCCCTCGGTTCAACGTCGTTTGCACGTGTTGGCAACATCGCAACATTCTCAGGTCAGTTCAGAACGTCAGTGGTAGAGATACGATCCAAGCCAAGCTCAGTCAGTACAGTTGTGTGTAGTGGTGATGCCACTGTGAAACTTGTTCCGAAACGTTGATGATTTTCAGCCCAACTGTAGCGGGTTCGTGAGACCCTCTTCACTAATTACCATTCAGTGTTCATTACGCTAACTGTCACACAGCTGCTTTAGAAGAGAAAGCATTTGCGGTAAGTCGCTACCTATTATATTCGTGAGTAGGATATTTCATGGTGGATTCGCACCGCAGTGTAGCCTACATATTTACTACCTACTTCGCATAAAAGCCGGTGTTTTTCGAGAATTCGTGTGTGCCCCTCCATAATTGTTCTGTTTTCAAGTTTCGGTTAAAATTTACTATAAGGGCTACGGGTGGTTATGGGGTATCATCGATATATCGATCTATACCGGCAAGTCGATGTCGTCAATCAGATGCTATCATTATTATCATTGCGTCTGCGTCCAAAAATCATTTCTTCAGCAATTTTAAATTTGCTTGTTCGACGGATTGTCCTTTTTATTTTGACCACTATGGGGTAAACGCGAAAAATAGGGACCGTTGTCACTGATAAGTGCAAGTATCGATACACGCGAAATATTATATCCCTGTCCGCCATATTTGTTTTTATAAAAACGAGAGAAAATACTAAATTGAAACAAACTAACCACTTATTAAAGTTATCAACTTCGTATAACAATTCCCGCGCATTTATATGATATGACGCAGGTATCCCGCTTGCGCTAAAATGGAGTATCGATAGTCACCGTATGCGCGATATCATTGCTATCAGTTGATTACGTGACAGCGGTCCCTATACTTCGGTTTACCCGCATGGTTCTAAGCGAGATGGTTTCTATCGATATCACGCATACGAAGTATCGATATTAAGACGTCACACCGGCGTAGCCCTTATAGTAAATTTTTACCCAGTTCTGTTTTCATGTTTCTTCTTTGTCTGGAACTCAAACCAACAGGTTGACTCTTGTAGGTCGTAACCGATAATATTTGCACTCAATCTAAAAAGGCACTTACCACCACGGTATGTTTTCCCCAAATATTTCACTTATATTGCATAAGTAAATAGACCAAATATAGGTATTGGCCTTGGAGGGAATGGTCCTACTCAGGTACAGTTTGGTCAATCCCCTCTACTGCCCGTCCATAAAATATAAATCGTTGCCCCAGCGTGCCTGATTTCGTTTTTTCAGTTAGATACTGATAGAAGATGCTTGAAAATTTCAAGTAATAATTGAAATGGAAAAGTTTTGGATCTGTTGTGTAGGTATCCTGCATTTTGTCCCTGGAATGCTCTTAACTAGATAGACAACTGATAACCAGGTAGACCCTTTAAAAATTAGTAGCCTTGCCTTAGAACTCACTTTATGTTCTCATTTCATGGCTTGTTCCATGGCTCTCACATGGTCCAGAAGCTAAGTTGAGTTTCCCTCTTGTTCCAGAGGAAAGTTGAGGGCCATGGAACACCAACAAGACCATGCTTTGGTTTCCCAACCTACACAGAAGATTAGCAGAGAGGAATGTGATCCATCATTACATCCAATTGAGCACTCCAATGGTGATGAAATCTCTGGTGAAGTCAAGTCTGAGTGTGAACAGCCTAGTGTAATGCAGTCAGGATTTGCCTCTTGGAAAGATCTCCTTATTCAGCGCGATCTCAACATCATATATAATTGCTTGAGAATGGTCTCGGATGAGGGAAGAACGCCGCATCAACGTGGTAGCATGGTGCAAACGATGTTATCAGCAATGAAGGAAATGAAAGAAATTTTGCTTGAATCAGGAAAGCCTGAGTACAGAAGTATCCGACAAGGAGTTTTTGTAAACTGCCCCTCCCCATCAGCAGGGATAATACCAACTCTACAAAAATCAGGGGTACTGTCATTACCTCATGGCAAACGAATGTGTTTGGTGTGCGATAAAACTATAGCGCACTCTAAGGAGAAATGTGATGACTGTGAGAACTTCTGCGCTCAGATCTGCAAAGCAATTGCTATTGGAAAGCCACATCCCACATGTAGTCACAAACACTATTCAGGTGGAAGTGGATGTTCCAACTGTAGATACAAAAAATACAAATATTTCACTGTTGAAGGTGACTCTCCTGTTAATACGCCTGTACAAAAAAAGCGGCCAGTTGTTCAGGTCCAAACTCGATCTTATAATGGGAAAAAGTGTCCAGTCTGCTCTCAAACGTTTCAGATTGATCCTGCCAAAGTGAGCCCTTGGGTTTGTCTGATTTGTGAAGACTACGAATGGAGCATTGCTCGCTCTTATAGGGAAGGGAAGCCAATGCCAGTATGTGAACATAAACGCCCTGAAAAGCCCTGCGTATGCCCTAACTGCCATCAGTATGATTTCCTAAAGGAGAAGAGAATCCGTAAGCAGGCATCATCTTAGATCACTGCTTCTAAATTGACTGCCCCCACTGTTCCACAGTGGAATCAGTAGATCCTTTGGCCAACATCAACAATGCTAAAATCACTCTTATTGGTCTGTTATCTGAGGTTGAGATAACCCAATCAACCAATACACGAAGAAAATGATGCTCCAGTCAATCACAGTCCAATTTCTGAGACAGTTCACCACAAATTACAGCATGTACAGGAACGTTGCTTATTGAAGACCATTTGGCTCATGTTGCAGGCAAGTAGATCTAATAGTCCTATTGATCCCCCTAAAAATACCATCAAGTGGATTTACCTTGTACAAACCTGCTTGAAGTACAATCCTCCCTGGCGTTATATGGTTGGGAACCATATCAGTTAAATAAAAAACCATAATAAAGGCTGCTGCTGTTAATATGGGGAATACTTTGAGTGTGTGGTTTAATTACTTGTTTGAAAAATGTGAATTATGTAGCTTGGTTAAGTTTAAGAGTTTCAAGTTAAGAGTATAATATATAGTATTTTGCCTGTAATATTGCTTCTTTTATGATGACCTTCAATATCCTTTTCCAGTGCCAAACTTACCAGAGGGGCTGATAGAGTAATTTGGTTGGTTATTCCTTGAATAATCAACCTATGTTTTCATGCAAAAGACCAATCTCTTTGATTTGGCCCACAATTTTCTTCTGGGCGTCTCAAGGTGTCTAGATCAAAATTAGCAAATGTCCATCCGCCGTACACAGTACGTGCCGATTTTGGTAGTAGAAAAATTTATAAAAAATCTGAAATTTTGGTCAGGAACCCATTTTTGGCTCTAGTTGGTCCTCAAAACTTTTCAGCCCGGTCGAATCAGATTTGATGGGGTAGGGGTCAAAATGTGTTTATTGAGTAAATGAATTTTCGAGATTTTCAGCGGTCAATGCGTGTGTGGTATTATTTTCGACTAAATCTTAGACGCTGAATCCAATGAGACGGGTCCCGGTACAATTGGAGCCCCACCGAAGAGGTTATGGGTCAAAACGAGTATCTATCTACCTATTTCGAATGTAGGTTTCAAGATTTCTGGTACCTAGGCTCCAGTTTTTCTGGGGAGCTCAATGTTGACATAATGTATGAGAAAACTCTGCAGTCTCACAATGAATTATACATTTGGAAAATTGCCTATCAGAGGAAAAGGAAAGAGCTCTAGAATCTTACAATTTCCTTAAAGTTGTTGGTCTACTGTAGAGATAGGTTGTTCTGTATCAATCTGGTACTTTGTATTAGGCATCAAAATTAATTTTGACTCTTAAATGTGACTCAATTGTTCCTAGATGCTAGAAATGATCCTGTTCCACCAGGACTCTTCTTGTATCATTTTTCATCGCTGTTACTTGTCACATTTTAGCAGATAGTTTTGTTGTCACATTGAGGAATTATAGTCTTGCCTGCGCATGCACCCACTTCTCCTACTCCTGTCTCACCTTGCTTCCCCCCACCTCTCCGTCGCCGTACTGCCAGCTGCTCCCAGGTAAATTGCTCCAACCCTGGGCACAGTGGTTTGAATGAGAATGTGGTGAAAAAAAAAAATGCGCTGAGTCCAGTAAGACATATTTTAGACCCTACTCTCATTTCAAATACCATGGGAATTAAGTTCCAAAAATGGAGGTTATTTAGGTATTCATAGACATACACAGTGTAGTTTTTAAGCAAATTATTATTTTTACAAAAATCAGTAACGTAGGTAGATAAGATAAATGGCTTGGAAATTTAAGGTGATGGACACAGAGGCCGGGGACCATCACAAAATCCAAGCAGAGGAATAAATTCAGTCAATTTATTTATTTATTTTTTACATGGATTGGGATCAGTTTGGATGATTTGACATAGACTTGTATTGAAGAAGAACAAGGAGTCATACATGTATAATAAACTTAGAATATGTAACTCAGAATATTGTAAATACAGAATGAATTCCATTAAGTCTGACTAGGACAGAGTACGGCTTTCCCTTTTCCTGGAACTGACAGAATGCAAGAAAATTGTCGAATTTTTGTTGTCGTGCAGGTTCAACATTGCTCTGTTGAACGCTGGCAACGCTCTGAGTGAAATCTAATCAATTCCTATGGTCTTTTCATAAGAAAAATCACTCAATTTAATATACACAATTTTTAATAATTTAGCATTTTTTAAATTAAATTAATATTTAAAAAACACTTGATACACGATCCCCGATTCTCAAAAACCACTCAGCTTATTATTCAAATTAAATATTCATATATTATTCAAAAATGTAAAATAACCGTTTGGTGGTCTGCCATCTTCCCAATACTGCACTGCTGATCTGGTGGAAAACATTGTAATAAATCACTGTGGCCATAATTAACCTTTTACTGTATAAATGCCACTTTGTGTGAATGTATGAAAATTTATCTAAAGAGTTAAGCTATACATGAAGGTTCTAGTAGCAAAAAAATATAACTGAGACTCCCATTTCCACTTGATACATTGTAAAAGGAAGGTACCACGCATAAGTAACCTCAACTAATGGTTGTAGAGTTGGGTATGTTGAGAATTCTGGCTAAGTACAATATTGAGAAGGTCCCAATTGAAGGGGCTCACACAGAAGGTGGTGCAGTGTGTTGTGTGAGCCATCACACTGGTTACTTGGGTTGGCCATTAAACTTTCCCCATTGGGGCCTCAAACTCCTAGGAAACTTCGGACCAAATTTGTTCTAATAAGTGATGTTCATAAACGTTAATCGACAGACCAGTCCTCAATTGCGATAGACCTAGTACCTAGAACTCCAAAACTGGAAACCAGCCAGCATTTCTCTTTACCTTAATTTGCTGGTCCACTATTTAATTCTCAACTTCCTGTTTTCCAGGAGGCCAACGCCAAAATTGTTTGAGAGCGGACAGAAACGAAGAAAAAGACAATGGCTAAAATGGTTTCCAGCGCTTCAGGTAAATTATTTGAAATGATCAATCTTTAGAGTTGACTAATGTAGCACATTTTGATGAAACACATGTGAAGTCAGTTTGATTGTTGATTAGCATTTCCAACATTATGACATAATTTTCTTACTGAGTGATCCCTTTTAATTGGATTGGTGCACTAAAAACATGGAATGGTATTGAGGGATAACATTGGCGTGTTTCAGAGCAATCAAATTCTGCCCAAGTTGAAGAACCTCCAGACGACTCCATACATTTCATATTGATGTATGAATGTTTGAAGGACCTAAATTGGATGGTAGATTCGCATGGAATAAACATGGTCATTGAAGGAGTAAGGTCATCTTTGGTGTCAATTGAGGAGAAGTACTTGGGTGACAGCTTGAGGAAGAATGCAATGTTGTCCACTGAAAAAAGTATAATAGGACAATCATTATTGTGTGATGGCTCAGACAGTCTTTATACCAAAGCACCTGAAACACTGAAAGCCTACAAGCAAAAATTATGCAGAGCAGATGATAACATTGAAAATTTTGATGAGTCATATCGCATTCAAAGTGATATGCTTCACAAAATGAAGCTTCAGAGAATTGCAGGCAGCTCAAAAATGTTCAAGCTGACAAAAAATAATGGATATGCTCTTGGTTGTGCAGTATGCAATGAGATTGTAGAAGAGAAATGTGAGCCCTGTTATCAGAATTATCACACATTTATTGATTTGAATAAAAAAGGTGTACCTCTCCCAGAGTGCAATCACAAAGACTTCAACAGAGCTGCGAACTGTAAAAGTTGTAAATTCTGGAAACTAATATCTATCAAGGAAAAGGAAAATGCTGGTGATTGTCAGGAAAATGAGTGCAAAAATAGTGCTGTTGAGGTAGACTGTCCTGTTTGCAAGAAAAGAACAAAAGATTCCTATATGAAGGGGTGGCGGTGCAAAGATTGTTATTCTTTTGAGATTCATTTAGTTGAGATGCACAAAGGTGGCAAGCATTTACCAGCCTGTTCCCACAAAGGGGGAAAAATCTTGGAAAACTGCAAGGGGTGCTGCCGCTACAACATTCAAACCTTGTGGCCCACTTTTACTCCTGGGAAACCAGTGGAGCTCCCAGACTACCCTGAAATACCCTTTGACTCACAAAATAATCATGAGATGCCTCAAGTGAGAAGATCAAAAATTGAGGTATGTCCTGTTTGTGGCCAAATGACGTCTCTTATGGTGAATTGGAGGTGCAAGAGTTGCTATCAATTTGAGAATCAACTCATATTGAAACATGCTAATGGGAAAGAGCTGCCAGTGTGTTATCACAAAGGCGAAAGGCTCTACATGGGTTGCCTTGGGTGCCGTCATTTTCATCTGCGGACCCAGTGGAAACATAACAACCCAGGAAAAGTTTTACAGCTGCCTCCCTACCCAGGCAATTTACCAGAGGACTCCAAGCTTGAGGATAGTAATGAAACATGGGAAAAAGATAGATCCAATCTTTGTGCCATTTGTGGAAGGAAGTCACACTTCATGAAGCTGTGGTGCTGCATGAGTTGCTACTTGCTCAAGATGCAGTTAGTGCGGATGTATCGAGAAGGGAAGGACCTTCCTGAATGTGATCACACTGGCAAGCGTGAGAATGACTGCTATGGATGTTTTCGCCGCTTGCTTCACATTAAATGGGTAGTTCATGCCCCTGATGAACCACTTGAACTGCCTCCATATCCACTTGATTTGTCTAGGAACAACATTCCTATGACTTGTCCTGTCTGTAGAGCTATGACTGAAGCCAAAGCCATGGTTGATTGGAGGTGCCAGGCGTGCCATAGGTTTGAAATGCTGCTTCGTCATTTGCAGCGAGAAGGGGTGGATTTACCTGATTGCAAGCACAAAGGTTCACATGTGATCAGCAAGTGCAAGGGGTGTCTGAGGTACTGCCTTCAAGCTCAGTGGAACGCTAACAATTCTCAGTCAAACTGCAAACAACCTCTATTCCCAGGCAACTCACTGGGGGTCGAGTCCATTGAAGGTGTTGCTCATCCAGACCAGTGTGCCGCTCTCAAAATCTGTCCAGTATGCAGCAATTTGACTTCTGAAATGCGGGAGTGGAGGTGCGCTAATTGTGCTCATTTTGAAAGTGTTCTTGAAAAACAGTACAAGGAAGGGAAAATGTTGCCTATCTGTGATCATGAGGATGATGTGATTAAGAAAAATTGTCGTGGCTGCCATCGCTATTTGTTGGAGAAGAATAGTATGATTTATGCTTCTCTTGACTCTGTGAAGATTCCACCATTACAGGAACCAGATACTCACTTCAAAACCCCTATTCTTAGTGACTCTGATACAAGCAATACTCACAACAAAAACCAAAAAGGTGTCAGGAAGGCTGGAAACTCGAATTTGAAACGAGAAACATGCAAGGTCTGTCAGCAAAAAGTCTCCTACCTGAAGAATCAAAGATGTGCTGCATGCAGCAGATTTAAAGGTCATCTCACAAAACTGTTTGAAAAAGGGATACCATTACCTAAATGTCTTCACAATGGAATGCTCGCAGGAAAAAAATGCAGAGGATGCCGTCGATTCCATTTAGAGAAACAAATGAGAATTCAAGGCAACTGCAACATCCCCTGGTTAGTTGCAGATGGCCAAGAAAGTAAGGATGAAGGCAGTCGTGCAGTTTGCCCTGTTTGTGACAAGCAAACGGATGTGATGATTGGGTGGAGATGCCGAACATGTGCAAATTACGAGAAGTATCTGAGGAGGAAATATTTAACCAAACGACCTTTACCATCCTGCAAACACAAAGGGAACAACATGAGTGCAGGCTGTCCTGGATGTCGGCGCTACCATCTCATGATTCAAAGGGAGATCCACACCCCAAACTCAAAAAATTATCTACCCCCAGTCACCAACAATGATGAACAATCTGATACTTGTCCTGTTTGTTTGATGAAAAGGAGAATGAAAGATTGGAAATGTGTTAGTTGCTTCAACTTTGAAAACCGTCTGAAGGTCCTCTTTGTTAATGGTAAAAAGTTGTGTACATGTACCCACAGAGGAGCAATGATTGAGAAATGTGCGGGCTGTCGACGTTATCGTTTGGAAGAATGTTGGAAAAAGAACTATGCTCATGAACCATATCCATTGCCATCCATGATGGGCAGTGAAGCAGAACAAGGGCAACCTTTCAAGCCTGCCATGAACAATAGCAATACTCAAGATACTGTTAAGGTTAAAGAAGAATTTGATCACGAAATTGTTGCTGCAGCCAAGCAAGAGATTAATGTTGAAGACTTTGTGGGGAATAATGATTCTAACATTGTTTGGGTACCATCCCAGCCAACTGCCATGGCGGGTCAATCTGAATTCCCCACCCCCAGTTATGCTGCCTTAGAATCACCATTTGTTGACCAGACAGACTCCCTTTGCCAAGAGTTACCATTTGATTCTGAACCATCATACAAAAAGGAAATTATCTCATCAAGCTACGATTATTGGGAAGTCAAAAAAGAAGATTTAGACTCGCCAATAGAAGAGGACAATGTTCCGTCTGTGCCAGTAATTACTAATGTGAGCTCCCTTATTGATGTAGTGAAGTCAGAAGCCATTGAAGAGTTTCATCATTCCAGTGGAGGTACCCATGCCACAACCTAGATTTCCAAGGTAATTTGAAGAGTATACCAGTTGTTAAATTAAATTATCTGCAAATACTGAAATATTTATATTATCACTACCAACTGTCACAACAAAGAGTATTGTTATATACTAAAAGTTAAATTAATAAATAAAAAAAATAAAAATAAAAAATACTGAAAACTGTTGTTTGTTTCATATTTATAAAATGACTGGAAAATCCATATTTTTTTACTCAAGTCCACTACTGATCATTTTTGCATTTAAAATTTCTATTTCGTTGGTTCATTTTTTGCACCATGTCAACACCTAAAAGTTATTTGGGTCTCTCAGTTTTGTCTTGCCACATAATTCTCGTAATAATAATACAAATCGCATTGGAATAAATTTAGTATAATTATAATAGTAGTATAATAATTTATTACTTCAAGTAATACAATCACTGATGTCACTGTGTGATCACTGATGTCACTGTGATCACTCAAGAAGGGAAAATGGACTAGACGCCCTGACCCCTAGTGAACTTCTTCCCAATGCTGACTACATACTGACAATAATTGTGTTGGTGTCATGAAGAAAATAACATTATGTCATCAAATGAACAATAATTAGTGGGAGGTAACTGGGTTCTAGGAATAAAAAGTATTCACCAGCTTGTTTTTGGGCCAACCATTAAGAAAAAAAGAGCCTTACCTCAGGCAAATGGTCCAGCAAGTGTAGCATTGTAGCAATTTGTAGAAACGCAAGGCCAGAAAGTTCGCTCCTCATATTTTAGTCCCCATCAGTCCAAGGCAAGTCAAACGCTGGTCCAGACTTATCACAGTATTTAAGAGAGACCTCTTAGATAAGGTGACATCAACTGGTGTTTGTGGGATTTGAACCTGCACCTGCTTGAATTAGTGAGGATGGCCAAGCATTTGACTATTATCCTTCCCCCCTGCATTTGCATTTGGCAAAATTTTAGACTAAAACTTCAGGTGTTTGACAAAATTTGAGTCAGAACTACTTAAAGGATCATTTTCTGGTCTTAAAGTTTATAATTTTGTTTCAGCTTGATCACGGTGCAAGAATAACCGGAATAATTCGAAACTACCGACAAAAAGCATCTCCGTAGAATGGACAATGAGCGCAGAGGCTTGCAGGAAGAGGAAGACATGTGGAAAAGGGCCTTGCTTTCAAGAGATTTTGATTTGTGTCATACAAGACTACTTATGCTGGATGGGCAAGTAGAACATGAAGAGCGGCTCCACCTTGTGAAAGAGTTGTTTTTAACTATCAAAGAAATTGAAGGAATTGTCCTGAAGGAACCCATCAAAACCTCGGCCAAATCCACATTGGAGGAATTGACTTCTGTTAGGAACACTGCCCAGGATATGGTTGCTGCGTGTGACTCTCAAAACACATCAACCCGACGCTCAGAAGCTACTCCTCAATTGCCCGAAACTAATGCCCAATATGGTGACACAACCCTCTCAAATAAGTGCAACATTTGTCAGACCCGAAAACGCAAGCCCAGCCGCCATTTCTGCGACTGCTGCCGCATCTTTGCCAACAGGCTGTTGAAAATGCACAAAAATGGTGTTCCATTGCCCATGTGTGACCACAAAGGGAAGAAAATCCTTTATGGCTGCAAGGGTTGTCGTCGCTATTGCTATCAACAAAGCTGGCCACTGCACACATCCAAGCCCTTCCCTCTACCAAAGATGGAATTGTAACACCAGCACGCCTTGTTCAAGACCCCCTCGTCGTGAAATAATCGGGCTTTTTTGAAAGCTAATTTATTTATATTATGTAAACAACATTTACCTTTCAATTGGTAACGATCCACTATTTATTGAGCAGAAGAGCAAAATTCGAAAGCTCCTTGTTTATAAATGTTCAATTCAATTTAATTTCGTGTTTTAATGACAAAAATTAGGATGGTGTCATAGGATAATCATGTAAAACAGAGTTAGGTTACTGCTAAAATATTAAACTAACACTAGCTTTTAACCATTTCTTGGCAATTTTCCAATAGCTTTTTTAGATCTTTAAAATTGCCTAGTACAGATGGTTTTGTTTCTTAATTTTTGTAATGTAGAGCACCATTTTATTATGGTGTTTTGATTTTAATTTTTGTAAATACAGCTCTTTATATATCCTCTTCGACGCAAAGAATGTTTCATTTCCACCCAATTTTTTTGTTTTTGTAAAAAGTTAAATCTTTGGAATATTCACATTTTGATTGGATAAAAATCATCTAAGAAAGGAAATTTCTAACGCAGAAAGCATCTTACTTCCCTTTTTTGCAATGATACTACAAATTTTGGGTTATTCACAACCACGTATTTCAAATTTTGGTCTCATTTTGGATTTTGAATTGATTTTCCTGGTGCACATTCATAATCAGAAACAAGAGACCACAAGTGTCTAAACACTACAAGGGGGGACACTTGAACTTTGCATGGAGGAAAAATGTTGACATTGTGCCCCAAAGTGTAAAAGAAGCAGCAAGCGCCTTGTTTTCCCTTTTGAAACTAAAAATATTGGGCTACATTTTCTTTCCTTTTTTTAAATTGGTTTCATTTTCTTCAATCTGGCCTTGTTATGGCAGTACTTTCCTAAATTTCTATCAAATTTGGATACAATTGCGGGGAATGCCAGTAAGTGAGAGGTAGATCATTTATGTGATTTGTGTGATCATGAGTCATGCATTTGCCTAAGTACATCTATAGATTTCTTAGTCAATAATAAATTTTACATCATTTCCACTTTCAAGTTCTTCAACTACTACTCGACAGGTGCCCCAGTTATCCACTTCACTTACATTCGTTTGACCCCTGTAGGCTGAGGTAGGTTATCTTCTCGTTCATTGCAGAATTGACGGCCCTCTGTAATTAAGTTGTTTATTAAAGTTTTTTTTTTTTTTTTTAATTCAACTGGATGTAATGTGAACAACCCACGTCCAACATTTTTAGAACTGCTACAGTGAGTTGAACCAGTTTAATGTAATTTTTGGTTTCCATTCTTTTCAGATACCGACTCTGTTGAGAGCAATTTTTTCACAAAGGTTGTTATGTCTTTGTTTTTCTGTGCAAAAACCTCTTGAGTTATAGCTGCCCTCTGACATTCCAACACTTGAACTCTTGCCAGGGTTTTTGACTTCCTAATACCTTGACTGCTGCTGACTATCTGATCTGTTAATATTGGCTAACCTGACCTCAGCTGCCTCTTGTACCAACCACCAAATCACACTTGTAATATCACAGCTTTTTTAAAAATTTTGATCCTGAATTGATAAGAATGGATCTGGGATACGCCAAACCCACTGTTTTCTCTATTATCCCCATGTTCGATATTTTCGACGATTCAGGCGTGTAGGGTATTGTTTTCCACTAATTTTAGACGCTGAATCGATTGGAATGAGTCTCTATGCTCCTGGTCTGAGGAATAACCAACCTTTGTGAAAGAATTTGCAGCGTTTTATAAACTTGATTTGAAAAAATTAAATCTTCTTCCTCAGCGGCTAAAAATATCGCCTCACCACGAAATCTCCTTTGGATTGAAGGGGTCACTTGTTCGTAAAATGAGGAGGCCTGTTTTGACAGATAGGCGTAGTAGTTGAGAAGGCGCCGATCGTCGTATCAGTCCACTTATTCGGACCGTCCAGGAGTTTTTAACGACCTTAGCCTCTCTGGCGGCCGTGAGCTACTCAGCGACTACTGCGACCTACCGAAAACGAAACGGGGTTTTGATACTAGCTCTGGATGATACCGAGGGGAGAAAACCTGCGGGTAGTTGGGATGTCAAGTATGGAACTTGTAGGCTGCTTGAGTACCATACTTCGTGCCATGCTTGGCGGTTGCACTAGTTGGTAGTCAAAATGTGAAGCGGGACTTCAACCTTCCGGTTTTCGCAAAATATTATTCCTTCCTTAGTTCCTTTTTCAGCCGTCATGACAAAAAAAAAAATAAATAAAATAGGTACTTCAAAATTCAAAACGTATCAACTGATTCAGTATGTTGGGGCCTCCACAGTTTACGTCCCCTTTTAAATTGTCAATTTTGAAAATAACACATTTTTTATACTCAAAATAAAAACCTAATTTGAGTAAAATTACTTTTATAGGACGTTTAGTGTAAGGCCGTGCTTCTAGTGGGGTATATTGGGTGTATTGTACAACATTTTGATGGGTCAAAACATACAAGGCCATTCTAAGCCTCTGTTGAATGGAGTTCATAATTGATGGAATTCACGGCGGAGACCGGGAATTGTTGATCCACGGGCCCTATTCGATCACTAGAGTCGAATCACCTTGGAGAAGACCAATGGAACGGTGATGCTAGGACGGATAGATGAGGGGGGGGGGGGGGCCAAT
>CM034005.1:7864893-7912270 GCA_019603395.1 Cyrtorhinus lividipennis
GGAAACTCCCTCACGTTGCGTGCTTTCATGTGATATCGTGTGATACAAACGGATGTGTAAACTCAGAGAGTTCATTTTCACTCAATCAATTTGTTTCTCTTAAATCATGTGATGTTTTACATTAGCAGTTTGTATATTGACGGGGTCTAAAATGTGACGTAGTGATTCATTAATGTTCCGGAAAAGCTATAGATAGTTTTTTTCTCAAATAGTGTTCATAATGGGAAAAGAATTGAAAATAGTGGCGATTGTAATTGTTTATTTTTCTGTAGTTGGTAAGTGAGGTAAATGAACAGAGGGAGGAATCAGGGGAGTTTCATACGTTGTATTTATGTTATAATATATAACATATTATGTTTATTACTTGGCATTCTTTTCTGAATTCCTCTGTTTGATGGACGATGAAATCCCAATAGTGTTTATGTTTACGTCGTACAAAAACGTCCACCTACTCCTCAATTTTTCAATAAAAAATTTATCAGCAATTTTAATGAATGCACAAAGTAGGAAATGGGTGAGAAAGAAAGGAACGATGATAGGATGAAGAAAATCGATTGAGATTTGGTTGTATCACATGATATGACGGCGGGAAACGTGAGGTGTCGTCAGTGTAACTTAGTGAACGAATCTCCTCTGCATAATGGAGGAGTTTAAAATTACACTTTTGTGACGTGGCGTAACTACATGATATCACGTGATAGCGTGTGACTGGAGGGCATGTATTTGGTTTTCAAATAGCAGACAAAATGATGATCTACTCGCTCCACTGTTGGCGTTCTTTTTCACATGCGGCGGACAACACTTGAACACGCAGAAGGCAACGAATCGCTTCGCATTGGCGAAAGCGATACACGGAACATTGCGCCCCAATGCGATCGCCAATTCGTTTCGTTTTCTACCCTGGATGTCCCAGTCCTTCCCCCCAGGATGTTCCTATCCTATAACAGAGGGGACTCCCTAACGATCGGTCGCAATCTCGTAGTCGTATAACCTTCTGGGTGGACGAAACCCACCGTGGTACTCACTTCGAAACCCACCGGTGCTCTTTCTCATACTAGCAAGGCTACCTACGATTTTTGATTGATATTGGTGGTATTTTTCCAATACTTTGGCTGTATCTGAGCAGAGGGAAATGCGCCCATTCTAGAAACTGGTGATCAAGAATCCTAAGAAACCAACAATTACACCGGCTGAATCTCAAATAGCAGCGAGCAGTCAGACTTGTGTTCAGATCAATAACTCAGTTCACTATGTGGCTTGCCATCCTAGCGAGGCGTATGACAAAATCAACGCTGCAGATGAGTTTTACACGAATTGTGGGCTCTATCGTATGAGAGACATTAGGTAATTGTTTCGTAGATACCAAACCCTACAAGGGAGACCCAACGTACAACTTCAAACAAACGAACACTCCCAGACACAGTTGGGTTAGGTACCTACCTAATTGATTTTTTGGGTTGGACGACGGGCGAGGCGACGTCGTGTATGATTATCGCCTGACGTCCATCAGCGGAGAACGTGACGGTCTCGTCGCTTTTAATTACGGTCCAATGAAGGGGGGCGTAGCGTTGATTTCGGGGTGCACCGTCTCACCGGTTGAAACGTGAGTCCTTATCAAGGCGTGCTCAGTTCCTTGGATGAGGTTGTGTGGGGGAGGAGGAGGGGTCTCGGTTGAGTTTATGTTGTTGTGGGGAAACCAGTTACCACCCAGGCCAATTTGATGCATAGATCCTCAAGAGTTTCGACGAATGCGAGCTTATTCCGCTCACGATGCAGTGGAAAAACGCTGCAATTCTTACACACGGTTGGTTTCCTCGAACCAGCGCATAGAGATTCATTTCTTGAAAATGGGAAAAAGTGGGTTGGCGGGTCCCGAACCCATTCCAATCGATTTAGGGTTCAAAATGTTAATGGAAAAGATCACCCCACATGCTAAGGTACCTGAAATCTCAAAAACGGACATTCAAAATGGGTAGATAGGTACCCATTTTGACTCGTAACCTCATCCAGAAGGCGCCAATCGTTTCGGGATTCATTTAATTGGATTCAGCGTCCAGAATTTCGTGGGAAATGATACCCCACACACCTAGATTGCAAAGAATCTCAAAAATCCATTTTTCGAAATTCACATTTTGACCCCTACCCCGCCCAAATTTGGTTCAATCGGGCGTATTTGTAGTTGTGCCCCTTAGCAAAATTCTTCGCGATGTTATTTAAGTAATATCTGCTGTAGGGTGTTAATCCCTTGTTTATATGAAGCTTATCTGGTGGGAGTAGCCCAGCACCCAGGGTTGCCAATCTCCCTCCTTCCTTTCTGGACTTTTTCACAAGATGCGCTTTAGGCGTCACCTCCAAAAATTTGGCAATCAAGTCCCGTTCGCCTCTGCGTTTCATCGAGCTTATTCTGAAAGCGTCTAGGATCTTGATATCTACGCCCTCAGGTGCATCTGCTTTATTGATCGCAGCGTTTTCACGGGAAGTTTCCGGGGTACTACTTATTTGTGTACTTTGCTGTTCATTTTCATTAAACCATCTATCCAGAAATTCAACTCGTTCTTCCAGTTACTTGTTTTCGCAAAGCAAAATTTCATTTGCCTTCATCAATTTATCAGTTTTAGCTTTTGAGTCTTCCAGCAAAGTGATTTTGGCGGAATAAAATTCTATAGCTTTGTGGAAATTTCTGGATTGTCGCGTGAGTTTCAGGTTTTTGAAAATCTCCATTGATGTCCACAAGATTGCCTGAAAAATGAAACTGAAATATCTATCGGCCTCTTGGCCCCTATGATTTTTCTTGGGGGAACAAAAGCGATGGACCCGTCCAACGAGGAATGCGAAAGGTCGAGATGCGGGCGCTAGAGGTTTAGGGGCGAGTTCTCGTGCCAGGGGCGAGGTGGGGGACTGCGTCAAAAATGACTATTATCGATAAAGATTGGTGCGATACACTGGCCCAGGGAGATCGATGGTGATCCAGTTGTCATTGAGAAAGCCGAGCCTGAAGAAGAACACTATGATTAGAGCCCAAGCCCGGACCGATCCGTCTACCTCCGGTACCATAGCCCAGAGCTGCACGGCTTCGTCTGCTCTGGCCACAAAAGAGGGTCAGAGGATAGTCTTCTAACAGTGTTCTGACCTTGAAGACCAGAGTCATTTTCGGATAATATTTGAGAAATCTATAATGCACCACCTTATCCGGCTTCGTAGTGCGAATTTATGCTGCAAATTCTTTCAGACAATTGGTTACTCCTCGACCAGCGGCATGTAAGACTAATTTCTTATACATAGGGAAAATGGGGAAACAGTTGGGGGGTGTGCGGGTCCCGGACTCATTCCAATCGATTCAGGGTCCAAAATTTAGGATAATGACACCTCACACTCCTTGTATCAGAAACCTCTATACAAATTCGAAATGGGTAGGTTAGGTGCCCCATTTACACCCTTAACCTCTTATAGTGGGTACCAATCGTTCTGGTTCCCTTTACATTGGATTCAGCGTCCAAAATTTAGTAGAAAATGATACCCCACACGCCAGGATCGCCAAAAATCTCGAAAATCCATTTTTCAAAATACACTTTTTGACCCCTACCCCGCCCAAATTTGGTTCAATCGAGCTGAAAAGTTTCGAGGATCAACTAGAGCCGGGAATGGGCCATTGACCCAAATTTCAGAATTTTAGCAAATTTTCCAAAATCGGCGTGGACGGCGGACGGACATTTGACCATTTTTGATCAAGACACTTTGAAACGCCCAGCAACAAATTTTGGGCCGAATCGGAGAGTTTGACATTTTTCATGAAAACAAGTTGATTATTCAAGGAATAACCAACCAAAACGGGACGTGGACAAGCCATTAGTAAAGTAAATATCTCGGTCATTCCACGGTTGAAGAACATTTTGTTGTGACGCGGTGATCATTTTAAAATACAGTATACCCCATCCAGGTCGTCCTCCATTTGGCATTCAGATCCATGATATCTGTCTCGTCCGCAATACCTACTAGTTGACCTTATGTGGTGCTAACTGTTTTGACAGTCAGCTCGGTGTTGGACGAGTTTAACGAAGTTCCTATAATCAACTGACTGGCAAACGTCTTTCTTATTTTCCCTTGACGACGTACCTACCCGAAATTAGTTCGTGTATGAAGTAGGAGTCGGTATTTTTGATCACGAATTCCGTGTGATATGGGCAGTGGGCGTGTCTACAACACAATATTCTTCACAAAATAACAATATCGTGCCATTCAAATCTCGGAATAATGTCAAAACTTACCTTACTTATGTTGTGCATCTGAGTGTTCAAAACTCTGTTTCAAGATGCTACGTTTACGAGGAATGTATTCTTTCCCAATTGTTATTTTACACACTACTATTCTACCCGAATTGAAACTTCTGAAATTCTGAGGAAACTTGTACCTGGGAGAATCGGGCCATTAGACCTCTCCTATTCAGCTTTCCCTCCCAGGTATCAAAAATGAAGTACTTTCCTCTAATGACATTATTAACCATAAATTTGAACAAATCTGATTAACTAATAAACATGTTTAAAACCGTACTTGAACTTTAAGGAATCATAATATGTTTTCAAAAAGAATTTGTCGAATTTCGGATTAGGGCATGCGGGTATATTTTTGACAATTTTGGATCGTGAATCTAATGAAAATGGGTCCTGGGACGATTGGCACCCACCAGAAGAGGTTTATGGGTTTCCTGCTTAACGGTCCTTGTTGATGATTGCATTTAAAATTATCTTTATAAAATGTTCATGTTGATTAGGTCCCAAAAAATATTGTTTTTCCCTGATAATTCATTTTTTTAATGGGAATGAACCCGAGGTGAGTCACATTTTTGGTTGTTTATTCCTCTAGTTAATCTTCAGACCAAATTTTGGAGGGTAGGCGTCAAAATCTGTAATTGGAAAAATAGATTTTCGAGATTTTTGGCGATCTATGCGTGTGGGGTATCATTTTCTACTAAATTTTGGAAGCTGAATCCAAAAAGACGGGTCCCAAAACGATTGGCGCCCACCAAATGAGGTTATGGGTCAAAACGGGTATCTATCGACCTATTTTGAACGTGTGTTATCGATATTTCTGGTAGCTTTTTGTAATTACCTTTCTTTCAAAATATACTTCTTCACACATCGGTGCCTACTTCGGGTATGCGTCAATCGTTTCGTGGTCCATCTGAATCGATTCAGCGTCCAAAATCAAGTGGAAAAGAACACCCCACACGACTGGGTGATCGTTTTTGAATTTCCCATGCCCTCCGTGAGTTTGGATCGTTCGGACTGAAAATGTGTTAAGCATAAGAAAGGCCTAAACGAAGTCTACGTACAAAATTACAGATTTCTTAGGGAATTTTTCAGCTCAGGCGGCGGCAGACGGTTGACAGCCAGTGGACAGACATTGTAATCCACGTGAAACGTAAATTGTGTAAGCCCAGACTTTCTTTGCTCAAAACGAGTACGTAATTATTACCAGACGAACGAACAAGGCGAAACAAAATGAGGCAGCTTGAAAGGGCGCAGCTGAGCACAAGCCTGTGACGTCACGAGTGAGACAGCCGTAGACATAGGCAGCTGTCGTTCCTGGCTTTTCAAGGGAGGATATGCACCACCATGGTTGAATTGGACTAAATTGAACTAAACAATTATTATGGCATGTCTGCATTATCTGCTTTACCCGTTCACCTTGCTCCATTAAGCCAAATGTTGGGCGTTTGATATTATTGTAGTGTAAGACATGCAGTAGCAAAGTTATTTGAGAAGGTAAAAGAGGAAATCCATGAGTTTCGCCCATTTTAATTTAGTTGTTATCTAAACGCGTGAGTTCTTCAGCCAGCTACGAGGAGAAGCAGCAAGTTTCACAAGGTCAGTTGTAATGGGTTTGGTCGACCGGGCCGTACCAGTGATTTCACTACGCAGTCGGAGGAGGATGCTCTTGATTCTTGATATATCACCGTCTGATTACTACTCTACCAGAAGCATTTCTTTCGATAACAACCCACACGCACGAGCACGAACCTAACTGGAACACTGTGTAGTTATCCAGGCGGGCTCACATCCAAGCCCGCAGTAGATGAAGTCACAGTTCACTAAACAGCGCACATGGAGAAGAAATGTAAATGAAAAGCTGAACAAATAATCTAAGATGAAATGAAATGAAATTCATTCTTCATAATATACAACACAACAGGTTTTAAAGAACTAAATGTAAAGAATCAGTCCCCTTTTGGGCAAAGCCCGCGTTAAGGAGACGAGCTAGCACTGAGTGCATATTAACATCTTTGCTTACGATCTTGAAACATTTCGGCGTACATACCTAACCGTTAAATATTTGACCACTCGGGACAGCTCAAATTGCTCCCTGCACCAACTACCTACCTAGCGGGAGAAGAATCAACTACTACCAGTCATATCCTTACTTCGTTGAGATATGATCTACCTGACTTGATAGAAGAGAAACCTCAAGAAAACATAGAAGAAATATTACTCTCACATAAACAACAAGCCATACTATTTTATAATGTCATATCAAGTCATATCAAAATAATGAAGTTCACCTCGCAGTTGGCAACACTGCGAGGCCTTCTTGATTTATCTCTCCTGACGCTTGGCGTCTTTCTGGCTATGGCGGTCCTAGATCATGTTGAGAGTGAAGAATATAATTCGTTCAAGTGACTGAGTGTTGTTCAATTATCAAATCCAGTACAATTCATATTCATAGATCAATAGGTAAACAAGAAGTGGTTCATGTCATGTGTATGAAATTCAGCGAAGAAACACCGATAATTTGGCGCGGTACCGAGAAGAGAAGGTTGAAGAGAAAGCGTACGGTAAATGTAACCTTGCATTTCCAAGTGTAATACGATCGTATCTGGCAAACTTGGCCAACGAAGTTGAAGTAAATTGCATAATCGAGTTTTATGAGCAATAGTGTAATCCGATAAATGGAGATGAAAATCGGCCGACGGCCGATGCGAGTATTTTTCCAATAATGAAACGGTACGGCACTTGGTTTTGAATGTTAATGGATAACACAAATTCCGTTCTCGTTTTCTGCCTATGCTTAGGTCCATCCCTCTCCCTAATAATCCTTTTCAGCGTTTTCGGGTTGCGTAGAGTAGGTTCACGTCGGAGAGCATCGTCGGAGCGGAGAGAATCACCGGAGCCGAGAGCATCGCCGGAGTCGAGAGAATTTCAATTTTGACACTTACACAGTACACACTCAAAGCTAGGTGATGTGAACGTTTTCTTTGTGTGAATGACTTGTAGTGTGCCTGGACCTAGTTTCGAGTAAAGTCATTGATGCAGGGCCCATAGATTTCGATGCAGTCAAGACTTAATAACGCCAGGCAAAATTTCCAACTTGTGGGAGTAATGGATGCGTGAAGGAGCGCTTAGTGGGTAATAGTTCGAGGATTCTTAGCCCATTGGAACCCGAACGCACGAACGTAAAGAGGACTGGGATCCTAGCTAAGTGAGAAACCGGATTTCCTAGGAATCTGATCCGCTATGTGTTACTCAAGTTGGCTTGAGTAGATCAGGTCTCACTCGGAGCTGTTATAGTTGTTATACTATGACTGACCTACGTTCACCAGAGGTTGTTCGGCTTAGTGAATGGGAGTACACCTCACCTGGTAAGTTGGAAAATGCTCGCAAATTTGTTAATGGTAACTGTTGCTTGAATTTGGTTCAGTGCTGTTGTATTGATATACTCTCCATAAATGGGTCACGACGGCAGTTGCTGGATGATTGGTCATCAGACTAACGAGTAAGTCAGCAGTGGGAACTTACACCTGCTTGGGTATCATACGGTAAGTCTGGACATGACTTCCAGCTCGTCACTGGTGGTCACGTCAGGTAAAGGGTTGGACACATGTCTGCGTGTACGTCAGTTATGTCTTAAGGTACATATAGCTCATTAATTTGCGGAAATTAGGGGTATGAGCTCAAGACCTTTTCAACTGGCCGTTGTGGGATCGGGAACGTCTGAAACATAACGCACACCGGACGCTGATATTATAAATTACGGGTTTACTTTTCTGAATTTCTATAACAATAATTCGGATTTTTGTTGCTTTGTGAATAACATGAAACTACCTATTTGATTGGAATTTGTGAGCAATTAAGCTTTCCAGGCTTTTTCTGTTCTCCTAGGAATTGTGGAATGTCCATGGCAGAGGAAAGTGATACAGAAGGACTAGAGGAGATGTCCCCTGACCTCATTGGAACTATGGAGGAGCGGCATACCGCTCAGTGGACGCCCAGATAAGCCTACTGGAAAGAAGATTCAGCTGTACCTCTCAACAAAGTGATTCTCGCCAATCTCGGGATACCAGAAGACCCATCACAACCACTCTCATCAGAAGAACTGGGTGATAGAACTTGCTATAACTTGATAAGTTTTGGAACTTGTGAGCAATGTAACCTTTCCAGGTTTTTTCTGTTTTCCTAGGAATTGCGGGAAACCTGTGGCAGAGTAAAGAGACATGGAAGGCCTAATGGAGGTGTCCCATGACGGAGATATGAATACATCCCTGCTTCAGAAGGTTCGCGATCTCTTTGAAGAAATGGAGGAGCGACATACTGCTCGAATGAATGCCCAGTTAAGCCAACTGGAAAGGAGGCTAGTCAGCTCTCCCTCTCAACAAAAAGCTTCGCACCAATCGCGGGATATTGCAGAACGGACCAAGAGATACAGAAGCAGGAGTTGCCTGGAATTTCGGGATAAGTCCAACACAAGGAGAATGCAGGAAGATCTGAACCAACCCTCAACCTCTCAGCAGACCTGGAACAAGCAGAGAGACTTAAGAGATAAAATCGCAGCATCTACCTGAACGCTTTGAGAGATTGAGAAATGAGAACACCTTGGCTTCAGTGGTACGTCAGGTCAGCTTCAGCAGCAAACGGTCTGAAAACATCCGTTTCCAGTCTGTGGACTCCCAAACTAGAAGATGCCTCAGAGTACAACGTTTGGAAAGGAATGGTGTGACACACCAAACAGCCTCTTCATAACCTCCACCTTGGTCTGAAGAGTGAACAGGGAGTGGCATTGCGCGCTCCAATGATGCCTTACCTGACGTCACAGCACTCTATCTGTTATTGGTAATGGAGGACTACGTTTGGACGGAACAAGATACAGACCCCAACAAGCCACTACTGCTTCGAATGATCGAGGATATGCTGAGTGATGATGAAGTACGGGAAGATCAGCTGAACATCATAGTCAGTGGGAGAAACAAAGCTCTGTCTGCTCGGACCTCTGGTGGTTGTAAGGTGCCACTGGTTCAGACCTCTCACCACCGCCAATCACAATCAAGAAATGGGAACAGGATAGGAGGCAGCCATGGAGGAAACCTGAGATCAACATGTTCCAACGAAGGCACCATAAAAAGAGATAAAGAAGAAAAGCAGCAATCTCATGAAGTGAACAGCCAAAACGAAATACACAGAAAGTAGCTGTCCACTGTTGGACAGGTGACAAGCCCGGACAGTTTACAAGAAATTGATTCAAGAATCGAAGAACATGCTACAACGAAATGAGAGGAGCACAGTCATGGGACGTTCGCCGCAGCAAACCCCCAGAACTAATGAAAATGAAGTTGGAGAGCGCCAGGATGCTTGCCAGCCAGGTTGAAGCAGAAAAGCACTCAATTTTCCAGATCGTCGGTGATCAGGATAGTCCAGAAGAATCTGATGTCTGGGTGGCTATTGGACAAAACGGGAAATGGGCCTCTGATATTGCCTGTTACCTGAGGGAGTCCCAGGAAGGGACATTGCACACTTCTGAGGGTAAGAAAACTTTCTTAGCAATTGTAGACTCGGGGGCAACCCAACATCTAACTAATGACCTTGACCTTCTATCAAATGTTACTAAGTTAACCATTCCCCAAGTGTTTTAAAGGTGCAAATGAAAGTTGGGATGCAGATCTTGTGGTAGAATATCAAGGGGACGTAGTATTTGTTAATAATGGCAAAAAGTATATGTAGAAAAATGTTCCGTTTGCTCCAGGACTTAGATCTAACTTGTTCTCAGTTAGGAAAGTAGTTCAAACAGGGATCAAAGTTGTGCTTAAAAAAATGATTCAGTGGAGTTTTGGAATGAAAAGACAAATGAAATAATTAGGACAGGGTCATTTAGGGACAACTTGAGGTGGTTAGAATTTGAACTTGATCAAACCAACACCCTAAAAAGGCGTTGCTGATATATACAACATCCCACAGGAAAAATAAAGCTTCGGAATATAGGCCACAATGCTACTGAATGTAAAGAAAACTCAGAGGTTGTTGTTACTGTGGGAGGGAGCAAAATGAGGAAGAGTCAACTCTCTATCTAGCTCAAGTAGGGGTCAACCAAAGAAACTTCCTGATAAATAGTCTAGTAATGAACCTGAAAGAAACATTGACCCTAACACCCTTGATAATAGGATGCACCATTTTGACCAAGAAAAGCTCTCGCAAAACTTCAGGCCTAGCCTTGAAGAAAATCCTGCTGTGCTGTGGCACCTAAGGCTAAATCATGCATCTAAGTGCTACCTAGAACTTGCCGTTAAAAACATTAGCAAAATGAAGGGAATCAAAGTAGGGGACGACATTTTGGAATGTCAAGACTGCTTAGAGGCTTAGACAGTTAGAAACCCACATAAAACAGTGCGTGAAAGAGTAGAGAAACTTTTTGTGAGGCTACACTCTGATGTAATTAATCCCATCCATCAACTTTCTACACTGGGGCTCAGGTATATAGTCATATTTATATGTGATTTTTCAAGTTATGCATTTGCATATCCAACTCATGACAAGAAACAAGTTCATTTAGCTTTTTGGAAATGTCTGACAGAAATCTCAGTTATTACTAAGGAAAAACACATGGTAATCTCCCTTTGGATGGATGGTGGGCTGAAGTATCAGACAGCTGAAATGAAGGAGCTCCTGAGTTTAGAGAATATCTCTGTGCAAATCTCACCCCCTCATACTCCTGACTTGAATGGCTGTAGTGAAAAACTTAATCTAGAAATTGAGAGTGAATTTAGTCTCAGCAAAGTGCCCCACATCATTTTGGGGATACGCATGCCAAATGCCTCAAACTGCTCTTTGAGCCCTTTTGAGTTAGCGCACAAGAAAATTCCTAATCACTGGTATATTAAGAGATTTTGGTGCTTGGCAGTATTATGTTGACAAGAAAGCTAAAACTAAATTTGGACCTAATGCTGGAGCTTATGTGCTGGAATGTGGGGAAACTGATTATTTGCCGTTGGATGAGAAAAGTACAAAAAAAAAAAGTTGTTGTCAAGTGCGTAGAATCTATAGTCTATGGAGACTACAACTGACTCCTCCTGATCCAACCTTTTGTGAGTCTCAGGTATTTGAAGTGAGAATAGTCCCAAATTTAAATGTATTATTCTATGCAAAGCCAACCTCATATGTAGAAGCTGTTTCTTCCGTAGATTCAGATTTCTGGGAGGGAGCTATTTGTGATGAGCTAGAGTCCCACCAAAACAAGGGGACTTGGGAGCGTGTACCAAAAACTTCACTAAACCAAGGGACATGGGTCATAAAATCACAGAAAAGTAGAGGCTGATAAATCATACTGATACAAGAGTTGGCTCGTAAGTAGAAAGTCTTTGCAGATATTAACTACTATGATGTGAGTGAAATTTTTGTCCCAGTCTCAAGGCTGGTGGATGCACAATTGGTCTTAGCCATGGCCAACAAATTCAATTTGGAGTTATTCCAGCTGGACATTAAGACTGCATTTTTGAATGGAGAACTAGAGAAAACAGTCTACATGGAAATTCCGGATGGAGTTGTTGAATTCTCCGAATTTCCAGAGAACTTTAGAAAAACTCACATGTGTAAATTAGTTAAATCTTTGTATGGACTAAAAGTTTCG
Source organism: Cyrtorhinus lividipennis (assembly GCA_019603395.1). Classification (NCBI taxonomy): domain Eukaryota; kingdom Metazoa; phylum Arthropoda; class Insecta; order Hemiptera; family Miridae; genus Cyrtorhinus; species Cyrtorhinus lividipennis. The sequence goes on from CM034005.1 coordinate 7,876,780, forward strand.
CCTAAATTGTGGTATAAAAAATTTAGCTCTGTAATGGACAAATTGGGCTTCCTGAGATATTCACATCAGAAATGTATTTTTAAATGGGAAGACAAGAGGAATTTAGCCGTTCTCTTAGTGTATGTAGGTGATGCAATTCTAGCATGCTCTTCCACAATAGTTGCCAATTCATTGCCAAACTGAATAAGAGTTTTGAGATACAAAACATGGGCACACCGACGAAGCTCCTCGGTTTGGAAATAACAAGAAAAGGTGCAGAAAGGAAAATATTTCTTAACCAGTCATCGTTTGTATTGGAGATTCTGGAAAAATTCGTTCCCCATCCCTCAAAGAATCGCCAATTTCGCCATGGATCCTTCAATAATGTCACTCGCGGTTCAGTGGAACAATTGTGGTGAATAACCAAATGCGTACAGACTATTGGGTTATTGGACTGTACTTACTGACACGTCCTGACATAGCTTTTGCAGTAAACTTTTTGAGTCGGAAGCAAGCAAACTTTACCAAACAAGACTGGCAGTATGTGCTTAAAATATTCCAGTATTTAAAAGGAACTGTGGGTCTTGGCCTACTGTATTCAGGAGAAACATAGGGCATTGTTGGTTATGCCGATGCGTCTCTGGGGACTAATGCTCTAAACGGTCATTCTACCACGGGGTATATAGCTCATGTTTTTGGGGACTTGGTCATGTGGAGATCAAAGAAACAGTCACACGTGGCTCTATCAACGTGTGAGGCTGAGTATGTGGCTATGTCCAGCGTATGTAGCTAGACTTAGTGAGCATTAGAAACATGTTTATGTTTTTAGAATGATGTGTGATCAAACCTATTCTTTATAGAGATTGCTGTCCTGCAATTTCAGTGGCTAGGACGGACTCCAAGACACTTAATTACATAGTAAAACCGTGTTATCACTTTGTGAAGAATTTCAGATGGGAAATGTGGACATCCAGTGGGTCAAATCAGGCGATCTGTTGGCTGAAGTTTTGACAAAAACCCCTCTACAAAGAAAAAGTATTGAGTATTTCAGAAACATGCTGTTGACTCTGTGCTAACTCAGCCTTATTGCTTTCAGGAATGTGGCAATAAATGTCCCCCCATCAAGCGAATGTTGAGGAACACGCTGGCCTTTAACTAAAAGCTTGTACATGTGGATTGGGATTCGTGAACATGGTACTGGAAGCTGAACTGAAAAAGACAGAAAAATATTTGGATGACAACTCGGGTAATCCAAGTAAGAACACAATACGCTCTGGAGAATCTGGTGAGTTCCATATTGGGATAAATGATACGGATCAATCATATGATGCTCTTTAAGGGTTGAACCTTGGTGGTTCCCTGTGAGCTTTTCTGCTATTGTGGTAGCAACAGTGAGCTCCCCACTCGTGGTGGAGGGAGCGTTAAATATTTGACCACTCGGGACAGCTCAAATTGCTCCCTGCACCAACTACCTACCTAGCGGGAGAAGAATCAACTACTACCAGTCATATCCTTACTTCGTTGAGATATGATCTACCTGACTTGATAGAAGAGAAACCTCAAGAAAACATAGAAGAAATATTACTCTCACATAAACAACAAGCCATACTATTTTATAATGTCATATCAAGTCATATCAAAATAATGAAGTTCACCTCGCAGTTGTCAACACTGCGAGGCCTTCTTGATTTATCTCTCCTGACGCTTGGCGTGGCGTCTTTCTGGCTATGGCGGTCCTAGATCATGTTGAGAGTGAAGAATATAATTCGTTCAAGTGACTGAGTGTTGTTCAATTATCAAATCCAGTACAATTCATATTCATAGATCAATAGGTAAACAAGAAGTGGTTCATGTCATGTGTATGAAATTCAGCGAAGAAACACCGATAATTTGGCGCTAACTACCTACTATTTTTCATCTGAGGAGTGTAGAAAGAATCTTTTTTTTTTAAATTAAATTCACTCACAATACCGAACGCTCGCAATTTTTTCAGCAGTCTGACGTGGCAAATCGTGTCGAACACCTTGGCTAAGTCAATGAAGACAGCCAAGGGCTTCTTGTTGTTGTCAAGGTCCATGACAACTTTTGAAGTTAGCTGACAAACCGCATCTAGTGTACTACACCCCGTTCTAAACCCATACTGATGATGAAACAACAGCTTTTGACCTTCGAGGAATTCTACTAGCTGAGCCTTTACACATTTCTCAATAATCTTAGCAATGTTGCTGACAAGTGTCTGTAGTTATTCACATCAACGGCGTTGCCAGATTTGTACAAGGGGCGCACAACAGCTCGTTTGAAAATGTCGGGAAATACCCCTGTTTTGAGTCACAAGGTGCACTAGTGGCTTAAGTAGAAATTCTTTACAGCATTTTATCGTTTCTACCCCAATATCATCCCAACCTGGGGGCTAGAACCACCACGTAGTTGATCAATAACCTTATTCACGTCTCCTTCTTGGATTTGACCGAATGAAGACAGGGTGGAACTTGTAGGTAAAGGCGAGTTGTCACATTTCACCCGACTCACAGCAGGAAGTTTTCTTGCTAAATTTTCACCGACACCGAAAAATTTATTGAATTTGTCGGCACCTATAGACGGACGCTCAATCACGTCAATGATCTCATCGCAAACCCTCATTTCCCCAGATGTTTCCTTATTGCCCATTGAATGTAAATTACATAAGACGCTGCAAAATGAGGATCACCAATAGGTAAGTAAACCTGTGCTTGAGCTTATTGTTCTGATGACCAATTTTCCAAAAACCGGCCTATCGAGAATTGAAAGAAAGGACGAGTAGTAAAGTGGGTTTGGTGAATGTTCGAAGGACAGAATACGCCATTCAGTTACTTTTTTATTTTAAATTAATCACGCGAGTTTTTGAGCTTCTTTAGCCATAATATCGTACAATTTGTCAAGAGGAGCGTTAGTTCTTACAGCCAGAGGGTCAAAATGAGTTTTACTCGCACGGTAACCAGCTGTTTGGAGTCGCTCTATGACTTTGTTTAGTTTGACCAAATGAGCGACGTCGGGATGATGTTTGTGTAGGTTGTAGTAAAAAGGAGGAGAGTTTTCATAGTCCAGCTTGAGCCGCTTGCCACCTACGTCAATTGCAGCCTTGGCTGGGCACCTGAAAGTAAGAAAGGAGGGGTTGGAAACCGAGGTTTTCCCACAGGAAGAGGCTATGGCGATAACAATGTACCAAAAATGAACAACCTTGCTTCTTCAATCATTGCGTTGAGGACGAAATTCAACTTGGGATCCTCCAAACGATTGTTGTTGACGACGCTTTGCAGGAAGGCGGCATCAAAAATGTTTCCGCCCCATAAAGGACCGAGTTCTAGGCATGTTTCTCCCGGAGCCTTTTCTGAACACTGGCAGTGCAACTGGACCCCATTAGAGTCTAGAAGAGACAAAAAAGGGAACTAAGTTACAACAAAAAATGGTTAAAACTAAAAATGTGCGATTGTTAAGCAACCTAACAAGGGTGAAATTAGGAATGAAAACAAGCGTCTAACAGAACTCGAAAGCAAACCAGGCCCTCGGAAAATGCCATAATTTTAATGACTTAAACGCCAAAGGGTTAAATCAGAGATCGAAGGAATTGGAGAGACCGCTGGAAATTAACAAAATTTGCCTTCAACTCACTTCACGAAAGATACATTTTCAGACTCTACACTTGAACAACCTGGCGCGGGATGAAAATGCAGTGCCTATCAGGGGAAACTGTTCACCACCACGGGTCTACAAAAATTGAAATTTAAAAGTTCCGAATCAGTGACATCAAAATTAGGACACCAATTTACTCACTGGAAGTGGCAACCATCTAGCCCACCAAGGAACTACGTCAACCAAGCAGACTTGAGCAGATCTCTAACCAATTGATAATCCCTTCATCATGGTAGGAGACTTCAATACCAAGCATACCAGATCGGATTCACGTCTTTGCACCACCAAAGGCGCCACTTTTGATAGAGCTATTTCCCAAGCAAAAATATGTGAAGAAGAAGAAGAAAAAGAATGGACTTCCTAGTGCTATATGAGTTTTGAGCTCGTCAGGACTCATTTTGATCCTTCGTACAAACCGGGATGTTATGCTTAACTTAATAACTGGCGAGTGATTACTTAGTAGGGTACCTACTTTCAAAGATACCGCCAGCAAGGAAATAGTGGACTTATTGTTGGCTAACGTAATCCTTTACAGTCAAATGGGGGAATTCACACAACAATTCATAGAACTTCTGCATTTGATTGTTAAGGAGTGGCCTCAGAAAAATTTGAATCTTGATTGATCATGATAGATTCGCTTGCTAAACTTTCAAGGGGACACAAATTCAAATTCGTGCTTCTCTGTGTGCCGAGTCAGTTGAACATGGAAAAAGACGAGCAAAGTTAGTCCATCTGACGACTCCGTTTGCCGGTGGTCTGCTGTAGCAGGGAATTGTTTTTCGTTTTCCACAAGAGAAACATTTAGTGAAAGGTGGCTACTTGATAACCAGGCCGTTTCTAGACCAAATGAAACCTGGCTCCAGGAAGCTGTAGGGATGGGGAAGGCCCCGAATCAACCCCGTTATGGATTCAGAAATGAACATTCAATCGTCAGTTACGAGGATTTGCTCACACCAACAATATATTCGCTTGTACTCGATATTGATTCACTAACGGAATAATTTGGAAAGAGTGGAACGTAAACTTACCAATATGAAAACCCTGGTTGGGCGGATAGAACGCTCTTTCTTCGCACACCATGCAATGTTTAACTAACCGCAACTGTTCCAAACATTTGTTCGCGTTCTCTGGGCCTTTTTGGACGAGGACGACAACTGTGAAAGAACTTTTGTGGACAGTTGAGCAGAGGACTTGGATTGACTTGTTGAACCGAGCGGCTGCCCTGAAAAGAATGTTGAAAAGAGCAAAATTGGAATAAACAATCATAGGGATCAAAAGCAGGCTGTTCTACACCTCCCCTATTCACCCATCCAACATCTTAGTCTCAACAAGAAGTGTGAGTAAAGACCGAACAGGTCATATTAGGCCCATAATGAGAGAAAAAATGGACTAGAAATGCTAGTTTAAAAACGCTGCAAATTCATTCACAAGGGTTGGTTACTCCTTGGAGCAGGAGCAGTGTGTAATGTTCGGACTCATTCTAATCGATTCAGGGTCCAACAATAAGTGGAAAACGATACCTTACACGCCTAGGAAACCCAAAACCCACTTTTGAAATACCTGGGTGGGGGTACCCATTTTTACCCATTCCTTTCTCCGGTGGGCGCCGATTGGTCCAGGCCCGTCTCATATAATCTCACTGAATCACTCTGGATTCAGAGTCCAGAATTTGGGATGATACCCCATAGGCCTAGATCGCCGAAAATCCATTTTTTCAAAAAACACGAGTTTTGCGGACCAACTAACTCACCAACATTTTAGGTTCTAAGAAAAGTGTTCACTACCATTACAGCGCGGACTGACATTTTACCTTTTTTGGTTGGTTATTCCTTGAATTAGTGGTGAATTTGGTTATTCCTAGAATAATCAACCTATGTTTTCATGCAAAAAGTCAATCCCTCCGACTCGGCCCCAAAAAATTGTTTTTTCGGCGTTTCTAGGTATCTAGATTAAAATAAGCAAATGCCGCCGTACACCATCCGCGCCGATCTTGGTAGTGGAACAATTTATAAAAAGTTGAAATTTTGGTCAGAAACCCGTTTCCGGCTCTAGTTGGTCCTCGAAACGCTTCAGCCCGATTGGACCAGATTTGAGGTGATTAGGGGTCAAAATGTGTATTTCGTGAAATTGATTTTCGGCGATCTAGGCGCGTGGGGTATCATTTTCCACTAAATTTTGGACGCTAAATTGATTGGAAAGAGTCTCCGTGCTCCTGGTCCGAGGAATAACCAACCCCTGTGTAAGAAGTTGCAGCGTTTTCTACCTAGACATCACGAAACGTATACAATAAACATCTTGGGGCCAATCGGAAATGGTCGACACCTTGGGCATGATTACGTAGGTTGATTATTCCAGGAATAACTAACCGGAAAATTGAAAGCAAACTTCTTTTTTTTTAAACACAATTTATAGTACAAACCATTTTATTCAGGAATACCGTCTGAAAGCTGCATAAAAGCATCGATATAAAATCGCTTATTTTATATTAAAATCAGTAGCACACACACAATAAAACTTTCGCAATTTTCCAGGTAGGCTGAATGTTTCATTTCACGTAACATAGCACCAAATGAGTCATATTGAGTTTAATCCATTTCGACTCAGGATGGAGAGGCACATTACTAGACTAATTCGATCATCTTCCAAATGATTTCGTTGGACCATTCCAAAACGGGACAGATGAGGACTGCCTGCAGCGATATGACTGTTTCACGGCTGTGATCGCTCTACAATTCAGATTCCCAATCTACTTAGTCAGTGTTATAATGTAAGGGAAGAGCCTACCTAGCCATTGAAGCCAAAAACAGACGTATTCCCAATTCAGAGGCATAATGGGTTCTCACTATGCGCCCACCGTAGCGCCTCATCGCGACGTCGTAGGTCCCTCCGTGGAGGCTGCAGTCGTCTTTGGTCGTTATGGCAATTATCCCATTTCGAGCGATATTTCTAAATACGGCGTCGAAGTATATCGAGGCTTCATTGGTGCAGTCTATGAAACTGAAAATGACGAGGGAGGAACGAGTTTAGGAGGTGAAATCACACAGCATCTGAAGACAGAAGATTTCAAATCAACTCACACGAAATTATAGCCCCGTTCGTGCAATACGATGCAAGGGTCTTTATGCATGATGGAGATGACCAAACCGTTCTTGTATGCGCTGGTTTGAACAATGTCGGGAGAGTTGGCGTTAACTATCACTTCCACGTCGTCAGCAAGTCGTTTCTTCCAAATAAGAGCGTTGACAGCAGGCCCAGCTATCAAGTCAAGGCAACGAACGGGGTTGGACTTGGACGAGCCACTCCTGACATACTCTTCAAGCACGGCCAGCACGAGAACTCTAGGGAACATGAAACCAAATAACAAAAGCTGGTCAAAGCGAGATCTCCGAATGAAACGATCACCTGTTATGTAAACCAGTTCAACAAACTCGAGCCAAGTAAAACTCAACAACACCAACCTGTTGAACGAGTAGTCTTTATGGTAGTAGATGGGATTCTTCCTCTGGCAAGCGCTTGATTCGCATGCTAGAAATGAGACACCGTTCTCCTCGTGCCACACGCTCTTAATATCCATTTTCCTGCGGAAAGTTAGCCGCAATGCCCAGGGCTAGGAGAGCCGGAGCTTCTCATTACATACTGTCTGTTAGAGAAACAACCCCGCGCTAAACAAACTCAACGCTACCACTGAAACGAAAGAATGAGATAGATGGGTCCAGTACGTCTGATGGTTACCACAAGTAGAACATCTCCTAAAGAACACTCTAACAACAAAGTGAACCGAGTAGAATCCTCGACTTTTTCAGTCTATCAACAAATTGGCCAAACCTTCTGGACTGTTTTCGTGTCAGAGCTGCCAACATCGTCTACATCTCCCAGGGATGCCTCCTATTTTCTATTTCCCATGACATGGGGACCTATGACTGGTACATCTTCACACCATGAACATGAATACTGCCATCCACCTTCAAGTGAAGGAAACCCATGGCCTAGTGAATGTTCACCTTTTCGTTTTTTTTTTCTATCATGGTCGACACATCGATGTTGACATCGAATGTGAATGCCGATGTTCCGACGACCGATGGCTGGGTGTCAACGGACTGATGGATTTCAGGCTAAAAATCCACGGACCCCGGGTTATCTGCGGACATCTACGGATTCTAATTTTGTACTGTTGCTTTTCCACTACATCTACATCGACGCGGATTCAAGATCACCGGACATTCTGGAGTCAACCCTTTTCTACCATCATTACTCCTAGGGTTTTTCTACATTGAAACTGCAATAAAAATCATATCGAAGAGCATATTTCTGGCTTCGTTATCTACGGAGTCACAGTAAAAAATGAGAATCCGTAGATGTCCGTAGATAACCCGGGGTCCGTGGATTTCAGCCCTGCAAGTCTGGAATCCGCCAGTCCGGCGAAATCCGGCGTCCGTGTTTCAGGGAGACCCCCGATGGCTGTACAGAGTACAAAAATACGTTTACAAAGCCAAAGAGGTTAGCGTCAATGTATCAGAATTTAAATTCTTGAATTATGAATATTGGGTTTGCTTGCTTCACTTCCCTGGTCATCCACTACACTACTACCTAGTGTTAACCCCATGACCGAGGAGTTCAGCTGACAGCCAGTCAGTAGTCGCCGGGGATTCGAGTCGGAGCTACCTACAGCGACTGCCGTATCGAGAAGTCTTCCTATTGAAGAGGATATCATCCGATACGACCCTATAGAGGAGGCGCACGGTACACACGGGGAAATTTGGAGAGAAGAGTGTACCTACGAGCACACCACAACAAATACCCAAGGTATTTATGCCGACATTTTAATACGGCGCCGTGGGCGTCTAGCGCACGCTTTACAATGACGAGAATTTTATAACCCCACGTTGTAGTGCCTAGTTTACGGAGCGGAGATGTTCGAGCTTTGAGTTGTGCAGTTGGTTGAAAATATCACGCTAAAGGATAAATAGTTCCTTGCTAAAGAAATTTTTGAATCAAGCGGGGTTGCCGATTTAGGAATTGAAATATTCATCCTGAAATATTTGCGAGCCGCGTGCAACCAACGATGTAATGAACGCGTCGCCATTAAAGATGGCGTCTCCTAATTCGATTCAAATTGGAGACCCATACTTACTGACGATGCACTTAGAATTACTGAGCCAAAATAAATTCTGTGATCGTTATTTTGTGTCACTCGTCGAGATAATATCCGAAATAATAATTCGCCTCATAAAAATGGTTTCGATGACCACGCGCACTACCGCGTTAGTTCGTTTTTAGAAAGGGAGGATTTTGTTTTGTTCGACGAGTGAATATGGGAAAATTCGTGGAATAGGGAAATAAAATATTCCGAAAATGTACACATGTGTACGCAAGTAGTTGATAAATTTGACAATTTATTTCGCGAATAAAAATACACTGTGTACACGCGTCCTGTGAATTGTCCCATGCTCAGTATCCCACACGAGTCGGATGTTTGAATTTATTGCCGTTCTCGGTTGCCGAAGTCGAAGTTGCGCATTCAACCAGAGAACGAGCGAAGTTTGTAGAATGTCCAAAATGGTATACCGCCGGAGTTGATGATGGACATAGTTCTAAACATAAATCGAGTTTCCAGATAATCTCGAAAACCCTGGGCTAGAAGCAAAATTAGATGATACACAAATAAATTAAATACTCGAGTATCGAAGGAGGTTCGTTTTTCTCTCTCACCTTACCTCACCATTGATGTATATCCTTGCCCAGGATGGTACCTTAGTCGATGTATAAGGTACTACCCAAGATGTCGAGTTATCTTGGGTGTAGAAGTTAGATGTAAAAATCTGTGAAGCCACCAAGCGTTTGAGTAAGCCTGGCATAAATTAGCTGCACAGTGGGAACCTTTGAAGGAAAGCAGCAAGCACAACGTCGATAGAAGCTGACTTGTGACCAGGGTTGGATGTAGTCAACCATGGGACTCATTCACTCCCTGTTTGCAAGTTTATGAGCATTTCCGCCCCGAGCCTGCGTAGAAGGCTAGCGAGAGGAGATACCAGTGCAGGTTGCGACCCCTGGTATATCCAGCCAGCCAATTCGATGTTTGATGAGAGCATCTATAATGCTCCTTGCCACGAAAAATTGAGTAGATGTTAAAATTGAATCTCGCATTTGAGATACCCGTGTACCGTGCTCCCTATTTTGTTTATGATTGGCGTTCAATAAAACTAAAAGAGTATGATATTCGAATTCAAACGTTTAGAAGTGTTTGAGATGTGCAAAAATTAAGTACCCCATTAGCTAGAAGGATATAATAATGGAAGTAACTTATAAAATCATTATTCTGGTCAATTTGATGGACCCAGTGAGAAAAATGGAGGGTGGGATTCTTGATTCTCCCGAAGCTGATTATTTACTATATAGCGTAAATATCCCCTCCTAAATGTGGCAAGTGTGGGAATAGGGGGTTTTTCGATGCTCCCCCGTACCCGAAGAGTAAGAGAGTCGATGGTGTGTCAATTAGCAGTTATTGTCTGGCCAGACCACATAGAGAGAGAAAAAGCTGCTGCTAGTCACACATGAATAGTAAATTCGATGTTTTTGAGAAATTGAAAATGCACATAAAATAATCATACAAAATTGAATGAAATTGTTTTTGACAATTGAGAAAAGTCTCTAAAGCCAATCGAATGACACATATAATTTGAATATGATGTTGAGTAGTACTGATGACAATTGATAATATTCCTGTGTATGTATAATCTTTGTGAATTTCATTACAGAGTATAAGCATGAGCCACTAGCCGATGTCAAATAATTATTTATTTATCTGGTGAACTCAATTCGATGTTGCTTTTATACATATGCAGGTAGATATTTGGGAGTACTATTCGAGTGAAACAATAATCCCCATGTGTGTCTACAGACAAGGAGAAAACATCAACACCGTAGATATGGATGTTGATGACGAGATGGAGGAGCTCTTGTTGAGAGATGAAGAGCCCAGACCTGAGGGACTAGTTGAGTCAAGTCCATCTGGGGAAATAATTTTGAATGCTCAAGAGAGGCTGAGCGAGGTGGAGAAGACGATGGCGGCGATGCAAAAATCATTGGGCATGATTGCAGCTGCAATGGGGGTAAATACCCAGTCGACGTTTGGGACCCCTAACCTCCACACAAATCCGCCCAAAAGTATATCTCTGGCCAACAAGGTCAGATTTACGAAAATTGATTACCAGCTGACATATCAGTCATCCTTTGAGAGCTGGAAATCGAGGTTGATGACTGAAATTGAAAGCCATGGTTGTGGATTCACAGTTGAGGAGAATCCAGCCATACCCCCTAAGTTTTCAGCGGCAGGCGCGGCGATGCTCAAAAAGAAAGTATTGGCCCTAATTGTACAGAGCATCGACGACGAGATGCATAGCCTGGTCCGTTCAGAAAAGGAGCCATTTCAAATGCTCAGGAAATTGGAAGCGACTTGCCAGCCTAAAAGTCGTCACTACAAATATGGAATATTGAATAAGTTGAATTCAATGAAATTTGATCCGAAGGCTGAAACGCCAACCGCATTTGTTGCCAGGTTTGAAAACTTGGTAAGCCAGCTGTCCAGATATGAGGAAGTTCCAAACGAGGACAGGGTGTACAACTTCCTGTTTGCCACCAAACAAGCTGTACCAGAGCTGTTCACAGCTGAAATAGATCGCCCTGAACTATCGACAATTCAAGCGTTGCAGGAGCGATTTATTGAAATGGGAAATGGGAAATTCGACGTGCTTCCCTTCCTGGCAATGCTCTCTGGACTGGGCAACAACGGAATGGCAACAAAACTCGGAACACCAATGGTCAATACTGAAGAAAAGTTGGCAAGCAACATCATCATGGAAATATGCAACAACACCAAAAACCACAGTGAAAAGGTCACCAGTAGAACAGTGTGTTTCAAGTACAATCGTACTGGGCACAACACGTCCATGGGTAGGACGTCTGGATGGTTCTGTTACACTTGCAGGGAGCTAACAAACCATCGAAGCAGAAATTGCCCATTGAAGAAGGGCAGCACTGAGTCCAGACAGCCAGCTCAACAGAGATTGTTGTCGTCGAGAAAGGGTAAGCCTAGGTCGAGTTCTAGGGACCCTGGACAACCCTCTCTGAGCAAAATGCCTTTGTCTGCAGCCAAACAATTGTTGGCTACTAAGGGGAGCGCCGCCCTCCAGATAGTGGGCGACGACGATGACTATGATGATCCCCATAGAAAAGTCTGGGTATTGCACACCTTCTATGCCAATAACCAGTCCTCATCTGCCGAGGAACCTTCATCAGCTCTACTCGGCAAGACTGATGGTATGTACACAGGCTTTCTAACCATGATTCTGGACACTGGTGCTACAGACCACTTAATAAATCAGAGAAGTCTACTTTCGAACATTCGTAGACTACCAGTTCCTAAAAGAATTTCATGTGCAAATGGGGATACTGGAGCTGATTTAATTGTTGAGTAAATGGGAGAGGTGGTCATTGAGAACAATGGTTTATTTGGATGCCTAAAAGACGTCCTGTACACTCCTGCTTTGTGTACTAACTTGTTTGCACTTCGACGTGTCCTGACAGACAATGTTCAGGCAACATTCTCCAAAGACGGAGTCTGCATCTTAGATGTTTCCACCAATCGAGTGGTGAAGAAAGGGAAATTCGACGGTCGTTTTTGGCGACTGGAGTTTACACTTCCCCTAGTTGGAGCTGATTCCCACAAGCGTACAGCCATTTTGGCAGCTCTTGGCTTAGATGAGTCTGTTCAACACAAACGCCCGTGTTTGGGACTAGTTGCTGACCAGAGTAGCGTCTGTGACACTTCTCTGGGGGGGAGGAATGATCAACTAGTAGTACATCAACAGAGAGATCCAAGTGGGCACTGCAACAACGAAGAAGAAGAGCAACAGAGTGAGCCAACCGCAGGTGGAAGTGTGAGAGAGCCAAGCAGTAACCTGGAACGAGAGACACAGGCCATTTTGAGACCAGCTGATGTACCAGCTTCAAGGCCTAGCCCAGGCATGCTCTGGCACCTGAGATTGAATCATATCTCTAAAAATTACCTCATTCGAGTTCTGAGGGAGATGGGAATTACAAATGTCAAAGTTGGTGACGATGTATTAGACTGTTCAGCCTGCAAAATGGCTAAAGCAAAACGCCAACCTTGCACCCAGGAGAGAAGGCGTTCGCAGGTCCCGTTTCAACGTTTATACTCAGATCTACAAGGCCCCATCAAACCATTGGCTTGGAGCACATGTTACAAGTACATTGTGACTTTCACTGATGATTTCTCCAGGTATGCATTTGCATATGGGCTCACGGATAAGACGCAAGTTCATCTTGCTCTATCACGATGTCTCGCGGAAATTCGCTTGATGTGTGGGGAGACAGCCAAGGTGATCGAGATTAGAACTGATGGAGGATGCGAGTATAAAACGACGATGATGCAGAAGAGGATGCATGATGAAGGGATTACACTCACAATATGTGAGCCTGCCACGCCACAACACAACGCACCCTCAGAGCGTTTAAATCTGGAACTGCAACAGAAAATACGAGCCAACCTGATTTCAGCAGACATGCCAGTGTCATATTGGGGATTTGCAATGAACCATGTATTATTTGTGCATAATCGAGTGCCTAATGCATCAATTGGTTTCAAATCGCCCTATGAGGTGGCTCTGGGACAGAAACCAAACCTGACATTTGTGAAGAGGTTTGGATGTGAAGTTTACTACCTGGTTCCCACCCCTAAGGGAAAAATGCAACCTAGGAGCCAAAAAGGTTACCTTCTTGAATGCCAGCAAACTGGCTATCTGGTCTTAGATGCAATTACCAGAAAGCTAGTGAGATCCAAACATGTCGATTTTGTTGAAGCAAGAACATATGGTTCCAACCAAGCAGTTTTGAGACATTCAGAAAGGGGGGAGCCGTTCCAGGTAGCTGAGGAATATTCAGTAGGTGACGAGGGTGTTGGAGTCGAGGAAACAACACAAATACAAAACACCACTGATGAAAAATTAGAACAGTCGGAATTACAAGTTCCACAAAGTGAACCAGAAGATTCGAGCCTACCTGAAAACGTTGAATTTCAGGAGATTATAGGCGACCAAGGTGACTGAGAGTTCTACGAAACAATGGAAGAAGGCGCATACCTGACAGAGGCAGGGGATCTTGAGAGCTACGCTGAAGCTATAAATTCGAAGGATTCTGCGCTGTGGAGAGGGGCAATAAATTCAGAATTTCAGCCCCTTGCAGAGAATGACACTTGGAAAATAATTCCAAAGTCTAGTCTTCCTCCTAACGCAAAGATCCTTAATACAAAATGGGTCAATAAGAGGAAAGTCGAAGCCGATGGATCTGTTCGATACAAAAGCAGATTAGTCGTGAGAGGGTTTGCTGATAAAAATCAGTATGACTTGTCAGAGGTATACTCACCTGTGGCAAGACTGAATGATGTCAGATTTGTTCTGGCAGTAGCCAACATGTTGAATCTAGACTTACACCAGCTAGAAGAATGTTTACATCAAAATACCCGAAGAATGGAATGCATTTATTCACTCCAAAGAAGATCCGTCAGTCAACAGTGTGTGTAAGCTAGAGAAAGCCATTTATGGCCTGAAGGTCTCCCCGTAAAGGTGGCACATAAAATTCTCCGAAGTAATGGAGAAGCTGGGTTTCAAATTTCCCCCTTCAAAGGTGCATTTTCGTTTGGAGACAAGAAGATAAGTTTGCTGTACGTTGACGACATCTTAATTGCTACAAATTCAGCAGCAAAAGGAGCTGAACTCAAAAGGAGCCTGGCTCAAGAATTCAAGATCAAAGAACTTGGAGTTCCTAAGGTGTATCTGGGACTGGAGATATTGAGGCAGCGAAGCAACCAGAAGATGTTCATCCATCAAAGAAGTTTCACCAAGCCGTTGACGGGGACGCTGAGAAATTTAGAGATGTCCCAGTGACTTCTCTAGAGAAGGCTTAAATGCCTGAATACATCTGTGACAAATAACTCTATGTATACGTCGATGTTGTTACATAGAGGTCCAGATGAAGTTCCAATTGAAGGGAACATTTTCGCATTCTACAAGAAGGAGTACTACTATGGAAAAAGAAGAGTACTTAACAAAGGCAACACAAATGACTGTATAACTGGTGACAGGTTTCATGGTTTGAAAGTATCTGGCGTTCATTCATTTATCTATTGAAATACTTATGAAGCGTACATGTAAAAGCATTACTCAGGCTGAATATATGAAGTATAATGAAGTATTTCAATCCATAACTTGTTCAAGATACCTAATGATGTTGTATCTTCTTTTCAAGGAACCTGGCGTTAAAACAAATGGGTGCTAGAGAAGTTAAGGAAGCGGCTCTACCTTAACCATCTCTTTAAAAACATTCCTGATTAGGAGCCTCTTTAACTACAGCGGTCGAAGTTCGTCTGTATATCTTTAGTTTGATTTTGTTCTAAATTTTTCAATGGGTCGATTTCCATTTGTCAAAATTCACATCCTTGAGACACAGCTATGACCTGCGGCGAGTTGATGTTATTGGATTTATAGTTCCTATTAAAATTCAAGAAGGGGGGAGTATCAGAATTTAAATTCTTGAATTATGAATATTGGGTTTGCTTGCTTCACTTCCCTGGTCATCCACTACACTACTACCTAGTGTTAACCCCATGACCGAGGAGTTCAGCTGACAGCCAGTCAGTAGTCGCCGGGGATTCGAGTCGGAGCTACCTACAGCGACTGCCGTATCGAGAAGTCTTCCTATTGAAGAGGATATCATCCGATACGACCCTATAGAGGAGGCGCACGGTACACACGGGGAAATTTGGAGAGAAGAGTGTACCTACGAGCACACCACAACAAATACCCAAGGTATTTATGCCGACATTTTAATACAATGATTAGGGATTTCGGGGTAAATCTCTAGTATACTTGGCGCGGTGATAACGGCGGCACAAATATCGAGAGCACACAATCGATTGTGCACACGATCGATTGTTGTTGATGACATCATATGTTGTCATTTTTTTATCATGTTTTCACGGAGACCATCGTTAAAAAAGCCCTCCTTACACAACTCAAAAAACGTATCCATCTTTATAGTATCCATACCGATCAAGTCAAGGTTCAATTTTCTATCATCATCGTCGTTGAAGTGACAACCGATCAGCTTGTTGTTTGGTATCGATAGTTCGAGTGAAATCGATTTGTTATCTCTGCCCCGTATACTAGAGATCACTCCAGGGGTTTTTCATGATATAAAGTTGTGTTCCCCTTGTGACGACGAAACCACCTCCACACCCACTACAGCATAACCTTCTAATGTTCTAACCAGTTTCGTTTCACAAATAATTCCATTTGTAAGGGTATTTAAGTTGTAATTAGGTGATTACATTCCGTGATATTATGGAATCGGACTTAGAAAGTTGGATTTCAATCGCGAAGCAGTGCAAATATCTTCCTGAGAACGACCTCAAAGTGAGTTGAACCTTCTTCTTTTCGTATCCGACAATGTTCAAACAAAGCAACCTGCGTTACCTCGCTCGACACAGTTTGATTATCCCTCTGGTTTCGGTATTTGATTTTTCCCACTTCTTATATATTGCCTGGTAACGCCTTACTGATGCAGTTAATTCCACTTTTTGCAGAAACTGTGTGATATCGTATGCGATTTGCTGCTTGAAGAGTCCAACATACAACCTATCTCTACGCCCGTCACGGTCTGTGGAGACATCCATGGACAGGTAATTGAACTTTTCCTGTGAAATTGGTACTGGGGAAAAGGCAACCTCCGGATACAGTCCACTCAATTGGTGAAAAAAGAGAATGAGTACAACAAGAAGTCGGCAGTGAAGGTGATCTGCTGTCGTTAAGAGTTAAAGGCTCTTGGCTTCAAGGCTTCTTGATTCTTGTATGTTGTTTTTCTTCGTCTTCCTTGGCTGAACATTTTTTTCGCGCTATTGCAGAAATAATATTGTTTGATGGTAATGCTGAGTTTTAGTCCCAAGGAGAGTGACGATATCGGATTATTTGAGAGCGTAGACGGCTCGTGTCCTATTTCCTAGGAAAATCCTAACAACCTAGTTGTACTTCATGTGCAGCAAAATCAGGTTTTGCTGAGCTAATATTGTCGAGAGGAGGCAATCCAACATTCCATGGCCTCTGATCTTCCTGGGACACTCAAGCACACTGTCATTGTTTTCAGTTTTACGATCTCGAAGAGCTTTTCCGAACGGGAGGACAAGTTCCTGATACCAACTACGTGTTTATGGGGGATTTCGTCGACAGAGGTTACTACAGTTTAGAAACATTCACTCGGCTTTTGACGTTGAAAGCGAGATGGCCGGATAAAATCACTCTTCTCCGAGGCAACCACGAGAGCCGACAAATTACACAAGTCTACGGTTTTTACGGTAAGTTGGCTGACTGTTTTCTTCGTTATTTCCGTGCCTAAATGAGAATACACCGTCTTCCCTTAAAAAAGCTGCTAATTGAATCATATTCAAAGTATTTTGGAACGTATTTATTTGTAATGAAATTTACTTTATTTGTAATTTATAGCTCCAGTCTGGTGACACCCCCCCCCCCCCTCCAAGATAAAAGTACAAGGGCTGTACAATGCTAAATTAGGTCTTGTATCATTCATCCGATAGCTGCTTCAAAGCAAAGAACCCTCATACTACGATTTTTATGTTTCAGACGAATGCCACTTGAAATACGGGAATGCCAATGCGTGGAAATACTGCTGCCGTGTGTTCGACCTCCTCACAATTGCGGCTGTGAGTTTTCTTGACTTTCAATAACTAAGCAGGTGTTATTTTTCGGTGACAGTTCAGGAAATCTATTGAGGTCTAAAGGTATTGTATGGTCCTGCGGCTAGGCACTCTTTGGGGACCTCACGGCAAGTTATGTGGGATTCATACCTCACTTAAACCTCACCTGATCTCAGGAGCTCAGCCATGGTCTGTTCAGCACATTACCTCAGGGCTCAGGCTGAGTCCAGACACTGGCTCAAGGCTGTCAGGCCTGTTCTCGCTCTTTCACAAGGATCATTTTCACTCTTAAAATCACTTCGATGTAGTTTGCTCTAATGTGCTCGGCTTCTGCAGCGGGGTAGTGCACACGAGGGTCCTCATTATTCCCAATTTATGAAGATACTACACTGTGTCACAAAGAAATTAACCTCCTCATGCCCTTTTTTGAGCCTTGAGAGGGATGCTAGGAGTAAGACGTTCGGTTCATATTCCCCGGGTCTGCTGTCCAGGCCTCATGCCATACCCCTAATATTTTTTTTCATGTTCCTCTTTTGCAATTATGCTCTTTGGTACTTCAGCTCTTTTCCCGTAGAAAACAGTTTTCATTCTGCCAGTAGATGGATGGGAATTACCCCCTCCAGTACAAATGCAGCTGGTTCTGGCACTATTTTACAGGCACTCACAATTCTTCATTGCACAGCCTACTTATAGCACCGGTACGGACTTCCGCCCAATAAAAGAGGATTGCGTGAGTTACTGAAATAAGTAGCAGTCGATTACTGGCCTTGGGCCAGATTATTTTTGCCATAAGGCGCTGCTGTTTTCTGCACTGCACGGTCAGCTGCTTTTCTGATAAGCTCTCAGCATGCAATCTTGGGATCCAGTGTAACTCTCAGATATCTCAGAGCTTCGTTTCTGATCTACGCAGTTGCTGGCCATTCATTCCTCTAAAATTCAAAACGTCCAACTTTGTAAACTTATTATAATGTGTTTTTGAGGAATTTAAAGTATCTTCCTCAAATCTACTTTAGAAAAAGCAGTTGTTCACAATTGGTGAAAGTACCTTGTATTTGTCTCTGAAGGGCGATATTAGCATATATTTATGCTTCGACTGTTTCGCAAACCTAGAAGTATTTTGGTGAGGATTTGTAATCGTGTTGCTGTTCCAAAGAGATTGCATTCGCAATAACATAAGTGCAACCTTCATGCCCTCCTTTCCATCACAGTCCCTAATCCGCTACTCTCATTCTTATTCTCTCATTCTAGGACCCGTTTCCGGCTCTAGTTGGTCCTCAAAACTTTTCAGCCCGTTCGGACCACATTTGACCGGGGTAGGGGTCAAAATGTGTTTTAAAAAAAATGGATTTTCGAGATTTTACGCGATCTAGGTGTGTGGGGTATCATTTCATACTAAATTTTGGACGTTGAATCTAATGAAATGGGTCCCAGAATGATTGACACCCACCAGAAGAATTTATGGATCAAATTGGGTATCTGTCCGGCCTCTTCATTTGATTCGCTACATCAATTGCAATGGGTCTTGAACGATCACTAAAGAATATATCAATAGTGTCCGTTTTGACCCGAAGATACGTCTATCTGAATAGTTCACATCTCAACAACTTCCGAAATTTCATTTTTTTAAAACTCTATATAACATCATTAGCGTGCAAGGTTCGGTTGACTGTACTACTCCAGTACGAATATCTACAAAGCATTATGCAGTATTTTATCCTTACTTTCCGAACTGTTACAGCTAATTGACGAACAAGTACTCTGTGTCCATGGAGGCCTATCGCCGGACATAATGACGCTCGATGAGATTCGCTGTATAGACAGGAACCAGGAAATTCCCTACAAAGGTGAGTGTTGTCCTGGAGCAAGGTCGCGGCAGTGTTGAACTCATTGAACCAATAACTCCTCGTTGATGAATCTTCGCAGGTCCGTTCTGTGATCTGGTGTGGTCCGACCCCGAAGACGTCGACACTTGGTCCATGAGTCCACGCGGTGCCGGCTGGCTATTTGGCGCTTTGGTGACTCACGAATTCATGGAGGTCAACAGCTTGAAGCTCATCTGCCGAGCTCATCAGCTCGTCCACGAAGGTCTGACCTAGGGTCGTTTCTAGATCAATTTGTCAAAATGTACCAACAATCAATTGGACACATAAGGAACCAGGGCGGACTGGTATAATTAGGAAATATGAGGTTTATTAAAAAAATCTGCAAATTCTTACACACGGGTTGGTTATTCCTCGAATGGGGAAGTGGGTGTGGCAGGTCCCAGACCCATTCCAATCGATTCAGGGTCCAAAATTTAGTGGAAAATGACACCCTACTCGCCTAGATCGCCCAAAATCTCGAAAATCCATTTTTCAAAATTCACATTTTGACCCCTCCCCCCCCAAATTTGGTCCGATCGGGCTGAAAAGTTTCGAGGACCCATCTCGGCCGGGAACAGACCCCTGACCCAAATTTCAGATTTGTAGAAAATTTTCTACTACCAAAAACGGCGTGGACAATGGACGGCGTACGGCGGACGGACATCAACCTTTTGGTTGGTTATTCCTTGAATAATCAACCTATGTTTTCATGATAAGGGTCAACCTCTCCGATTCGGCTCAAAATTTTTTTCTGGACGTTTCATGATGTCCTGATCAAAAAACGCTGCAAATTCTTACACACGGGTTGGTTATTCCTCGAATGGGGGAAACAGTGGGTGTGGCGGGTCCCAGACCCATTCCAATCGATTCAGGGTCCAAAATTTAGTGGAAAATGATACCCCACACGCCCAGGTACCAGGAATCCTGACACATAAAAAATGGGTGGATACATACCCATTTTGACCCATAACTTTTTCCGGTGGGTGCCAATCGTTCTGGGACACACATCATTGAATTCAGCGTCCAAAATTTAGTGGAAAATGACACCCTACTCGCCTAGGTAGCAGAAATCCCGAAAACACATATTCAAGATGGGTGTATCTATGGGGCACTACGACACTAATTTACTAATATAATATTGAGAAAATGTAGGTAATTTAGAAGGCTATAATAATTGTATTAAATTGAATTGAATGGTACGAATAAAAAGCTCGGACAGTAAAAAGAATTGTAGGCAACTGCTCAAAATTGGTTGCTAAGTTTAACAGCTGGTTATAAACAACAGGATATGACGATGTGTTTTGTTTGTCTATTCGGCTGAAGTCACCCACATGGGTAATAAATACCCAATTTGACCCATTACTTCTTCCAGTGGGTGCCAATTGTTCTGGGACCCATTTTATTGGATTCAGCGTCCAAAATTTAGTGGAAAATGACACCCCACTCGCCTAAATCACCCAAAATCTCGAAAATCCATTTTTCAAAAAACACATTTTGACCCCTACCCCCTCCAAATTTGGTCCGATCGGGCTGAAAAGTTTCGAGGACCCATCTCGGCTGGGAACAGACCCCTGACCCAAATTTCAGATTTTTAGAACATTTTCTACTACCAAAAACGGCGTACGGCGTACGGCGGACGGCGGACGGCGGACGGACATTGACCTTTTTTGATCAGGACATCATGAAACGTCCAGAAAAAAATTTTGAGCCGAATCGGAGAGGTTGACCATTATCATGAAAACATAGGTTGATTATTCAAGGAATAACCAACCAAAAGGTCAATGTCCGTCCGCCGTACGCCGTCCGCCGTCCATTGTCCACGCCGTTTTTGGTAGTAGAAAATTTTCTAAAAATCTGAAATTTGGGTCAGGGGTCTGTTCCCAGCCGAGATGGGTCCTCGAAACTTTTCAGCCCGATCGGACCAAATTTGGAGGGGGTAGGGGTTTTTTGAAAAATGGATTTTCGAGATTTTGGGTGATTTAGGCGAGTGGGGTGTCATTTTCCACTAAATTTTGGACGCTGAATCCAATAAAATGGGTCCCAGAACAATTGGCACCCACTTGAAGAAGTAATGGGTCAAATTGGGTATTTATTACCCATTTTGAATATGTGTTTTCGGGATTTCTGCTACCTAGGCGAGTAGGGTGTCATTTTCCACTAAATTTTGGACGCTGAATCCAATAAAGTGGGTCCCAGAACAATTGGCACCCACTGGAAGAAGTTATGGGTCAAATTGGGTATTTATTACCCATTTTGAATATGTGTTTTCGGGATTTCTGGTGCCTAGGCGTGTGGGGTATCATTTTCCACTAAATTTTGGACCCTGAATCGATTGGAATGGGTCTGGGACCCGCCACACCCACTGTTTCCTCCATTCGAGGAATAACCAACCCGTGTGTAAGAATTTGCAGATTTTTTTGATCAGGACATCATGAAACGACCAGAAAAAATTTTGAGCCGAATCGGAGAAGTTGACCATTATCATGAAAACATAGGTTGATTATTCAAGGAATAACCAACCAAAATGCTGCGAATTCCTTCACAGGGGTTGGTTATTACTCCTCACGGATCAGGATCATGGAGACTCATTCCAATCAAATCAGCGTCTTAAATTTAGTGGAATTGGAGAGGTTGATTTTCGGCAGGAAAACATAATTTGATTATTCAATTAACCAATTCGCCGCAAATTCAATCACAGGGGTTGATTCCCCACAGGTCCATGGATCAGGAGCATGGGGAAAACATTGGTTGTGGAGTGTCCAAACTGTTGTAGAAAATGATATCTCATATGCCTAAATCGCCAGAAATCTCAAAAATCCATTTTTCAAACCATCCCCCTCTCGAATTGTCAACGCAAAAAGTCAATCTCTCCAATTTGGTCAAATGTGTATTTTTTTAAATGGCTTTTTGAGATTTTTGGCAATCTAGGCGTGTAGGGTATTATTTTCCACTAAATTATGGACGCTGAATCCAATGAAAAGGTCCCCGAACGGTTGGTGGCCACTGAGAGGTTATGGGTCAAAATGGGTACCTATCTACCCTTTTAGAACGTGTGTTCTAGAGATTTCTGGTACCTAGGCGTGTGGGGTATCACTAAGTTCTGGATGCTGAATCGATTCTAACGAGTCTCCATGCTGGTTGTCCGAGGAACAACCAACCCCCTGTGAAAGGATGTGCAGCGTTTTGATCTAAACGTGCTAAAACGCACACAAAAAAACAAAAATGTTGGGCCGAATCGACTTTTTGCATGAAAGGTTGATTATTCCAGGAATCAACAACCATCGATCGCTGGATCGAACCTAACCTCAAGTTCCATGCGAATTAAGGCTACGTCTTACTATATTACTTTGTGAAACAAACAGTAATATCCCACGGATAATAAAGCTGTCTATAAAAAATATAAAAAAAAAAAACAAAATGTCCGTCCGCCATAAGTTGTGCGCCGTCCGTGCTGTGGTCCGTGATTTTCTACAAATCTGAATCATTTTGACCCATAACCTCTCAGTGGCCACCAACCGTTCGGGGACCTTTTCATTGGATTCAGCGTCCAAAATTTAGTGGAAAATAATACCCTACACGCCTAGATTGCCAAAAATCCCGAAAATAGAGTTTCGAAAAGGCGGGCTGAAAAGTTTGGAGGACCAACTAGAGCCGGGAACGGACCCCTGACGCAAATTTCAGATTTTTAGAAAAATTTTCACTACCAAGAACGGCGCGTACGGCAGACGGACATTTGACTAGGTACCTTGATCCGCCCAGAAAAAAATGTTGGTCCGAATTGGGGAGATTTGCCTTTTGCATGAAAACATAGGTTGATTATTGAAGGGATAACTAACCAAAATGCAGCAGCGCATCATTCGTCCTTTTAATGCGCTGATACCTCAACACGTTGACTTTAGAACTAGACTGGCGATGGTTCTGTTTATTTGCTACCAATCTTGCGACCCCATATTGCAACTGTGTCAACGTACAATTGAGGTTGATGTGCTCTTTTCATATAAAATTTCTCTTGAGCCACTCTCTTGGCAGATGCGTTGAATGATTGCCCATTTACCATGCATTCAGGCTCACTTGCCCTGGCAAGTGTTGAATTCAAAGCAATTTTTCGCTAATTGAATTAATGTTCGTGATGCAAACAATGTCTGCTTCTTCCCCTTACCAAGACAATATCTGATACTAACAACATGCATTTGTTTTCAGGATATAAGTACATGTTTGACGACAAACTGGTCACCGTGTGGTCAGCTCCAAACTACTGCTACCGGTGCGGGAACGTAGCGTCCATTTTAGAGTTTCAGACCCCTGACAACCGATCTGCCAAAATCTTTTCAGCCGTCCCCGACACCGACCGTGTAATTCCCGCTCGTAACACGACACCTTACTTTCTGTAGCAAGGCTCTTACGAACATCGACCATCGCATGCGCTCCAAAAAAGAACTCAAAAACGTCGCTTACACGCGCCTGATTTCAACTCTCGCCTTTTTGCGCATGTTTCTTATATTTCCACCCGACTCAAGCTCATCAAACTTCTGTTTTACGTTCCGAGCTTTATTTCCTCATTTTATCTCTGGTTTCCACGTTTTGGAATCTGTGATCAGCTAGTGATGAATATTTGTAACAATAGATGATAGAATAAGAGCAGGGTGTTGTTTGATTGTCGAAAGTCCAGACCATCTCTTTGTTTCATCTATTCCCCCATCGATATGATTGAGTTAAATTGTAAAGTTTGTTACCATCGTGTAATATATATACATGATTGTTCACACTGTGTTCTTAGTGTCAATCCCCGTCATCTCATAGTTTCAGGATAAGGACAATAAATTGAAGATGCCAAAACCTCAAACAAAATTCTTCTATTGATGTCAATTCACGTCAACTACGCCCAATTTCTTTGAATCAAAATGAAGTTAATTTCATTTTTCTGCGAGTAAAATGATTATTTAGTGCAATCCCAAAGGTTGTATTTAATCTTATTGTGCTTTTGTTTCCCCATTTTGTGACAATCGCATTTAAGGTACTGTTATTGAAGCCAAATTGACTTGATTACTGCTCAAATTAAAACTATTATTCACTCAAGTTATCACAAAAATTAGAAGTGTGCCTAAATTGTGGACAGATTGAAATTTCAACTTTTCAATCTCACTAGAGGCAGACA
Source organism: Cyrtorhinus lividipennis (assembly GCA_019603395.1). Classification (NCBI taxonomy): domain Eukaryota; kingdom Metazoa; phylum Arthropoda; class Insecta; order Hemiptera; family Miridae; genus Cyrtorhinus; species Cyrtorhinus lividipennis. The sequence continues at coordinate 7,901,228 of CM034005.1, forward strand.
TTTCGCCTCAGTGTTTCCTCAAGCCAAACTTGATCAATTGTTGAAACTTCAGATCAAGATTCAAACATTGATATGCACAGAAACAGTGAAACTGCATGATTCACTGCCTTTGCTAAGGCCCTAAACATGCTGCGTGATCAGGATTAGGCGTTTAAGCATGTCAACTTATCACTCTGTTCTTAGCTCTTCCCAACATTGGTCATTGCGTCAACGCTATTTCTGTTTCTTTCTTCCTATATTTTTTGGACAAGCGTGTAGTCATACTAGCGAGAAGAGAAATTGATGCGAAATCGCCAATCATGTCACAGGCAATCACTGACTGCTTTTCTTCTCGTTTTGGTTGGTTATTCCTTGAATAATCAACCTATGTTTTCATGCGAAAAAGTCAATCTCTCCGATCTAAGCGCGTGGGGTATTATTTCCAACTAAATTTTGAACCCTGAATCCAATGAAATGGGTCCCAGAACCATTGACACCACCGGAAGAAGTTATGGGTCACAATGGGTATCTATCTACCCATTATGAATGTGTGTTTTCAAAATTTCTAGTACCTAGGCGTGTGGGGTATCATTTTTCACTAAATTTTGAACCCTGAATCGATTGAAATGGGTTCGGACCCACCACATCCACTGTTTCCTCAATTATCCCCATGTTGAAGAAATGATTCTCCATGCACCTGGCCCGAGGAATAACTAACCCCTGTGAAAGAATTTGCAGCTTTTATTTCATTTTATGGAAACCCAGTAAGGCACTGCTTGAAAATTAATTTATATTTCGAACTAGAACAGTATAAATACGTGATCACTCTACATTTTTCAGCCAATATTTTATTTTTATTGATTTCTATTTTCAACGGGAGGACAAAAATATATTATTTCAAGCGATATGTCACCTAACCTCACTGAGATAGAATTTAAATAAGTTCAACCATTGTTTAGAAAAAATAAAACGAAAAAAGGTTTTGTCTAGGATGAAAAGTGGGGATAACTACTTTAAAAGGCTGTCAACCAAATCTGATGTTTGCATCGGTTTTCTGAAATGCGGACCCTCCTATGACACAAAGAAGGCAATACACGCACTACATTCTGTACGTCACACGCTGAAATTTAGGTCAGGGACCTCTTTCCGGCTCTAGTTGGCCCTCAAAACTTTTCAGCCCGAGCGGATATAGGTAAAAAAAGTTGTTTGAAAGTCTATTTTCGGGATTTTTTTTGGAAATTAGGCGTGTGGGGCATCATTTTGCATTACATGTTGGACGCTAAATCGATTGAAATGAGTGTGGGACGCTCCACACTCACCATTTTCCCCATAAACATCTGTGTGGTACTTGATGATTTGTGTAGATAATAATGCCTCGTGTGTGTTTGTTTGCCATGTTGTGTTCTTTCTGACCTACAAAATGTTTGTTTTTAGGTCGTCTGATATTAATTCTCAAATATTTGTCAAATCGTATAAGAATAATTATGGTCTTGTAAACGTGAGCATTGAATGCGTGGCTGACCAAGTAAGTCAGTTATAGTTAGACACTCTTACTTCTTAGTGAATTCGTAGATAATTTTTGGACTCCTGGTGCTGGGGGGTCACGTGATTCAACAAAGGCGGTTGCACAACGCGCATTCGTCACTGCACCGGAGAAGAGACCTTGCACTTCCCCGCGAGACCTTGCACCTCAGCGGAGCTGCCGGATTCCTCGTCACCAGTCGTGGGATATAGGGGAGTGCACAAAGAGCAGGAGGTAGGAGGGGGGGGGGGGGTTACACGGAGGAGAAGAGGGAAGTGCACGAGACTGCGATTTTGCATTCGGGTGCGTACCAACGTTACCCGTGATCTGGGAAACCTCGTGAATAATTCAATCCTGACGCATTCGTTGCACTTTATCGATACCATCTCCAATGACTAACGTTCCGTTGTTTCAACACTTCACAAATATTGGTAGATTTAATAAAACTGAATGCGGAAAACGACATCTGATACTGTTTGCCTTACACCCTCATGCATTACCACCACTTACATGCACTTATGCTCCATTACTTTAGAGCGCAAGGAGAACCAAGAAATAATAAACCATTGAGGAGGAATTTGCAGCGTTTTGGTTGGTTATTCAACCAGTAATCAACCTATGTTTTCATGCAAAAAGTCAATCTCTCCGATTTGCCCCAAAACATTTTTGTAGGCATCTCGAAGTGCCTAGATCAAAAAAGTGTTTTTCGAAAAATGAATTTTTGAGATTTTCGGCGATCAAGGCGGGTGGGTATTATTTTCTACTAAATTTTGGATGCTGAATCCAATGAGACGGGTCCCGGGACGATTGGCGCCCTCTAGAAGGGTCATGGGCATGTATCTACTCATTTCGAATGTGGGTTTTCGAGATTTCTGTTACCTAGGCGTGTGGGGTATCATTTTCCTCTAAATTTGAACGCTGAATCGATTGATGCAAGTCTCCATCCTCCTAGTCCGAGGAATAACCAACCCCTGCAAAAGAATATGCAGCATTTTAGTTTAATATTCTTTGAAGATACGGTAAAAATGTGTTTCTTAAAACTCGAGTTTTGGGAACTAGGCACCTGGCGTTATTACTACTATCACGTTACTCTACTCACTTGACAAGAGTATGGGTCAAAATGTGTTTGTTGAAAATGGGATTTCGAGTTTTTGGAGCCTAGACACTCCAAGGAATAGTGTAAATAATACCTCTACGTGCCTAGTCCTCGATTTTTAAGAAACACATTTTTATATATCATACCTTCCGCAAAATGGGCTGAAAGAGCAGCCGGAAAGAGGTGAGAGAGGTGGGGCCCTCACCAAAATTTCAAATTATCAGAAAATATCCTATTATCAGAATGGCATGGTCGGCGGACGGACATTTAGATATTTTGAACTAGACATCTTGAAACGCAGGCTGTTAAATATTGGGCCAAATCGGAAAAATTACATTAGTTGGCAGAATTGAGACCTCCCAGTTCAATAAATGAATAGCTTTTTTCAACTACTGTCGGTATTTCCGCTAACAATTATTAGCATAGAGTCGCTCATTTCTCTCGACCACGAATCGCATGCTCGGTGAGTGCATTCAATCGGGACAAGTTCCGTCTAAATCAAGGGTTTTATTAGGTGTCTTATTACTTGGAGCGAGGGCAAACAGAATTGATAAGGAACACGCTTCCCCGTCGAACGGACACCTTGGTGACCCAGTGTGGGACAAATAGGACCTTTTCTACTCGATATAACGACGAGGTCGTGAGAAATTCTTTTTGCGACAGCGACAGAATTTTTCCTCAGAACAATAACATTTACCAGCGACTGACGCTGAACCGTGAGTCCGATCCCTACTATAGAAGAACGGAATGTAAATCATTCGAGGGAATTTTAAATTATCACAATAGGAACTAAATGAAATAAGAAAACTTGAGGAAAAGGAAGGTAATGAAAGCATTCAGATATGGAAAGTGCCAGAAAGGTAACCTCATTTTACTATATACAGCGACGTCATAAATTTTATTTATTAAACGAGGAAATTCACTTATCGTCTGCTACGTACGTACCTACTCTGTGTGTTGAAAGTATCAAGATTAATAATCAGAGATGGCTTCTCTTCGAGGAAACGCTATCAATATGAATCATGAATATGAAAGAGCAAAGAGAGAAACTATTTATAATGGGAACGGGGATAGATTATTAGTTTATAATTGTATTAAGTAACTAATCTACTAAGTACTAACTATCGTTTACTAATGATAGATTAGTTTGGATTTTTGCTCAATGTACAAGCTACAACAAACCAGGAAAATTACAGATGGAAAAGTGGAAAATTAATGAATTTAGGAGAAATCAAAGTCTGAGAGCCAAAGGGGCTTGGTTGGAGGCCGTTATTGTAATGCCGTGGAGATCAGTAAACCCAATATGTATTATCTCATAATACGGGCGTCCCTATGAGTTTACTTCTATAAAGATCACTGAAAGAATAGTAAAAAATATCTGTAACGATATTTTAGAGCCGGTATGATATATTTGGTGATATTTGTGACTGATATTGTATGTATAAACGTGAAGCCGAAAAAAGGCAACTGCGATGCGTTCTGAAAGCGCTTCATTGATTAGTCATTATGATAATAATATAAAGGAATGTCTTAACTGAGAATTGTGATGTAATACCTAAAAGTGAATCGAAACAAAGAAGCCTTCTTTAAGCGTAGTTGTTTCTCCAACGACCAATTGTTAATATTGTACGAAAGAACGAATAATACGAGGAACAATTGAGGGCAGGAAGGAGTCATTATCTAAAACTTGAAAATTATTGATAATTTTCAGAGGACTCATACTGAGGTCGGAATGTTTTATCCCTTAGACATTTTTAGGGCGAATCAGGGGAATCGACCATTGGCAATGAGGCGAACACGGTTCATTATTTATAAAATCGTAGGTAAACCAAAAAATATGACGAATGCCCTTTTTACCAGGATTAGTTTACCAAAATGTCTATTCGCTTGTCGAAAGCGTGGGCGAGCGCGCCAACCTACCACTTTCACTTCGAAGCTTTTGCTGCACTTTCACTGCTGCTTCGGTGATGCTCGTTTGAGTTTCTGCCCGTGACATCAAGATGCACCGTGACCGCCAATCGAGCGTGAACGAGCGTCAAATCGACGTTTAAATCGACAATTGACTTTAAAATCTGCGACTTCAAATCCTGAACGAGACCAGTCGGCCCCACCAAGGAGCCTGTGTATGTTCTTAAAACATATTTTAAGATATATTACGCCAAATAAGACATATACAACACTGTCCTGTGATGTTGCGATTCCTCAAGCCCTCTCTCAGGGTGATGTTGCAGCAATCCAAATTTAAAACCAAGAAAGTCGTAACTGTATCCGGTTGTTTATAAGATGTAAATAACTACACTATTATCTACATAAACTCTTCTAAAAACAGCAGTGGACAGAGAAAAACGTACCTCGGACCTTCGAATTAATATTTGTAGACACTAATAAAGAACGCTGCGAATTCTTACACAGGGGTTGGTTATTCCTCTCCCCTTATGGATCAGGAGCATGGAGACTCATTCCAATCGATTCAGCCTTCCACAAATTAGTGGAAAACAACATCCCATAGGCCGAAGTCGTTGAACATGGGGAGAATGGAGGGAACAGTGGGTGTGACGGGTACCAGAACGATTCCAATCGATTCCGGGTCAAAAATGTAGTGGAAAATGATACCCCACACGTCTAGATCGCCTAAAATCACGAAAATCCATATTTTGAAAAACACATTTTGACCCCTACCTCGCCCAAATGTGGTCCGATCGGGCTGAAGTGTTTCGAGGACCAACTAGAGCCAGTAACGGACCCCTGACCTAAATTTCAGATTTTTAAAAAATTTTCAACTACCAAAATTGGCGTGGACGGCGGACGGACAGTTGCTAATTTTGGTTGGTTATTTTTTGATTAATCAACCTGTTTTCATGCAGATAGTTAATCTCTCCGATGCGGCCCAAAAGTTTTTTCTAGACGTTTCAAGGTGTCTAGATCAAAAAAGTCAAATGTCCGTCCATTTTTGGTAGTAGACCAAAGGGCAATCAAGGGATAGAGTGTTGATTCAAGGAATTTGCTAAATATAAATACTATATTTACACATTTTATTCTTCAGATGGTAAGCATCCTCAACGGCCTTCGAACACTTTTAGCGCATACCAAAATCCGTGTTCCCATATCGGAGACTATTATTTTAACTAAATGGACTTTTCGACCTTGTTCTATGACAGTTTTAGCGTCGAGTCTAACTACAGCCTCGCAGAGCTTGTCTCTTTGTCCACAAATCCACGATCTCTCGCCGTGATATTCCCCACGGGTATATAAATAGGAGCGGATAGGCTTATAAATTGCGTCCTTGATCCTCGACTAGTCCGATCTCCCTGCGACGTCGAAGAGAAGGTCTTCAGGGCCATGTTGCCGAGAGTCTGATTCTACTCGGTAACGAAAATATTATCCTCACGTGGCCAGTTCACGGTGATAAAACAAAAAAATCCATATTTATAGGTAGCTGAGGTTATCCAGGTGATGAAACACATCTGCATCGAATCGCCCCAACAATGTTAATGTTAAATGTCTCATCTTAGGCCATTTTGTTTTATCTAAAAACTGCACCCTGCAAAATCGGCGCTTGGTTTAGCGAAGGAATTCGTCTTATAACAAACAATTTCTAAAAATCTGAAATTTTGTTCAGGGACCCTTTTCCGGCTCTAGTTGGTCCTCGAAATTTTTCAACCCGATCGGACCATATTTGGGTGGGGTAGGGGTAAAAATGTGTATTTCGGAAAATGTATTTTCCAGATTTTTGGCAATCTAGACGTGTGGGTATCATTTTCCATTAAATTATGGACGCTGAATCTAATGAAATGGGTCCCAGATCGATTGGCACCCACCGTATGAAGGTTGGGTCAAAATGGGTATCTACTCGTATCTACCCATTTGGGAATATGCGTTTCGGTACGGGAATTCACACTCCACAGCTTTCCAATACGAAAAATTGTTGTGATTGAAGATGGTCGACCCCCATGACCTTGGGTACGATTGCATGTGTTAAATATTCAAAGAATAACCAACCAAAATCCGAAAAGTTGAACATTAGCGCATTCTGATGGATTAGTCAACATTTGATAATCGATTTATTAGTTTACATATGGACTAAAGGCGGTTCGATTCTGACTAATAGGGTTTCCCTGGGTTGCTAAGACTCAATCAACCGCAAGTGTTGTTGCTACATATTACGCGGCGAAGGCTCACACAGGGCAATGGTGGAAAATGAAGTAGGCAGCGTCGACGGGACCCGGAGGTTAACGAGGTCCAGCGGCCCATCGGCAAGGGGCCCCGAATCCGTGTCAGGGCCCCTTTGTGGCCCAGTGATCTTGCAACTACATTCTGAAGGTGGCGCCCCAGCGAAGGCCGTGCGGTTTTCTCCGCCGGATGTAACACAACTGTAAGAACCTCCCGACAACGGAGGTCCTTCTCCCGCGAGACATCTCCAGTTCCTCAGATCAGTGGTCTCACTTATCACGTGGAAGGAAGATGAGTCCTCGATTCGTCGCCTACTCAAACCCCACTTGAGAAAAAACGCTGCAAATTCTTTCACACGGGTTGGTTATTCCTCGGACCAGGCGCATGAAGACTCATTTCTTCAACATGGGAGAAATGGGGAAAGCAGTCGATGTGGCGGGTCCCGGACCCATTCCGATCGATTCCGGGCCCAAAATTTAGTGGAAAATGATACCCCACACGCCTAGATTGCCAAAAATCTCGAAAACCTTTTTTTTCGAAGTACACATTTTGACCCCTACCCCGCCCAAACATAGATTGATTATTCAAGGATTAATTAACCAAACTGTAGTGGTGGGGCGACATTCAAATTTGTGCGTTCACAACAAGATAATCCTTTGTAAGCATATCCTAAAGCCAGTCTGGGCTTATTGAGTACAATTGTGGGGCTGTAGGGCTGTGCCGCTCACACTAATTGAGACACATTGCACAGATTCCAGAATACTTCAATCTTGTGCATCACGAACGCTCCGTGGTACTTCCAGCAAGCAAAAAGTACATCTTAAAACAAGTGCAGAACGCCTGTGCGCTATATTTTAAACATGCGCTACATTACATTTGAGAAAAAAAAAATCTTTTCCAGACGAAATGCAACCTTTCTGCAATCGATCGTTGGGTATTTCTGTAAATTCAAAGTCTCAGTAAGTTTTTAGCTCCCGTTTTTCCGTAGGGGCGTGTTTTCGTTGGTTAATTCTTGAATAATATGTAATCGTGCCCAAGGTGGGGGCCGTCGACCATCTCCGATTGACACCAATTTTTTTTTTTGTGCGTACGCCGTCCACGCGGTTTTGGTAGTTGACAATTTTCTGGAAATCTGAAATTTTGGTCAGGGACCTCTTCCGGCTCTAGTTAGTCCTCAAAAATTGTTAGCCCGATCGGACCAAATTTGGTGGGGTAGAGGTCAAAATGGGTATCTATCTACCCGTTTCGAATATGTGTTTTCAAGATTTCTGGTACCTAGGCGTGTGGGGTATCATTTTCCACTAAATTCAGGATCCTGGATCGATTGGAATGGGTCCGGGACCCGTCACACCACCATCCCATGTTGTCCATGTGTTTCCATTTTTATTGAGGGAATGAGTCTCCATGCGCCTGGTCCGGGGATAACCAACCCCTGTAGCGTTTTGGTTGGTTATTCCTTGAATAATCAACCTATGTTTTTTTGATTGGTTTTATTAAGTCTAGAAATGGTTTCATCAGACTCGGATATGCTATATTTATAGGTGAATGAATATTAAAGTTTATTAAAGTTAGAAGATAAAAGTTCGCAAATTATTTAGTTGCGGAATGGTGCTTCTTCTGCTCTTCGTGATGGTGTCTTGGAGCAGAGAGATCCCTTTTGCGGCTGTTCATCGAGTGTCAGTGGGTCTGGGCCGCGACGAATTTTCGCTCTTATGATCCCGCGCGCGGCTGAAAAGCTTATATGTTGTCGTCAATCATTTTAACGTCCCCGAGCAAAAGGAGTCTCATGACAAACTTCGCTTATTGCTCTCTCGCCTTCTATTACGACTCATAACAGTTGGTTCACCTTGTCTCTACGGCTTTATGATAGGCGTGTAATACACAGTTGGAGCTCTGACCTCGGAGCGAAATATCATGAGTACCTTAGGTCGCAAGGCCGCGGATTTTCTGCGTAGGTTTCAACATTACATTACAGGCGCTCATTTAAGTCACGTCAAGCTACAAATCTTTTCAACCTTATCCCATCCTCTTTCGAAGCGAACAAATCAACGGGATTTGAACACTTTTTTGGTAAAATCGCTATTATTCAACCATGTCCCGTATCTTTCATTCCACTCTAATCAAGATCATCAAAACGCCATTCGGTTTCAATATACGGACAAAATAGAGGCGTAGTCTAAATTGATTTGCTTATTTCCATTTGAAATTGCTCTCTTTTATGGTATAAGTACAAAAAAATGCCAAAAATGTTCCAAAACTTCCATTCATTCTGGTCCTACGTACTTCTGAACTATCTCCCCCGTTCGAATCTCACGGTGACGTTCTATAGGTCATAATGAGTTCTTTGATGGGAGATTTCCTCAGACGGAGGAGATAGTGCCATCTGGAGTCCAATTCCCAATGCATGAAACTTCTGCGGAAAAAAAATCTTTAGGTATACAAATATAGGTTCATATCAACACACATGATTTTCAGTAACACCTGATAAGGACGTTTGAGTCTCGTAAAAACCTAATAATCACAAGACAAATGCAAAATTCAAATACCAGAAATCTCGAAAACACGAAATAGGTTGATAGGTACCCATTTTGACCCATAATATCTTCCGGTGGGTGTCATTGTTCTGGGACCCACCTCATTGTATTCAGCGTCTAAAATTTAGTGGAAAATGATACCGCATATGCCAAGATTACCAAAAATCTCGAAATCCATTTCCGAAATATACTTTTTGACCCCTACCCTGCCCAAATTTGGTCCGATCGGGGTAAAAAGTTTTGAGGACCAACTAGAGCCAGAAACGGGTCCCTGACCGAAATTTCAGATTTTCAAAAAATTTGGTCTTACCAAAATTGGCGTTGACGGCGGACGGCAGACGGACATTTGCTAATTTTGATCTAGACACCTTGAAACGTCCAGAAAAATTTTTTGAGCCGATTCTGAGAGATTGAATTTTTTGTATGAAAACTGAAACTGGTTCATTATTCAAGGAATAACCAATCAAAATCCGGTATTTAAGATTTATCACATATATCCGTGATCTGCGGATCCGTCCTAGGGTACGCCGGTTGCGTGCACGTTTCAAGTAATGTGCTTCAACATAGATGGTCCGGAATAAATTGATGCAGGGTCACGGTTTCTCGTATGGAATATACCTTCGAACAAACTATGGTTCCATCGCTTTCCTTGGTCTGAATCAGCCAAAGCCAATAATAACGACGCCAAAGTGAGAACTAAGCAAACATTTGACCCTCGGATTCAGATGATGGCTAGCTCAACATAAATCTCAGGAAGGAGAAAATTGGCCACGTCCCAGGGAATAATGTCGCAGATGGACTCTGGAAAGGCTTTTAAATTTCTATTTTCGACCTCAGGATGAGCAAGGTCAAGCTCAACTGCCGGCATGACGAGTGTTAGTCGCCTCGTGTGTCGTGAGCCTCTTTTTTGGCCCTGGTGATTCACAGAGGGTCGTGAAGGTCGATTCAGGCCTATTATTCCGATGAAATAATCACACTGTTATTTTCGTTCCATCTCCAGCCAATTCAACCAAAGACCAGTGCCAGATCGCGTACCGATTTTGTTTTCCGTTTATTATTTTTTAGAATAAAACATGTAATTCATATGTCCGGTCGAAAAAATCAATCTGGTCACCATCCCTACCTTTTCCTAAAATATATATTTTGTGCACCGCCAGGGCCTATAGAGCCATTTTGGGAAAATGGACAAAGATAGCCAACATTTCAAAAGGTGTTTTCCGAAAAATGAATTTTCGAGATTTTTAACGATCTAGGCGTGTGGGGTATCGTTTTCCTCTGACTTTTTAACGCTGAGTCCAATGAGACGGGTCTTGAAACGATTGACACCCATCGGAAGAGGTTATGGGTCAAAATGGGTATCCACCTCCCCATTTTGAATGTGGATTTTCGAGATTTCTGGTACCTAGGCGTGCGGGGTATCATTTTCCACTAAATTTTGAACGCTGAATCCAATGAAACGGGTCCTGGAACGATTGATGCCCACCGGAAGAGGTTATGGACACTGAATCGATTAAAATTAGTCCCATGTCCGAGGTTTTGATCTAGACACCTTGAAACGTTAACTGTCAAATTTTGGGGCGAACCGGAGAGGATGACCTCTTGCATGAAAACATAGGTTGATTATTCTAGGAATAATAAACCAAAAATCTAGGAAATCATTGATTACAATCATCGGAAAAAAGAGTTAACTTAGGGGAAAATGGCGGCTAGGTGTACCTGTAGATGTCGATAGTTTCCTGTCT
>CM034005.1:7916509-7936673 GCA_019603395.1 Cyrtorhinus lividipennis
GCGATCCTATCAGGGTATGACAGATTTCGAAACGCAGAACTAAATCAACATTGGTTCAGGCTTCCTTATGAATGCTTTGCCCAGGTGAACATTTCGTGATGTCTAGAACAAAACGCTGCAAATTCATTGCCGTATTTCATTGTAGAATAGGAGCTATGATAACTACGAAAAAATGTATTGAAAGAGATTGTAAAAAGAGAAGGTGCATTTTGAGAAAAAGGTGTTAGTGAGTCAAGCCCAAGATCAGTATTGTGACGACAGAGAATAATAAATTCGCTGGCTCGGTTGCTGTAATCGCCAGCTTCTCAAAGGTGGGGTTGATTTATGATGGTATTTGTTGTTTAATATTTTGCAATCGCATAAAAAGGGTGGCAATTGACGAAAGTAGAAATTCTTACCAGCTTCATGGGGTTGTGAGTCAATTGCTTTATTGACGTCTAAGATTCAGTAGATTGAGGAAGAGTAGCAACGGTTGAGTTGTAAAAAAAAGAAAGAAGAAAGGAAAAAAAAAAAAAAAACCCCTGCAAACTCATACACAGCGGTTGGTTATTCCATGGACCAGGCGCATAATGATTAATTTAAAAATAGATTCAGCATTCCATAACCTCTTCGGGTGGGCGCCAATCGTTCCAAGACCCGTCTCATTGGATTTAGCGTCCAAAATTTAGTGGCAAACGATACCATACATGCCTAAGTCGTCGAAAATGTCAAACATGGGAAAAATGTGTTGGTTACTCCTTGGACCAAGAGTTTGAGGGAAATGGGGAAAACAGTGGTTGTGGCGTGTCTTGGACTCATTCCAATCTATTCTGATTCCAACATTCAGTGGAAAATGATACCCCACATGTCTATGTACCAGAAATCTCGAAAATCTACTATCGAAATAGGTAGATAGGTACCGAATTGGACCCATAACCCCTTCTGGTGGGCGCCAATCGTTCTGGGACCCGTCTTATTGGATTCAGTGTCCAAAATTGAGTGGAAAATCATACCCTCAAGCCTAGATCGGTAAAAATCTAGAAAAACCATTTTTCGAAAAACGCATTTTGAGCAAATAGTTTACTATGAACAGCTTACTTATCTGTCTTGGTTGAAACTATTAATGTGCATACGTGAATTCAGTAGGATACTTTGGACGTAACTAATCAATTTGTTTTCAACGTTTTGGCGGTAGATGCATCATTTCTCGATAATAGCATCGTAAATCGCTATTTGGAAAGTCAGAAGGGCAAAATGAATTGTAACTAACTCTGACACGCTAAAACATTCTGAGTCAACGTACATGAGTTATAACTCGTTCCAGTAGATTGCATCTGGCCATTTAAGTCAACTTCAGTCAAACTAATCTGAAAGAATTGCTTTCTCGAAAACCGATTAATAGATATTTCCACAAAATAATTCAATAATTCGACGCAGCTATTTAACACGTGAAATCATGATTTTCCGACCACTGTAGGTATTCTGCCGAGCTCATATAAGTGGATTTATTCGGAAGAACTTTCCTAACAGAGGACAGAAATCATTCTAATATTAGTCTTCTTGACATAGTCGTTGAACGTTCCATACAACATTAGCGGATAAATCTTTTTTTACAACTAGCTGGGAGCGTGCTTCAGCGCCATAAGAAATACACGTTTTATTTTAAGTTTATTTTAATCATTGAACATGTTGTAGTCCGGTGTTAATTTCACGTTCTCAGCTTTTTCAGTTTAGGAAGAGTTTTATATTCTGATTTCGATTAATTTTCCTCCAACTCCTTGGTCCACATTCCGAGAGAAATCAAGTGCCTCATAAGTACTAAGGAAAACCTCGGATTAGGAGCATGGAGACTCATTCCAATCGATTCAGGGTCCAACATTTAGTGGAAAATGATACCCCACACGCCTAGGTACCAGAAATCTCGAAAACACGTATTCAAAATAGGTAGATAAATACCCATTTTGACCCATAACCTCTTCCAGAGAACGCTAATCGTTCCGGGACCCATTTCTTTGGATTCAGCGTCCACAATTCAGTGGAAAATGATACCCCACACGCCTAGATCGCCAAAAACCTAATGATCCATTCTTCAAAAAACATAATTTGAACCCCCTCCCACCCAAATTTGGTCCGATTGGGCTAAAATGTTTTGAGGACCGAAATTTCAGATTTTTAGATTTTCTACAACCAAAGTCGGCGTGGTCGGCGGACGGACTTTTGACTTCTTTGATCTAGACACCTTGAAACGCCCAGAAATATTTGGGCCGAATAAGAGAGATTGACTTTTTGCATGAAAACATAGGTTGATTATTCAAGGTGTAACCAACCAATATAAGACTCGCTTTCGGTTTTGAACACTTCTATCAACTTTTGGCTTGTCCGATTTTTTTCCCACCCTGGCACAGTTTGTTCCACCTGAGAATGCCGAACACGTTGAACGCTCCTAATTATAACTGAGAAATGTTGTGAACGATAAAAAAAAAGTAAAAGTACAAACGCAAGCTCGTTCCCGAGATGCCAGTCGAGTTTGGCCCAGCTGTGGAAGGGATCTCGTTGTAAAAACAGGATCCTGAGAAGCGGGTTCCGTTCTGAGTGAAAGTGGGTTCGTACAACTTAAATAAGGGTCTGGAGTTTTTTTTTTTTGAAGATTTTGTTATTTAAAAACGCTGCAAATTCATTCACTCGGGTTGGTTATTCTTCGGACCATCTCTATGGAGAAAATGGGGGAAACAGTAGGTGTGACAGGTCCCGGGCCCATTTCAATCGATACAGTGTCCAAAATTTAGTGGAAAATGATACTCCACACGCCTAGGAACCAGAAATCTCGAAAACACATAATCAAAATGGGTAGATATAGGCACTTATTTCACTTTGGCACTCAATGAGTGCCAAAATAGGCACTTATTTTACCCATAACCTCATCCAGAGGGTGCCAACCGTTCCCGTACCCATTTCATTGGATTTATCGTCCAAAATTTAGTGGAAAATGATACCCCACATGCCCAGGTACCAGAAATCTCGAAAACACATATCCAAAATGTGTAGTTTGATACCCATTTTGACCCATAACTTCTTTCGGACGGTGCCAATCATTCCGAGACCCATTTCATTGAATTCAGCGTCCACAATTGGCAAAGTTTTGGTTTGTTCTACAGGGTGTTTTGTTATAGGAAGGACATTTCTGGGTATGAAAGTTATTTGAAAACTATGCAAATTCTTTCACAAGTGTTGGTTACTCCTTGGAGCAAGAGTACGGTAAAAGGGTTGAGTGTAGTGTCCCGGACACATTCCAATCGATACAGGGTCCAACATTTAGTGGAAAATGATAGTCGTTTAGGTATCCAGAAATCATAAAACCACACATTCAAAATGGGATATCTTTGACCAATGATACCCATTTTGACCCATAACTCTTCGGTGGGCGCCAATCGTTCTGGGACCCATTTTATTGGATTTAGCGTCCTAAATTTAGTGGTAAATGATACCTTACACGCCTAGATCGCCAAAAATCTTGAAAATCCATTTTCCGAATTACACATTTTGAAAACTGCATGAATACTGAATTGAATATAATACATTTGAATCTGCGGCGACAACTCATCTAATTGGATTTGTATTAAGCTTACTGACTCCCGAGATTCTAAATGAAGAGCTCATGCCTCAACACGGGCCAAATATTTCCCGGGGCACTGTCCTGGCAGCCTTTCTTTAGAACTCATCGATCGTTCCAAACACTGGCCCTTTGATCTGTCCAACTTGAACTTCCAGGCGTTTGGTGGAATGAAGGGAGGGGAAAAGGGCGGGAAATAAAAACTATTCGGCCCATAACTAACCTGGCAAAGTCTCGAAAATGGCAATTTTTCACTTACGCAATAAAAAACGCAGCAAATTTATTCAGAGAGGTTGGTTATTTCTCGGACCAGGAGCTTGGAGACTCATTTAGATCTATTCAGCAACCCAAATTTAGTGGAAAATGATACACCACACGCCTAGGTACCAGAGATCTCGAAAACACACATTCGAAATGGGTAAATAGATACCCATCTTGACCCAATACCTCTTCCAGTAGGCGCCAATCGTTCCGGGACCCATCTCTAACTAAATTTGATCCCAAATCCAATGAGATGGGTCCCGGAACGATTAGCGCCCACTGGGAGAGGGGGGATTTTATTTTATTATTATTAATTTATTTTTGTTTAATTGAAAGGTCAACATTCGTCAGATCAAATTCCCAAAATTATTCATTTGTCATAATCAAAAAAAAAAAAAGTACGAAAAAATCAACCTCTTAAAAAAATGTCTGACGATTTATTGAACATTTTCTCTTGGGGAAGGGTAAAAAATGGAACATTTTTCGGGTGAAGTGCGCCGAGGTGAGTAGACACAGTCACGGAATGCGGGTGATTTATCGAACGAAATCATGCGATTAAGATCGAAACTGAGCCACGACTCGCCAGTAGGTTGAATAATCCAACTTAAAACACGATATTGTTCCTCGAAAAAATTCGGAATTTGAGTTTACTATTGGAAAGGTCGCCGACAAGCCACTCAATTAAATGAGAAGAATGAAGATTAGAAATAAGTATACGTTAATTAATGTTGGGTATCGTTTTGAATGGATTAATACATTTTGTATTGGTATCGAAAAGAGTGGAAGGTTTCTTTTTTCCCAAAATCCCAGGGGTTGGTCATTTTTCGGACCAGGCGCATAGAGGCTCATTCCAATCGTTTCAGCGTCCAATATTAAGTGGAAAATCAATGCAAACTCCAGTAATCGAAATACACATTTTGATTGCTTATTTAATGTACTCTCATACGATTTTGGATTGAGTTGCCAGCCGAGGTGAAAGTTTCCTTTGAAGGGTCACGTGACAGACACCCAAAAAACATAGCTGCAAGTTAGTAAATCTTCCCACCACTAAATAATCTCATCCTTTTAATAGTTAAATTGGCTTTCGCTGCGGTCCAAAATTGTATGTACAAAGCGCTACTACATTAAGATTATTGCATTCGATTTTAATGCCCCAACCAGTGTATTAAAAATAAAGCAAGAAAACATCTCACTCTGAGATCGATGAAGAATCCTCAATTTGGCCTTCTTCCACATCCATTGAATTGTGGCCTAGTGAAATCAAAATCTTGCGAGTTCAAATTTTATTTCGAACACAGTTAAATACTCCGGACTGTCAGGACTGTCCCCTGATAATTACACGAAACAACCGTGAACTGGCAAAGACAATATTTGATAACACTTTGAAGCTGTGACAATGCTGACTTCCCGGAGGGTTGGAAGCAAATAAGGCAGAATCCTGAACGTGAATCAGGACTCTGAAGGGTCTTAGGATGAGCCACCATTGGTCGGCATCGAAAGTGAGCGCCTTCAAACGACACTAGTTTTTACCTTGCATCCTGAAAGGCTCTACAACCTAAATATGAGCTAAAATAAGCTAAATATAAGCTAGAATGATCTAAATAAATAATATGAATACGGAGAACCGACGACATGTATATGCAAGTAGCCCTAGGAGAAGGGTTTTACATGGAGTGTATTCCTTATAGTGAATCACATTGGTTCCCTCTTCTGAAGGCTGCTGTAGACAAAGCTCGGTGGGCTGTGGCAGTGGGATCACGGGAGAATTTCAAGCTTTCGGCCGTACAAGGACAATTGAATTGGTGTTAGAGCCCTGGTGAGAGGGTGAGTGCATGAGCTTCGGCAAGAAGTTATTTTCTCATTGCTTGTTACCTAACTATCTAGCATGCTATCTAGATCCTCTAGGTATCTAGAATTTTTTCACCAGATTCAGGTACAGCTTAGCCATCTAAGTTTGTTGATGTCACACATCACGTTAAGTCTCCCAAGATCCCCGGGACGGATATTATGTGAGTGCAGGTTCTAATAAGCAGTAACCTTCGACACTCGTCATTGCACCTGAAGTTTCTGCAAGACGATTGGCACACCCCGATGGCTTAGCGGTTCGTTAGTGAAATGTGACGACATCTCGTCCTTGACGCTTCAACGAATCAGGGATGAAGTTTAAAGTCTGTCGAATCTAACATTCGCTCAAGTAACTACTCAGAGGACGACACCATACTGAATCGAACAGGAACTATTTTCAAATCTTGAATACCATGCGAGACAATTTGTGAAAATGTTCGTTGACGCCATCACCTGAGGCCCACTTAACCAAACATGTGAAATGATGAAGTGTAGCGGTCCTTGGTATAGTTTAATTTAATCACTTTTCCAGTAAAGTCTCAAAACCAAAAGAACGCTGAACGTCCTGATTTCGCCATCTCTGGAACATTGTTTTCCTTCTTATGATTAACCTGAATGTAGCCATGTGATAAATGAACGGGCCTGTATAATTGAACCTCCATCGAATAATAGGAACTGATATCCAATTCGAGTTTTCTCAAAAACGCTGCAAATTCATTCAGAGGGGGTGATTATTAGGTAAGACACGCTGTCCGTGCCGTTTTTGGTAGAAGACAATTTTCTAAAAATCTGAAAATTTGGTTATGGACCCGTTTCCGGCTCTAGTTGCTCCTCGAAACTTTTCAGCTCGATCGGACCAAATTTAGGCGGGGTAGGGGTCAAAGTGTGTGTTTCGAAAAAGGGATTTTCGAGATTTTTGGCGATCTAGGCGTGTGGGGTATCATTTTCCACTAAATTTTGGACCCTGAATCGATTGGAATGGGTCCGGGACCCCCCCCCCCCCACCCGTTTTTTGATTACCTATTATTATTCTCGAGTCAAATATCGTCGGTGAAGCGGCAACATGCTATAACTCAATTTTATCAACTTTTCAGGAGAGACAAAAAACTGAATAATTTCAAAACTACTTTCTTGATCCTAAAATTTGAAGCAATTCCATGAATGGCTGACCCCCTTTGATCAATCTACACTAATTTAAACATTAATTTTCTACCAATGAAAAAGTAAGCTGAATTGTAGCATGTTGCCTCACTTTACTATCAGTTACTATCAGTTACCATGTTGGCAGTACTGTTAATATTAGCACTGGAAGTGATTTTTTCGATAATCTGACTTCACCAGTCGATCCGTCATGGAATTTTCTATAAAGATCGATTACTAACTCATTTTGGTCAAAAATTGAGTTACAGCATGTTGCCGCTTCACCGACGATATGTTTATATGACATTTTGTGATGTTTTCCATTGTAGCTCGTCCGTTATACAGTTATTCGATATATACGCATTAGGAAATTAGTTAATTTGGACGACCGGGTATGTCATCACGTATGTATCAGTAGGACCGGAGATGTGAACCTCTTAACGGCAAGAGAGGAAACACCTAGACAATGAACAGAAACATGGTACACTAACTACCTGATATTCATAATTTCATCTAGTCAGGCTCACATTGACTTGAATTTCTCGATTTCGCCAGTTGGCGTTCGGCAATTGAAGAAACCTCGGCTTGGACGTCCTTGAGATAACCTCCCATCGAGTCTAACAAAAATCCGATGTGTATTATAGTGAATAGAGCGTAGTGGCAAGTTCCTTGGAAGTAGTGGCAAGATCACTGGGACAAACCGCCGAGCCCCTGACACGGATTTGAGCTCCTCTGCGGTCGGTCTTTTCCATCTAATCGACGCCTTGACGAAGGGAACGAGTGGATTCGGCTTATTACACGACTGATCACAAGTAGACATTCGGCGCGTGCTACGAACGATGTTCTGCTCGCGAGAACAAAAGCAGTTCCCACGAGTAGGTAGCTGAGTCATTCGACGTGTTTCTTCATTTCGCATATAAAAACTGTCCTCTGTCTCGTTAGCAGTGCTGTAACTTTCTTGAAGCAGCTTCCTAATACGCTGAAAATCGTTCCGCTATCGTTTGGGAGCCGGTAACGGTTCTGTGATGGAAATTTCAGATTTTTAGAATCGGCGCGGACGACAGGCATTCTCTTCCTGTAATACTTGTCCCATATCGGCTCGCGCGACTTGATTCCAACTGAAGATAAAAACGAGAAATAAAATTGCTCCCGTCCGAAGTCGCATTATAGAGAAAGTAGGAACGAGGGGGAATCATTCAATATATCTACAGTCGTCGGGTGGTACATTAATAGATTGTCTCTTTAGCGACCGACTGACCCCCTTTACCGTCTCATTCCCTTTAAATCAGCCTCAATGAATCGTGTACTGGTATATATGCCAAACTTGAGGGCACATCTTCTTGCCCTAAACTATCATGCGGATGGTTAGGGAGGAGGCTATGACGGGTAAAAGACATGGAAATAGCGCATTTGTTGTACGGAAAAACACTGCAAATTCTTTCACAGAGGTTGGCTGTTCCTCGGAATAGACTCATTTCAATCGATTATGCGTCCGAAACCACTGCCGGTGGGTGGCAATCGTTCCGGGACTTGTCTCGTTGGATTCAGCGTCCAAAATGTAGTGGAAAATGATACCCCACACGCCTAGGTACTAGAAATCTCGAAAACACATATTCGAAATGGGTAGATAGGCACCCATTTTGACCCATAACCTCTTCCGGTGAGTGCCAATCGTTCTGAGACCCATTTCATTGACCCATTTTGGGCTGAAAAGTTACGAGGATTAACTAAAGCCGGGAACGGACTCCTGACACAAATTTCAGATTTTTAGAACATTTTCTACTACCAAAGTCGGCGTAGACGGCGGACGGACATTTGCTAATTTTGATCTAGACACGTTGAAACCTCCAGAAAAAAATGTGGGTAAATCGGAGGGATATACTTTGTGCATGAAAACATAGGTTGATTATTCAAGGAATAACCAACCAAAAGTGGCCAACTACTGATTCCACGATGTTCCATTCTGGGTGGATTTCATAGTGTCTAGAAGCGTATTTTCCAGGTCTCCATAGTAAATGAGTACAAGAAATTTTTTTTCTTCTTCAACCGTTCGCACATATTTATCATAATTAATCATCCCTAACCCTTGCCTACATTTAGGGCAACCGCTCTGGAACAATGCACCCAAAGTTCACTGGAAAACGCTACCCCATTCCCTCGAAAATCTGTTTTCGACAATTTGGTTGAAAATGAGTCAGGCACATACAAGTATGGGCCAACAAGGATTCTATTTTTCCTAGTTGCCTCAAATAAAGGGTGTACTAGGTATTCCAATAACAAAAAACAAACTAACAAATCAAGAGAGAAGATGCTGACATAATTCCTGATTTCTCGGTGGTATGGTATAATGCACTCATCTATTATTTTTAAGGATAGTGACCACGAATCGTCCCGTACCACTCATCTGTACTTGTGAAGGCTCAGTATCCTGGCGGCCTAGTCCTCCTGACCCACAGTCGAGCTGCCCTTGGACAATGGCTCAGTTAGGAGAGCAGTTCCCTCGGAACGAGTCATTCCGATCGCTTCCTCCGTCCAGTCTAGGGCTGTTTTTGCGAGTGCCAAAAAAACCGGACGAAATTCGAGTCTGTAACCATAATTTACGGAGAACATTTTTCCTTGGTGGTTTCGTTTCGGAGGCAGTTGCCCTTGAGTAGGATTCGTGGGTTGACATCTTGTCAAATTCCGATTATCGCTTTTGAATAAGAGGGTTCATGAAATTATCGGATTCAATGGAGCATTTAATATCAGCTCTGAATTCACAGAACTCATCTTCTCAGAACTCATTATCGCTGTAAAGTCAATTTGAAAAACGCTGCAAATTCTTACACAGGGGTTGGTTATTCCTCGGACCAGGCGCATGGAGACTCATTTCTTCAACATGGGGGAAATGGGGAAACAGTGGGTGCGGCGGGCCCCAGACCCATTCCAATCGATTCAGGATCCAAAATTTAGTGGAAAATGATACCCCACACGCCCAGGTATCGGAAATCTCGAAAACGCATATTCAAAATGGGTAATATATACCCAATTTGACCCATAACTTCTTCCAGTGGGTGCCGATCGTTCCGGGACCCATTTCATTGGATTCAGCGTCCAAAATTTAGGTACCAGAAATCTCAAAAACATATATTCAAAATGGGTATTATATACCCAATTTGACCCATAACTTCTTCCAGTGGGTGCCAATCGTCCTGAGACCCACTTCATTGGATTCAGCTTTCAAGATTTAGTGGAAAATGGTACCCCACACGCCTAGGTTCCAGAAATCTCAAAAACACATATTCAAAATGGGTAATATATACCCAATTTGACCCATAACTTCTTCCAGTAAGTGCCAATCATCCTGAGACCCATTTCATTGGATTCAGCGTCCAAAATTTAGTGGAAATGATACCCCACTCGCCTAAATCGCCCAAAATCCCGAAAATCCTTTCAAATTCAAAATTTTTCAAAAAACACATTTTGACCCCTACCCCGCCCAAATTTGGTCCGATCGGGCTGAAAAGCTTGGAGGACCGTCCTAGGCCGGGAACAGACCCCTGACCCAAATTTCAGATTTTTAGAAAATTTTCTACTATCAAAAACGGCGTGGACGGCGGACGGACATTGACCTTTTTTTGATCAGGACATCATGAAACGTCCAGAAAAAAATTTTGAGCTGAATCGGAGAGGTTGACCATTTGCATGAAAACATAGGTTGATTATTCAAGGAATAACCAACCAAAAACCTTGCAAGTTCTTACATAGGGGTTGGTTATTCCTCAGACCAGGCGCGTGGAGACTCATTCTAATCGATTCAGCGTCCACAGACTACTGGAAAACTGTACGTCGGCAATGTCGAACATGGGGAAAATGGGGGAAACAGTCGAGCCCCAATTTTTTTTTGTGTGCGTACGCCGTCCACGCGGTTTTTGGTAGTTTTCTGAAAATCTGAAATTTTGGTCAGGGACCTCTTCCGGCTCTAGTTAGTCCTCAAAAATTGTTAGCCCGATCGGACCAAATTTGGTTGGGGTAGAGGTCAAAATGGTATACTATCATACCCGTTCGAATATGTTTTTAAAGATTTCTGGTACCTAGGCGTGTGGGGTATCATTCCCCCTAAATTCAGGATCCTGGATCGATTGGAATGGGTCCGGGACCCGTCACACCCACTGTTTCCAGTTTCCCCATGTTGAGGGAATGAGTCTCCATGCGCCTGGTCCGAGGAATAACCAACCCCTGTAGCGTTTTGGTTGGTTATTCCTTGAATAATCAACCTATGTTTTTTTGATTGGTTTTATTAAGTCTAGAAATGGTTTCATCAGACTCGGATATGCTATATTTATAGGTGAAAGAATATTACAGTTTATTAAAGTTAGAAGATAAAAGTTCGCAAATTATTTAGTTGTAGAATGGTGCTTCTTCTGCTCTTCGTGATGGTGTCTTGGAGCAGAGAGATCCCTTTTGCGGCTGTTCATCGAGTGTCAGTGGGTCTGGGCCGCGACGAATTTTCGCTCTTATGATCCCGCGCGCGGCTGAAAAGCTTATATGTTGTCGTCAATCATTTTAACGTCCCCGAGCAAAACGAGTCTCATGACAAACTTCGCTTATTGCTCTCTCGCCTTCTATTACGACTCATAACAGTTGGTTCACCTTGTCTCTACGGCTTTATGATAGGCGTGTAATACACAGTTGGAGCTCTGACCTCGGAGCGAAATATCATGAGTACCTTAGGTCGCGCAGGCCGCGGATTTTCTGCGTAGGTTTCAACATTACATTACAGGCGCTCATTTAAGTCACGTCAAGCTACAAATCTTTTCAACCTTATCCCATCCTCTTTCGAAGCGAACGAATCAACGGGATTTGAACACTTTTTTGGTAAAATCGCTATTATTCAACCATGTCCCGTATCTTTCATTCCACTCTAATCCAAGATCATCAAAACGCCATTCGGTTTCAATATACGGACAAAATAGAGGCGTAGTCTAAAATCGATTTGCTTATTTCTATTTGAAAATTGCTCCCTTTTATTGGTATAAGTACAAAAAAATGCCTTAAAAATGTTCCAAAACTTCCATTCATTCTGGTCCTACGTACTTCTGAACTATCTCGCCCCGTTCGAATCTCACGGCTTGACGTTCTATGGGTCATGATGAGTTCTTTGATGTGAGATTTCCTCAGACCGGAGGCGATAGTTGCCATCTCAGGAGTCCAATCTCCCATACATGCATGAAACTTCTGCGGAAAAAAAAAATCTTCGGGTTACCATAAATAAAGGTTCATATCAACACAAACGATTTTCAGTAACACCTGATAAGGACGTTTGAGTCTCGTAAAAACCTATTAATCACAAGACAAATGCAAAATTCAAATACCAGAGATCTCGAAAACACGGAATAGGTTTATATATATATAGGTACCCATTTTGACCCATAACTCCTTCCAGTGGGCGTCAAT
This sequence comes from Cyrtorhinus lividipennis, assembly GCA_019603395.1. Taxonomy (NCBI): domain Eukaryota; kingdom Metazoa; phylum Arthropoda; class Insecta; order Hemiptera; family Miridae; genus Cyrtorhinus; species Cyrtorhinus lividipennis. The sequence continues at coordinate 7,928,781 of CM034005.1, forward strand.
CGTTCCGGAAGTCATCCCATCATTAGATTCAGCGTCCAAAATTTAATAGAAAATAATACGGCACACGCCTAGATCGCCAAAAATCATGAAAATCAATTTTTCTAAATAATCCACCCCCCACCCCCCCACCACCACAATTCGGTCATCGAGTTGAAAAGTTTCGAGGACCAACTAGAGCCGGTTATCTATTTTTATAGAAGAGAGATTAGGGCATAGTTCAACTCCACTGTTTTTGGAAGACTTACAATTTACCTGGGCATGACTCCTCTCAGTTATACGTTCCTGGTTTGGTTGAAAAGAACAGCAATAGTTCGCAATCTTTTGTACATGTATCATCAGTCATCAATCATCAATCATCTGAATATATTCGTCTCAATTCACGTCAACATTATTGGTGTTTTTCTTATTCCTTAACCTATGTTTTTATGCAAAAGGTCAATCCCTCCGATTTGGCCCAACAATTTTTTCTGGACGTTTCAAGGTGTACTGATCAAACTCAAATGTCCGTCCATCGTCCGCCGTCCACGCCGACTTTGGTAGTAGAATATTATCTAAAAACTAAAATTTGGGTTAGGGATAAATAAATTAATTAATTTATAAAATATTATAATAAAATATTATAATAATATAATATAAATATAATAATAATAATAATAAATATTATATAATTCTTAAAATATATTATATTATTAGTATTACTTATATACTTATACTTATAATGATACTTACTACTTATTACTTAAAATTTCATAATAATATTATTATAATACATAATATATATTCTATATATATCTTTATAATTTATTAAAATTAATTAATTAATTAATTAATTTGGGTTCAAAATATGTGTTTTGAAAAATGGATTTTCGATCAAACAAGTCAAATGTCCGTCCGCCGTACGCATGGAGACTCATTTCCTCAACATGGGAAAAATGGGGGAAACAGGTGGTGTGGCGGATCCCGAACCCATTTTAATCGATTCAGGGTCCAAAACTTAGTGGAAAATGATACCACACACGTTTCGGTACCTGAAATCTGTAAAATACAAATTTGAAATGGGTAGATAGGCACCCATTTTGACCCATGACCTCATCCAGAGGGCGCCAATTGTTCAATGATCCATTTCATAGGATTCATCGTTCAACATTTAGTGGAAAATGATACCCCACACGCCTAGGTACCTGAAATCTCGAAAACACACATTCAAATTAGGTAGATAGATACCCATTTTGACCCATAACATCTTCCGGTGGGAGCCAATTGTTCTGGGACCCCCCTCATTGTATTCAGCGGCCAAAATTTAGTGGAAAATGATACGCCATATGCCTAGATTGCCAAAAATCTTGAAAATCCATTTCCGAAATTGACCCCTACCCTGCCCAAATTTGGTCCGATCGTAAAAAGTTTTGAGGACCAACTAGAGCCAGAAACGGGTCCCTGACCGAAATTTCAGATTTTCAAAAAATTTGGTCTTACCAAAATTGGCGTTGACGGCGGACGGCAGACGGACATTTGCTAATTTTGATCTAGACATCTTGAAACGTCCAGAAAATTTTTTTGAGCCGATTCTGAGAGATTGAATTTTTTGTATGAAAACTGAAACTGGTTCGTTATTCTAGGAATAACCAATCAAAATTCGGTATTTAAGATTTACCCCATATATCCGTGATCTGCGGATCCGTCCTAGGGTACGCCGGTTGCGTGCACGTTTCCAAGTAATTGTGCTTCAACAACATGGATGTGTCCCAGGAATAAATTGATGCAGAGTCACGGTTTCTCGTATGGAACATACCTTTGAACAAACTATGGTTCCATCTCTTTCCTTGGTCTGAATCAGCCAAAGCCAATAATAACGACGCCAAAGTGAGAACTAAGCAAACATTTGACCCTCGGATTCAGATGATGGCTAGCTCAACATAAATCTCAGGAAGGAGAAATTGGCCACGTCCCAGGGAATAATGTCCGCGATGGGACTCTGAAAGGCTTTTAAATTTCTATTTTCGACCTCAGGATGAGCAAGGTCAAGCTCAACTGCCGGCATGACGAGTGTAGTCGCCTCGTGTGTCGTGAGCCTCTTTTTTGGCCCTGGTGATTCACAGAGGGTCGTGAAGGTTCGATTCAGGCCTATTATTCCGATGAAATAATCACACTGTTATTTTCGTTCCATCTCCACCAATTCAACCAAAGACCAGTGCCAGATCGCGTACCGATTTTGTTTTCCGTTTATTATTTTTTAGAATAAAACATAATTCTATGTCCGGTCGAAAAAATCATCTGGTCACCATCCCTACCTTTTTCCTAAAATATATATTTTGTGCACACGCAGGGCCTATAGAGCACTTTTGGGAAAATGGACAAAAGATAGCCAAAATTTCAAAAGGTGTTTTCCGAAAAATGAATTTTCGAGATTTTTACGATCTAGGCGGTGGGGTATCGTTTTCCTCTGACTTTTTAACGCTGAGTCCAATGAGACGGGTCTTGAAACGATTGACACCCATCGGAAGAGGTTATGGGTCAAAATGGGTATCCACCTCCCCATTTTGAATGTGGATTTTCGAGATTTCTGGTACCTAGGCGTGCGGGATATCATTTTCCACTAAATTTTGAACGCTGAATCCAATGAAACGGGTCCTGGAACGATTGATGCCCACCGGAAGAGGTTATGGATACTGAATCGATTAAAATTAGTCGCCATGTCCGAGGTTTTGATCTAGACACCTTGAAACGTTAACTGTCAAATTTTGGGGCGAATCGGAGAGGATGACCTCTTGCATGAAAACATAGGTTGATTATTCTAGGAATAATAAACCAAAAATCTAGGAAATCATTGATTACAATCATCGGAAAAAGAAAGAACTTAGGGGGAAATGGCGGCTAGGTGGTACCTGTAGATTGTCGGATAGTTTCTGTCTGTATTAAAAATAAAGCAAGAAAACATCTCACTCTGAGATCGATGAAGAATCCTCAATTTGGCCTTCTTCCACATCCATTGAATTGTGGCCTAGTGAAATCAAAATCTTGCGAGTTCAAATTTTATTTCGAACACAGTTATACTCCGGACTGTCAGGACTGTCCCCTGATAATTACACGGAAACAACCGTGAACTGGCAAAGACAATATTATAACACTTTGAAGCTGTCCATGCTGACTTCCCGAGGGTTGGAAGCGAATAAGGCAGAATCCTGAACGTGAATCAGGACTCTGAAGGGTCTTAGGATGAGCCACCATTGGTCGGCATCGAAAATGGAGCACCCTTCAAAGACACTAGTTTTTCCCTTGCATCCTGAAAGGCTCTACCAACCTAATATGAGCTAAAACTAAAATAAAGCCAGATGATCTAATAAATAATATGAATACGGAGAACCGACGACATGTATATCCAAGTAGCCCTAGGAGAAGGGTTTTACATGGAGTGTATTCCTTATAGTGAATCACATTGGTTCCCTCTTCTGAAGGCTGCTGTGACAAAGCTCGGTGGGCTGTGGCGTGGGATCACGAAGAATTTCAAGCTTTCGCCGTACAAGGACATTGAATTGGTGTTAGAGCCCTGGTGAGAGGTGAGTGCATGAGCTTCGCAAGAATTATTTCTCATTGCTTGTTACCTGCTATCTACATGCTATCAGATCCTCTAGGTTCTAGAATTTTTTTCACCAGATTCAGGTACAGCTTAGCCATCTAAGTTTGTTGATGTCACACATCACGTTAAGTCTCCCAAGATCCCCGGACGGATATTATGTGAGTGCAGGTTCTAATAAGCAGTACCCTTCGACACTCGTCATTGCACCTAAGTTTCTGCAAGACGATTGCACACCCCGATGGCTTAGCGGTTCGTTAGTGAAATGTGACGACATCTCGTCCTTGCCGCTTCAACGAATCAGGGATGAAGTTTAAAGTCTGTCGAATCTAACATTCGCTCAAGTACTCTCAGAGGACGACACCATACTGAATCGAACAGGAACTATTTTCAAATCTTGAATACCATGCGAGACAATTTGTGAAATGTTCGTTGACGCCATCACCTGAGGCCCACTTAACCAAACATGTGAAATGATGAAGTGGTAGCGGTCCTTGGTATAGTTTAATTTAATCACTTTTCCAATAAAGTCTCAAACACAAAGAACGCTGAACGTCCTGATTTCGCCATCTCTGAACTTTTTTTTCTTCTTGTGATTAACCTGAATGTAGCCATGTGATAAATGAACGGGCCTGTATAATTGAACCTCCATCGAATAATAGGACTGATATCCAATTTGCAGCGAGTTTTCTCAAAACGCTGCAAATTCATTCAGAGGGGTTGATTTATTAGGTAAGACACGCTTGTCCGTGCCGTTTTTGGTAGAAGACAATTTTCTAAAAATCTGAAAATTTGGTTATGGCCCGTTTCCGGCTTTAGTTGCTCTTCGAACTTTTCAGCCATCGGACCAAATTTAGGCGGGTAGGGTCAAAGTGTGTGTTTCGAAAAGGGATTTTCGAGATTTTTGGCGATCTAGGCGTGTGGGGTATCATTTCCCCTAAATTTTGGACCCTGAATCGATTGGAATGGGTCCGGACCCACCCCCCACTGTTATTCACCAATTTTCCTCATGTTGAAGAAATGAGTCTCCATGCGCCTGGTCCGAGGAATAACCAACCGAGCGTTTTAGAAAATTTTCACTACCAAAATCGGCGTGGACGGCGTAACACCTTTAATTTCTATGGTCATGTTTTTTGATTACCTATTATTAGCCGAGTCAAATATGTTTATATGACATTTTGTGATGTTTTCCATTGTAGCTCGTCCGTTATACAGTTATTCGATATATACGCATTAGGAAATTAGTTAATTTGGACGACCGGGTATGTCATCACGTATGTATCAGTAGGACCGGAGATGTGAACCTCTTAACGGCAAGAGAGGAAACACCTGACAATGAACAGAAACAGGGTACACTAACTACCTGATATTCATAATTTTCATCTAGTCAGGCTCACATTGACTTGAATTTCTCGATTTCGCCAGTTGGCGTTCGGCAATGGAAGAAACCTCGGCTTGGACGTCCTTGAGATAACCTCCCATCGAGCTAACAAAAATCCGATGTGTATATAGTGAATAGAGCGTAGTGGCAAGTTCCTTGGAAGTAGTGGCAAGATCACTGGGACAAACCGCCGAGCCCCTGACACGGATTTGAGCTCCTCTGCGGTCGGTTCTTTCCATCTAATCGACGCCTTGACGAAGGGACGAGTGGATTCGGCTTATTACACGACTGATCACAAGTAGACATTCGGCGCGTGCTACGAACGATGTTCTCCTCGCGAGAACAAAAGCACTTCCCACGAGTAGTAGCTGAGTCATTCGACGTGTTTCTTCATTTCGCATATAAAAACTGTCCTCTGTCTCGTTAGCAGTGCTGTAACTTTCTTGAAGCAGCTTCCTAATACGCTGAAAATCGTTCCGCTATCGTTGGGAGCCGGTAACGGTTCTGTGATGGAAATTTCAGATTTTTAGAATCGGCGCGGACGACGGCATTCTCTTCCTGTAATACTTGCCTCCCATATCGGCTCGCGCGACTTGATTCCAACTGAAGATAAAAACGAAAATAAATTGCTCCCGTCCGAAGTCGCATTATAGAGAAAGTGAACGAGGGGGAATCATTCAATATATCTACAGTCGTCGGTTATCATTATAGATTGTCTCTTTAGCGACCGACTGACCCCTTTTACCGTCTCATTCCCTTTAAATCAGCCTCAATGAATCGTGTACTGGTATATAAGCCAAACTTGGGCACATCTTCTTGCCCTAAACTATCATGCGATGGTTAGGGAGGAGGCTATGACGGGTTAAAGGACTGGAAATAGCGCATTTGTTGTACAAAAAAACACTGCAAATTCGTTCACAGAGGTGGGCTTTTCTCGGAATAATAGCCATTTCAATCGATTATGCGTCCGAAACCACTACCGGTGGGTGGCAATCGTTCCGGGACTTGTCTCGTTGATTCAGCGTCCAAAGTAGTTGAAAATGATACCCCACACGCCTAGGTACTAGAAATCTCGAAAACACATTTCGAAATGGTAGATGGCACCCATTTTGACCCATAACCTCTCCGGTGGTGCCAATCCTTTCTGAACCATTTCATTGACCCATTTTGGGCTGAAAAGTTACGAGGATTAACTAAAGCCGGGACAGACCCCTGACCCAAATTTCAGATTTTTAGAAAATTTTCTACTACCAAAGTCGCGTAGACGGCGGACGGACATTTGCTAATTTTGATCTAGACACGTTGAAACCTCCAGAAAAAAATGTGGGTAAATCGGAGGGATATACTTTGTGCATGAAAACATAGGTTATTATTCAAGGAATAACCAACCAAAAGTGGCCAACTACTGATTCCACGATGTTCCATTCTGGGTGGATTTCATAGTGTCTAGACTATTTTCCAGGTCTCCATGTAAATGAGTACAAGAAATTTTTTTTCTTTTTCAACCGTTCGCACATATTTATCATAATTAATAATCTCTAACCCTTGCCTACATTTGGGGCAACCGCTCTGGAACTGGAACCCATCTCAATGCTCCCAAGGTTTACTGGAATACGCTACCCCATTCCGTCGAAAATCTGTTTTCGGCAATTTGGCTGAAAATGAGTCGGGCACAAACAAGTATGGGCCAACAAGGAGTATATTTTTCCTGGTTGCCTCAATTGCAGGGTGTATTATTCCAATAACAATAAACAAACTAACAAATTACTTAACAACAAAGCAAGAGAGAAGATGCTGACATAATTCCTGATTTCTCGGTGGTATGGTACTCATCTATTATTTTTAAGGATAGTGACCACAAATCGTCCCGTACCACTCATCTGTACTTGTGAAGGCTCAGTATCCTGGCGGCCTAGTCCTCCTGACCCACAGTCGAGCTGCCCTTGGACAATGGCTCAGTTAGGAGAGCAGTTCCCTCGGAACGAGTCATTCCGATCGCTTCCTCCTCCTCCATCTAGGGCTGTTTTGCGAGTGCCAAAAAACGGACGAATTCGAGTCTGTAACCATAATTTACGGAGAACATTTTTCCTTGGTGTTTCGTTTCGGAGGCAGTTGCCCTTGAGTGAATTCTGGGTTGACATCTTGTCAAATTCCGATTATCGCTTTTGAATAAGAGGGTTCATGAAATTATCGGATTCAATGGAGCATTTAATATCAGCTCTGAATTCACAGAACTCATCTTCTCAGAACTCATTATCGCTGTAAAGTCAATTTGAAAAAAAAAACCCCTGCAAATTATTCTACGATGTAGTAGTAGTAGATATCATTCGTGTAGGAATGACTCTTCAAGGTGTTATGTGCCGGTGATACCTATTTTTAAAAAACCTTGCAAGTTCTTACATAGGGGTTGGTTATTCCTCAGACCAGGCACGTGGAGACTCATTCTAATCGATTCAGCGTCCACAGACTACTGGAAAACTGTACGTCGGCAATGTCGAACATGGGGAAATTGGGGGAAACAGTGGGTGTGGTGGGTACCGGACCCATTCCAACCGATTTAAGGTTCAAAAAATAGTGGAAAATGATACCCCACACGCCTAGGTACCATAAATCACACATTCAAAGTGGGTAGATAGGTACCCATTTCGACCCATAACCTCTTCTGGTTGGTGCAAATCGTTCCGGGACCCGTATTTTTGAATTCAGCGTCCAAAATTTAGTAGAAAACGATATCCCACCGGCCTAGATCGCGTAAAATCTCGAAAATCCATATTTCGAAAAACACATTGTAACCCCCCTCTCCTCTCCAATTTGGTCCAATCGGGCTGAAAAGTTTCGAGGACCAACTAAGCCCGAAACAGGTCCGTGGCCAAAATTTCAGATTTTTAGGAAGTGTTTGTATTATCAAAGTCGGTGTGGACGCGGACGGACATTTTCG
>CM034005.1:7936698-7953122 GCA_019603395.1 Cyrtorhinus lividipennis
GCGAATTTTGATCTAGATACATTGAAACGCCCAACATAAATTTTGGGCCCAATCAAAGAGAATTAAACATAGTTTGATTATTCGAGGAACTACCAACCAAAATAGACCAATGATTTTCTCCAAAAAATGATCCATTTTTGGAATGTCCTTCTTGGGATGACCTTGTCCGGTGCGCGATCGGTTAGGGACCCGTCTGGATCGATTCAGCGTCAAAAATTTAGAAGAAAAAATCTGCAAATTCTTACACACGGGTTGGTTATTCCTCGAATGGGGGAAACAGTGGGTGTGGCGGGTCTCAGACCCATTCCAATCGATTCAGGGTCCAAAATTTAGTGGAATATGATACCCCACACGCCTAGGCACCAGAAATCCTGACACATACAAAATGGGTGGATACATACCCATTTTGACCCATAACTTCTTCCGGTGGGTGCCAAACGTTCTGGGACACACATCATTGAATTCAGCGTCCAAAATTTAGTGGAAAATTATACTCCACACGCCTAGGTAGCAGAAATCCCAAAAACACATAATCAAATTGGGTAATAAATACCCAATTTGACCCATAACTTCTTCCAGTGGGTGCCAATTGTTCTGGGACCCATTTTATTGGATTCAGCGTCCAAAATTTAGTGGAAAATGACACCCTACTCGCCTAGGTAGCGGAAATCCCGAAAACACATATTCAAAATGGGTAATAAATACCCAATTTGACCCATTACTTCTTCCAGTGGGTGCCAATTGTTCTGGAACCCATTTTATTGGATTCAGCGTCCAAAATTTAGTGGAAAATGACACCCCACTCGCCTAAATCACCCAAAATCTCGAAAATCCATTTTTCAAAAAACACATTTTGACCCCTACCCCCTCCAAATTTGGTCCGATCGGGCTGAAAAGTTTCGAGGACCCATCTCGGCTGGGGACACACCCCTGACCCAAATTTCAGATTTTTAGAAAATTTTCTACTACCAAAAACGGCGCGGAACATGGACGGCGTACGGCGTACAACGTACGGCGTACAACGTACGGCGTACGGCGTACGGCGGACGGACATCGACCTTTTTTGATCAGGACATCATGAAACGTCCAGAAAAAAATTTTGAGCCAAATCGGAGAGGTTGACCATTATCATGAAAACATAGGTTGATTATTCGAAGAATAACCAACCAAAAACCCTACTTCGAGGTCTTGAAAAACTCGAAACCCCGCCCCCGAAATACCAACCATTTCTCTCCGTTTACGGTGATTGTTCCGAAAAATTCCGGACCATTCAGAGGTTTTTCGGATTTACCGGCGGACTGGACATTTCGGCATTGGAATCTACACGCACATTTTGAAACGTGAACAAGAGTGTTTGAAGAGAAAACTTTTTTGTTTTTCGAACAGGGGACCAAAAGTGGATTTTGGTTGGTTATTCCTTGATTTCCTTATTAACGAGAGAAAGAAAGTGTTCAGTGTCAGTATTCTCTCTCCAATGGTCTTCATGAATACGACGCAAATGAAACTTCCAATTCCGAAGCAACGATCGCACACTTCATTTTATTCATTGGTGGTTAGTCGTATTTTCTTATTCCAGGAAAAGTTGAGGTGGTTGTATCATGTTTATTGAGGCGTTGGCTGTTTAACACGTCATTTGTATACGTCCCTTTTAACAATAGGATGACAATCAGAGCAGATGGCGACGGACTGAGATTATTGACCCAATTTTTCGCTTTATTCGCTTATTCGTACGAGGTTCTACGGGCGGGAAAAAAGCGGCGGAGGTGAACAACCTTAGTACACTGCAGACTTAACTAGATGGTGTTTTTCAACCCTTCGGTCTTTTCCTGGGCCACCCACTCGCGTCTCGTCTGTTATCTTGCGTCTTAAACAAACACAACACGACGCGTATATACCGTGTGAGCGCACAACTGAACGTATTTTGTTGACCCAATGACCTGGTTCTTCTTTAAGTGAGACAACCATTGGGTGGGGTGTCACGCCTGTCGGCGGAATTATTGTTGAATTAATTAATGCACTTCCCAAGGTGGTGATGTTTTTGAATGGAGAGTGAACCGTGTGCGCAAGTGGGAGGGGCCAAGCATCGGCTAATCAGAAGCAAAATGAAAATGACGTGAGTCGGAAGGGGTGGAGTCTCATTGTGATCGTAATTTTTGTTATTGAAAAGCAACGTAAGTATTTCTACACCACTGGTATAATGCGCAGTGATCCTTGTTGCAAGGTGATTGCTTACTCGCGTTCAGTGTATGCATGGTGTTTCCTTTTCCGTGCTCAACTCATCAGCTCATATAAATCAGCTGCTGTGTCGAGGTTATGCCTTGTTTTTGTATTTGTCCTAATGATTTTTCAGTCGGTGGTACCTAGCACTTCAGGTTACGTGAGAAGTGCCTCGGTATTTCACATGCTATTAGATAGTTATACCTAGCGCCAAGTGATGAATGTTTTTGACCGATTTCTGTTGAGAGGTATATAAAACTTGATTAGAAAGTGATCAGATGAGAAGTGAACCATTTACCTATGTTGAATAATTTATTTTAAGAAGTGGTATTGATTTGATTTTACAAATAAGAGGTTGTTACATATCATACTGTTACCATTGATAAGATGACTAAAGGAGGATGTATAATGTTGACTTTTGTCAGGGAAGATGGAAGAGAGGGTCTCATGGCCTAATCTTCCCTGATGGTTCAATAAACTATTTCAATCATTCAATCAATCTTACTCTTCGGAACAATGTTACTTTTCTTACCTTCTCATCTCAGTTGCTGGCCTCAGTCCTAACTCTTTCCACCTACGAGCTACCGCCCCTGAACGACGAGTGGCCCTCTCTGCATCAGTGCAGCCTGCAGCCTGCGTTGAAGCCAAAGCAACGCCTTGTTGTCGACAAATCAAACTGCGAGGACCTTAATCTGCTACAGTTTGCGAGGACGGTCTACAAGTGCCAGATTCTAGGTGACAATCCCCTAAGATCGATTAAAGTAGGAAACCATTACCATCCTTAATCTACTCTGCGTTTCAATCATCATTCAATGATCATTGTGAAAGATCTCTCTGCATCTGCACTAATCCACTTCTTCGGCTCCGGCGGCCTTCATTTTTGTCAAAAACTGGACGTCTAGCGGCAAGGGCAGAAATTAGTGCTTTCATAGATGGCGGCACTGCTGAGGGCAATCAGCCACTTTTACAGGACACTCCCAATGGTTTATTGTTTCAGAACAATAACCCTATGTTTTCATGTTACAGAGGTTTATCCCTCGTACGTGTCTCTTAGCCGTTTTTGGCATGAGTAATTTTAGAGAACTCGAAATGTTGGTGATTCAGGGTGTGGTTAGATCATGGTTTTTCGATATTTCGGGAAACCTAGGCAGAATCATAACTTTTTGGGACTGAATTGCATCGGAGAGGTCCCGAACCGAGTGCTATACACTAAGACTGGGTACCTGTGTGACCTCAAAGATACGCCTTTCCACTCGAGCGAGGTCTACCTCAAATTAAAAAAAAAAATGATCATGGAATAATTGGCAGCGTTTCGCTGTTGCCTTTGCCTCTTACCTCAAATTTAGCCACTTCTCGACCATCGGCGGGATGTAGAGTGGTGGAGATCAGGATTGTGGCTCAACCGTCTGACTGTTATCTGCATTGCCATGCGTGTATTCAAATCGTGCTTCTGCTTCTAAGGACCGTGCTACGTAGGGTATTGAGAAACCTTCGAGATACTATAATTTTTTTTTTCCGTCGCTGGTCGCAATTGATGTTGTGTCTCCTCCACGGAAGGAACTGATGAACTTTGAACCGCCATAGCTCTCCTTGGTTACAATAAGGTTGTCTAGTTCGCAGAAATCCCAGGTATCAGTGGGTCAGTGTGTCTCATTATGTGGGTCAATGTTTCAAGTACAAGGTGAAAACCCGAGGGGGCGGGGGGTGGCCTCAAGAGGCCCGGAGGCCCACCGACCTTGCCGAGTGGGCTCTCGTCCATCTTGTATCGACGAAGAGAGATCCTTCGCGACCTTTAGCTTTGCTCTGGTGTCAGGGCGATCACGAACATTTAGCGACCTTCGGGTCCCTTCAATGTCAAGTTCTGCAGAATGTGTAACGTTGCAAATTGTCAGAGCGCCAAGAAATTTGGATTTGTATTTCCACCAGCTGGTCATTGTTGTCGAAATGCCACAATAATTTCCAAGCAACTGTGGGTATTTTATGATGTCAACTGGAGCATGAGTGGTAGCGGCACCAATATGAGCAGGCCAACTCATCCTCCGAACCTCATTCAGGTCAAATGCCAGATTACGGTTTTTTTTTATGGTCCACCTCCCAGTTTGTGAATGGAATTGAGTTTTGGTCAGAACGCGCCAGTGTACAAAATTCTTGAATTTGGACGATGCTCAAAGACACATTTCTATGTGTCAGAAGGATGAGGACGGGGAGGAGGGGTCTCGATAATATCCATACTTAGAATGTTTTGGAAACAATGAATGTCAAGTCCTCAAAATCATCTTCATTCCAGCAAATAGCAATTGCAATAGCAAATTAGGGTTGAGGGTTGATTCATAAAACTAGTTTGGTTTCTACTTGTATTTAAAGCTTCATCTTAACCCGCTACAAAGCGAAAGATTCCATTAGGTTGTAAGACGTCGATTTATGAAAAGAGAGATCAGACCATGCAAGTGGAAACATCAAGAGTTGAAAATAACCACGAAAGGCAAAGAGGAAAACAAAAAGGGCCGGACTCGACTGAAACGGCCGATAGGGTTTCATTGCCTACAAGAAACACTGAAATAGATTTCTCTCCATAGGCCTGGCGATGATGTCATCGGCTGATACCCGTTTTAGGCGTCAAACATGTGTGCGTCGCTGGAGAAAAGAATCTTGGAGCATTCGAAATATTTATTTGTGATGATTAAACTCATTAATGTTAAACTCGTTCAACAGTTTTAACTAATTTCAAATTAATAACCTGATAAAGGAAGCATAACATTACTCGGGAAGGTGTTGTTAAGGCACCATGATACGAATCAAATGGCAGCAGAATAATGGGCTAGAAAGGAGCCCAGTAGGTACTTAGTTCTAATAATTAAATAATTCAATTTTTTTCTTGCATTTGTGAGAGTATTTGGCGAAAATTCCTTCAACTTCCTTAAACTCGTCATAGGTCCTATAAGCAAGACAACGGACAATAGTGAAATATTGGGATAGTGGAAGAGAAAAACGTTGTGGTATGGCTTGTAGGGATAGAATGGTGGTGTCATTTTTTTCTGTAAGTACTGGTTTGTTGATACTAACAAAGTTAGAAAACAAAGTATCCATTTATTGAGTAAAAATGACTCAATCTGTGTACTTGGTTAGCTCCGTTCGGTCGTCTAACTATGATGCAGCTCTAATATTATTGTTGTTCTTAAGTACTTCACATTGTTCCATGCACAACCCTGAAGCAACAGTGAATTAATTTGAAACAAGTTTAAACATTTACTTTGAAGATCTCGAAGTAATACATCTGACAAGAAATCTTTTCTGCAATATCCTTTTCAAGTACTGCGATTGACCTTGCCCCGTTGTGTCTCGTGGCCTTCGAAGGTACGTGTAACTGTCGGTTCGTCGATACAACCAAGGTTTAACCTTATGAATGGATCAGTGTCCGTATAGAGATTATAATGATCAGAACAATTCTCGCGATTACGCAGTTTTTGAGGACGTGTAGAATACTTGAAGACCCGAAGCTCTAATCTCAGGGCCTTCTGTTGCCTCAGGTTCATTAACGAGCGACCTCGCACTGAAGACGCGGACCAGATATGATCGTTATACGCCCCTTCTGATGGCCTTCCTTCCTCTAGGTCTATGTCATTAATTACAAAATGGAGGTCCTAACTGCGGCGTGAAAAGTGGTGGGATTTTCAGAAGATATCACAGTTTAGAGTAGTTCAGACGGGATGCATACAGCAGACTAACCTTGTCCAACAGACTTTGCGCAAAGAAAAATGCGCAAAACATAATATCAAATCTCAAAAACCAATCCATGAAATTGCGTTTTTGGTCGACTCATACTTGGAATCAGTAATAAAATCACAGTTATTCCTTGGACCAGAAGCATGGAGACTCATTTCTTCAACATGGGGAAAATGGGGGAAACAGTGGATGTGGCAGGTCTCGGACCCATTCCAATCGATTCAGGGTCCAAAATTTAGAGAATGATACCCCACACGCCTGGGTACCAGAAATCTCGAAAACACATATTCGAAATGCGTAGATGGATACCCATTTGACCCACGACCTCATCCAGTGGGCGCCAATTGTTCTGGGACCCATTGTATTGGATTCAGCTTCCAAAATTAAGTGGAAAATGGTACCTCACACGCCTAGTTTGCCAAAAATCTCGAAAATCCATTTTTTTTAAACACATTTTGACCCCTACCCCGGTCAAATTTGGTCTGAACGGGCTGAAAAGTTTTGAGGATCCAACAAGAGCCGGAAACGGGTCCCTGACCAAAATTTCTGATTTTTATAAAATTGTGTTGTAAAATACCAAAATCGGCGTGGTCGGCGTACGGAGGACGGACATTTGACTTTTTTGATCTAGACACTTTGAACGCCCAGAAAAAAGTGTTGGGCCAAATCGGAGAGATTGACTTATTGCATGAAAACATAGGGTGATTATTCAAGGCATAACCAACCAAAACAAGTTCACGATTTATGAAAAAAATTTACTGGCACTGATTGTGCACACGCATCCCTTCCAGAAAATGAGAAATTGTACATGAAATAACATTTTTATGATCCGACAAGTGATTTTATGGTGTGGGTCAACACGTGGTCAACCAGTAGAGGACCTACCAATTTTATGAGTGGGGGTGGGAAGGAATCTTGGTTTGCTCAATTCTAGACAATGGGGAAGAATTGGAGATACAGACACCAAGCCACGAGAATATTTTTGCGGAGGTTATTCGTCCTATTCCTGGTTAAAACACCACCTGTTTCCCTCTAGTTGTGCACTGACCTAGCCCGCGATCTACTTAGCGAGAAAAATCAATCCGCAGCACTCCGCTAGACCAAACAAATCTTCGCACTTCCAAGCTAACTTTAGATGCGGTTCAGCTTTTCCCAACGGCTGGTGATCTATTCGCGACCAAAACTTTTCGGCGACGACCCTGACCTCAGACACCCATTCGAAATATTTTCAGGAAGATTTATTAAAAGCCAACGGAAGTCAGAGAGTTTTCATCTACCACAAAATTTTCGTAGATAGATCCCTTTATTAGAATGTGTGTGTTGAAAATTCTCATGCGAAAACTACACTCGTGCACATCTGTACAGAAAAATAATTCAATGCCTTTGACTTGGTTGCTTTCTGTTTCAGCGTCAAGAGAGCAAATCTGCAACGTTCTTCCAGAACTATAATCCATAAACAGCATTGGAAATGCTGCATTTTGGCCCCATCTAAACACGAGTGTGCCATAACAAGTCTCACTGGTCAATGGCCGTTCTCAGAGGGCGGGTTGAGGTGAAAATGTGTTGCAAAAATGGATATTTTTGTGATGTTTTATGCATTGACGTTGAATTGACATTGTCCAAGTAGTTTTCTGAAAATCCCAAAATGCGAGCAAGTTCAATATTTTCAATTTAAAAAATGTATAGCCATTTTCCCTCTACACGATTTTAATAATTGACAATGTTTTGCAGGAAACTTCAGCCTTCGAAAGCTCGGTGCAACCGGATATTAAACTTCTAGATGAGTTAAAAACTAAAAAAATTGTCCTGCCTCATCCATGACTCAATAGAACTGGGTATTCGTTCCAGTGCGATTCAGCATGTCCCAACTGGATGAAAGTGAATGGACGGTGAATCTCAAGAACAAATGTGAACAGTGGAAATGTTACCGATGGGGACGGATTCACACAAAACGCAAACCTTAAGGAGAAAGTGAGAATTTTGTTGCCGAATCTGGGGTAGATCTTATCAACAATTCGTGGTACCTTCCAAAAAAAGAAGGTATAATAGCGATGAGAAGACTCCGCTGAGGCTAATCAGAGCGGAAAAATGGCTCGTTGGCTGAGGAAACTTTTCGCGAATGAAAGCCAACACTTGGAACTGGCAAAAAATACCGCGGTTAGCTCACGTGTACCGTTTAGCAGTGGTCATTTTTATCGGAATAAAACACTGAGATTTTCTTCGCATTCTGACCCATTCCCTAGACTCAGTTTGAATCAAAATATATGAAAAGACAAGAGGCGCAAGAATCTACGTCATCTAGCAACATAGTAACGTCTCACAACGCAGCCCACAAACTTCGTCCTGGGCATCCGAAATTTGGCAACTACAAACTACGGACGATCTATGAATTAAACGAACTACGGACTAAACATCGGAATATCATTAAATGGAATTCTCAAATTTTGAGGTTCGCTCAATCACTACGCGAAATTAGCTGATAATTAGCCTGGGCTTGGATTTGTCCTTTACTCATTCTCGTTCTATGGCCGTGTGCTGCCTGACTGACTGTGCGCTTCCATATCTTATTACGATTCTTGACGGAAGGAATGATGAAGGTAAATCAAATTAGTTTTGTACCGGTGTGCTAAAATCCAAACAATTTCTTATAGCGCTTGTTGCTAGAGAATCGTCTTGACTGCACTTCATTGCTAATAAATTATGCGATACATTATTCATACGTCGTGAATACAGTAACTACTGAGCGGGATATACTGAGTACAAAACAGAGAAATGAAAGTGGCTCATTCTCCCACACTGCATTTGGGGATCGCTACCCAATTCTGCAGATAGAAAATGTGCAAGATCACCCATTCCTCTGAAATCCACACACAATGGTTTAGATGATAAAAGATGGGCAGGCTCTGAGTGTATCTCTCATAGAGAGGACTGTGGATCGCAATACAGAAGCTGTCAGCTATTGGTTTTTTTTAATCAAGTTCGTCCCTCTGAGAAGCTTTGGCTTGAGAGGAGACCGAAAATCGCTGCGCAGCAGCACTTTTCTCTGAGAGGAAAAGGGAGGATTTGGCCGGGTTTCGCATACCAGCTTAACTTGACCCGTTCGGACCGGCTATGTTGAAAGTCCACCTTCGGCTAGCGATTCTATTATTCGTGTAGATGTGCGGCGGAGTCGTTCCGATATTAGACGTGCCACTAGTCGAACTAAGGTGCTTAACCCGCGTCGAGTGCACCTAGGAATAATTTTTTGAAGTTTTATCAAGTTCGGTTAGTCACAGAGATACGATATAAAAATAGTAACATGAATAAAAAAACTTTTTCATTAAACACCGTTTTTCATATGCACCTAAAAGTAGAAAATATTTTCCATGAGCCTGGCAGAATTTCTGATAAAGTTGGTCACATTATGGTAACAGACTTTTAACAATTTTCCAATTCTTATAAAACGAAAAACGTTGGGCGCATCAACTTGTGCACGAGTTGGATAGATGCGAATTTTCTATTCAACACAGACCTTCATTTACAGGCTTAGATACCCATGTAATGAACTATTCTCTTGAATCGAACTTCTTTCAATTTCAAATCTCTTGTTATGCGGAGAATTTGATCACCTGAATATCCTTCCTCGACATTTTATATCCGAGCCAGTGAAACATCTCGTCCATGGCAGGCTGCGAAGGATCGCGGGTCCCAGGGCTGGACCTAATCATGGCGAACATCGGTTTATTTCTAATTCAACAAATTCATTTTCAGGCTTAGAGTAAAGCCATGTAATGAACTATTCTCTTGAATCGAACTTCTTTCAATCTCTTGTTAGGGGCGAGAATTTGAATCACCTGAATATCCTTCCTCGACAGGTTTTATATCCATGAGCAAGTGAAAATCTTCGTCAGTGCAGGGCTGGCGAAGCGATCGCGGGTCCCAGGGCTGGACCTAATCATGGCGAACATCGTTTATTTTCTAATTCAACAAGATTCATTTTCAGGCTTAGAGTAAAGCCATGTAATGAACTATTCTCTTGAATCGAACTTCTTTCAATCTCTTGTTATGGCGGAGAATTTGAATCACCTGAATCCTTCCTCGACAGTTTTATATCCATGAGCAAGTGAAAATCTTCGTCAGTGGGCAGGGCTGGCGAGAGCGATCGCGGGTCCCAGTCGGACCTAATCATGGCGAACATCGTTTATTTTCTAATTCAACAAGATCATTTTCAGGCTTAGAGTAAGCCATGTAATGAACTATTCCTTGAATCGAACTTTCTTCAATCTCTTGTTAGGGCGGAGAATTTGAATCACCTGAATATCCTTCCTCACAGTTTATATCCATGAGCAAGTGAAATCTCGTCAGTGAGCAGGCTGGCGAGAGCGATCGCGGGCCCCAGGCTGGACCTAATCATGGCGAAACATCGTTTATTTCAATTCAACAAGATTCATTTTCAGCTTAGAGTAAAGCCTGTAATGAACTATTCTCTTGAAATCGAACTTCTTTCAATCTCTGTATGGCGGAGAATTTGATCACCTGAATATCCTTCCTCCGACAGTTTTATATCCATGAGCAAGTGGAAAATCTTCGTCGATGGCAGGGCTGGCGAGAGCGATCGCGGTCCCAGGGCTGGACCTAATCATGGCGAACATCGTTTTTTTCTAATTCCACAAGATTCATTTTCAGCTTAGAGTAAAGCCATGTAATGAACTATTCTCTTGAATCGAACTTCTTTCAATCTCTGTGTTAGCGAGAATTTGAATCACCTGAATATCCTTCCTCGACATTTTTATATCCATGCAAGTGAAAATCTTCGTCATGGGCAGGCTGGCGAGAGCGACTCGCGGGTCCCAGGGCTGGACCTAATCATGGCGAACATCGTTTATTTTCTAATTCAACAAGATTCATTTTCAGTCTAGAGTAAAGCCATGTAATAACTATTCTCTTGATCGAACTTCTTTCAATCTCTTGTTATGGCGGAGAATTTGATCACATCACCTGAATATCCTTCCTCGACATTTTTATATCCATGACAGTGAAAATCTTCGTCAGTGGCAGGGCTGGCGAGAGCGATCGCGGTCCCAGGGCTGGACCTAATCATGGCGAACACTTCGTTTATTTCTAATTCAACAAATTCTTTTCAGGCTTAGAGTAAAGCCATGTAATGACTATTCTCTTTGAATCGAATCTTTTCAATCTCTTGTTTATGGCGGAGAATTTGAATCACCTGAATATCCTTCCTCGACAGTTTTATATCCATGAGCAAGTGAAAATCTTCGTCAGTGGGCAGGCTGGCGAGAGCGATCGCGGGTCCCAGGGCTGGACCTAATCATGGCGAACATCGTTTATTTTCTAATTCAACAAGATTCATTTTCAGGCTTAGAGTAAAGCCATGTAATGAACAATTCTCTTGAATCGAACTTCTTTCAATCTCTTGTTATGGCGGAGAATTTGAATCACCTGAATATCCTTCCTCGACAGTTTTATATCCATGAGCAAGTGAAAATCTTCGTCAGTGAGCAGGGCTGGCGAGAGCGATCGCGGGTCCCAGGGGCTGACCTATCATGGCGAACATCGTTTATTTTCTAATTCAACAAGATTCATTTTCAGGCTTAGAGTAAAGCCATGTAATGAACTATTCTCTTGAATCGAACTTCTTTCAATCTCTTGTTATGGCGGAGAATTTGAATCACCTGAATATCCTTCCTCGACAGTTTTATATCCATGAGCAAGTGAAAATCTTCGTCAGTGGGCAGGGCTGGCGAGAGCGATCGCGGGTCCCAGGGCTGGACCTAATCATGGCGAACATCGTTTATTTTCTAATTCAACAAGATTCATTTTCAGGCTTAGAGTAAAGCCATGTAATGAACTATTCTCTTGAATCGAACTTCTTTCAATCTCTTGTTATGGCGGAGAATTTGAATCACCTGAATATCCTTCCTCGACATCTTAGTATAAAACCACGTCAAGTTTTTGGAAGTTCCTACAATAAAAATGATACGTTGTTGACAACGGTTTGTCTATTTTCCATTGAGTCCTCTATGCTTCGATGTTTTCAATTTGATAAGAGCAACAATCCATTTTTCGCATAGACTCACTGTCATTATTGAGGAGAGCAGCAGAATGAAAAGGGCACTACTGTGCTCATGAGGGCGCTACTTTAATAACTTTTAGACAAATACGGTTAGGGAATGTTGGGCTAATGTTTAGCAGACCTAAATATAGAAATTTATCAGTACAAACCAAAAGAAAACTTGGAGTTATCTCGCATTGGGCGTGTAGTTACTGTTTTCAACTAATTTTTGGATGCTGAATCGATTTAGGAATGACTAATTCCTGTGAAAGAATTATTTTGTGTGAAAAAACTTGTGCCCCTTCCATTCTCGAGGTGCGATATGGTATACCTACATCTCATCTGAGACCCTATAAACTACTCCCGTGTTATTTCTTTTCAGAAGGTTAGGAAACAGACGGACAGTCCTTTTCAGGATCGATGCGGGGAATTTGAATGAGATTTGAATTAATTATACTGCGGAGAGAGATAAATGTATACCGCCCGATACTCCTTCGCCGTTATCAGATCACCTTATTCACGTTACTGACTCGACGGTCACCATGAATCGTCAACATGACGAAACATCCGGAATTTTCTACTCGTACAGTTTACCACGAAAAAAATCAACCTAAGAATGACAAAAAAGTTCAATTTATATACTTTTGGTATTTTATAAGCACATCTTTTAATTGCATTATTAGTACATGATCTCGCTACCCATTATGTATTGCACATACTTGTTCATGCTCAGGATACGTAATAGGTACGTAATAGAACTTGATGATTTAGCCCAATTAAACCCTGTGGCATAGATTGATAAATGATGGGCGCTCCTGAGTGATAATCTCTGAATGGAGAGGATGTGGAGTCAGCAAAGCTGTCAGCTATTGGTTATTGTTAATCAAGTTCGTCCTCTGAGAAGAACTTTGGCTTGAAGGACCGAAAACATCGCTGGCGCAGTAGCACTTTTCTGAGAGGAAAAGGGAGAGATTGGCCGGGTTTCAGCAATACCAGCTTAACTTGACCCGTTCAGGACCGGCTGTGTGAAAGTCCAACCCTCGGGACTAGCGATTCTAGATAAGAAATCATGGCGCGGTGGACCACCAGCACTAAACTAAGCCACGAAGCATTTCCTTGTGAGGCCAGCCTGTTCACGGGATTTCTCAAGCAGCTAGCTTGCGTTTTGTGGACCAAGTAAGACGATGACCACCCAGGATTTCGAGTGCTTCCACAAGAGATCCCAGATTGCGAAACTCGTCTATGAGAAACAAGCCTGTTTAAGCCTGCATGTTAGGTCTTCCTACAAGACTTTAATGTCCTTCTCAGAGATCCTACTACGGTTGGCAGGCTTCAAAATTGATTCCCCTCTCCACGCAAAGATCAGTTCACTGAGGGTAAAATTGACAAACAGATAGAAATATAATGCGACCGGGTTTGAGCTAAAATCAGAAGAACGTCCTACTGATTCCTGTCATAATTCAACACGAGGGTTGCATGGTGTTATAATGAGACTACCCACAAACGTTTGGTTTCCTGTTGAAACGAAGTAAGATGGCTACATCCCCAGAAGAAGCAATGCAATGAATTCGGTAAAAACAAATTAATAAGAAATTGAATGAAATTTAGAAGACCTATTCGAATTTGTTCATTCTGTGCCATGATTTCGTTGGAGAAATAAACCGTATTCCGCCAAGTTGAAGATTGTTGGTGAGAAACAATCCATTCCCAATCACAAGTTCTCCCCTTAACAGACCAGAACTGATTTCATGGGTATTTTCTGCGAAGGTAAACATTGATGCGGCGAATCTACATGACAAAGAAAATAACCTGCGTGATATTGATGTGTGTACTCGGTCGCAAGTGTAATTACACAAAAAATAACAAACTATCCTTATATTGGCGCTTTTGTGGAGTTCATTTTCATTCATCAAATAGTACTTAGTTTAGTATTTTTTTCTCATATCAATTAACAGCTCTACTCTGTCCTAGTCGAATGAAATGTCAACTATCCAAATTTCGGTTATCCGAATATGAAAAAGAACTTCAGTCTGTTTCCAAATTACAAAAAATAATCTCTCAAGGTAAAGAACAGTCTCATGTTCTCTGAACAAACCTTTTTTCTTAGTAGAATGAACCCTACGTATTTGTCTGAAGCATGGATACCTACTAATTTTTTTGGCGAAAAACTCTCCTCCTACATCAAACGCGCTCCATTATTTGTTTTTTACTTGTAGCAGGTCGCCTTAATGTCTTCATCGAGTGAATTTTTTGCTAATTTATTCCATGGTATGGTTTTAATGTCTCTTTCCCCTCTAACATCACCCTGGATGACTAGATAACAATCCGAATTTTATGCTGTCCTTAGCAGTTGATGCCAGCAATTTTGCTATTGGTAGTGTGGTGCGACAATTTGAAGAAAACGGTTGGCGACCAGTTGCAATCTACTCCAAGAAACTGAACCCAGCTCAGACATCATATTGTTCGCGACGCCTTCAGCCTCATCGCCTACAGCGACCCCCGTCGGATGGCAGCTGGATCCGAGTCAGCGGGAATTCGTCGCCGACCTCCTCCGTGAAGCGATTCTCCGCCGGACGAACCTCAACAACAAAATGGTTCTCCGCCGTCCATTACGCCAAAGAGCTCCTTCGCCTTATGAAGCCTACGGCTTGGGAAGGTCGCCTTCGTCAATTTCGACGACGTCGTCAATTGACACGGTTTGTTAACGCCTTGTCGACGTCACTTTCCCCCTTTGACGGTTCGTTCCGTAAACGTCCGTCACGTTCCAACATGACAATATCGTAGATACTTGTTCTGGAGTTCCAAAAAATATATTTCCTGTTGGCTATAAATTAAAGTTATCGTCAATCTATTCGTACTTATTCTAAAGCAGTTGCTAGATTTATACGATAACGTATCTATGCCTGACTGCCCTTTTCAATAATCGAATTGTTTCTATTCTATCATCGATATTTTCATTTTTTCCTCATTTTCTCTTCATCGAAGTATACTCATTACTTTCCTTGTTTTCACATCGCCGAACAAATTTCAACGGCAAAATGCGTCATGAAGAACTGACTCACTTTAACTTTATTCTTCAAATATTGTTAATGCGATAAAATCACATTTTTGACAGCTAAGTAGACAACGAGAGTTCTTGAATGCTTGCAAAGAGTCGCGAGGGAAGGGTAAGATCAATATTCGCAGGTCCTGATCTACTTAGACCTCCTATATCCCTGGCTGCCCGAGGGCCGAGCCGCCATTAACTGGAACGAAAACCAATTACAAAAGGGGAGAGGGCCCAGTGCCGAACTTGGGCAAGGGAGGTCCACCATGTCTCATCCCTTCCGTCGTCTCCATAATCTTCTGGCGTAGAAGCGATGTTTATTCCCCTTCACTTCGACGAACATTCGACACTGATAAAGAATCTTTAGACTTGTTTGAGAAGGTAAATTCACCTTGTACTCTTTCTTTGTTGGCTGATAACTGAGGAGCTGAACGTTCACCACATGAGAACAGAACTAACTGAGAAGTGGGGAACATCCGATCAACGATAACGATGGACCTTAATCCACATACAAAATTTATCATTTCTCACTGTCTAGTAGAGTAGTAGGGAAAATTGTTTCAATTCCCCCAAATCGAGGGAATGCGGTGTATTGATAAAAATGGAGGACAATATCATACGATAAATAAGACGATGTGTACGATAGGTAACATAATCTACCCCTATACTTTCAATACCCCTTAATTGCCTTTTTTCTGATAAATTCGTCATTAAATGTAAAATGAAAGCTCGTTCTTTCCATCCGCAATGAACCCGCCAATATTCGGACGGTAACATCCCAGTCGAACGCTTTCGGAGGAAATGAATTTTCAGCATCGCCAATATAGTTAAAATCTGCATCACGGCACTAGAATCGAATTACTTCTTAAGTGTTTGTGGAATCGATTCCTCCCTCCGTTAGTTAGGTAGGGAGGTTGATGCTTTACTTAAGTACACCACGCTCCTCATCCACCTACGTTGTTCAACCCGTAATGAAATGAAAGCGAAGGGGTAAAAAATCTCTCCTCCCCCTTCATCCCTAAAGTCACCGAGTAATTGAGTTATACCCTCGTAAGGTTTGAGGCTCGTAGGGCATTTTCAAATCGAAAAAGTGGAAAGGGCTTTTATTTAACCTGTCTCAAAACCCCGAAGTGAATTCTTCGGAGGCCCGAAAAAACAATAAAGATGAGTATATACATTTTGTTAGTCATGAGTCAATACTGCATCTACAAGTGTTGGAATAATAGCATAATATAAGCAATACTATAAGCAGGGTATGGCCCGGACTGTGGAAACAACGCGAATTTCTTGGAGGAAATCGTGCAGTGCGGCGATAGTCTCGTATATAAAATGGTTAAGTTATAAGAAGGAGTTGCTGAGCGAGCGAGGAACTCGGTCCATCACTGT
>CM034005.1:7953147-7991684 GCA_019603395.1 Cyrtorhinus lividipennis
GATTATCTGATGGTTAGAGATGGTTGGTTTTGGTTGGTTATTCCTTGAATAATCAACCTATATTTTCAAAAGGTCAACCTCTACGATTCGGCCCAAAAATGTTTTCTGGATGTTTCAAGTTGTCTAGATCAAGAAAGTCAAATGTCTTAAGGTGGCCGAGGTCGTTAAGGCATCGTCTAAGGGCTCGAGACTCCTGTGGTCACAGTTTGAGGCTGCTGGTCGAATCCAGCACCCCGGCGTTACTCGACGTTCGTGAGGCCAATATAGTACCGGCAGTAAGTATCAAAAGGTTGTCCGGCATATCACAACACGCTGTTTGCCTTTGTAGTCTGGCTTGCTTTGTGACCACCAGGGCTAGCACAATGGGCCACTGGCCTAGTGCGGGGGGTGGACAATGCTGTGAAGACTGCAGTGGACACCCCCTATACCCCTGTGTAATTAATCTAATCTAAGTCAAATGTCCGTCCGCCTCCGGGCTTTTGGTAGTAGAAAATTTTCTAGAAATCTTAAAATTGGGTCAGGGGTCTGTTCCCGGCCTAAGTCGGTCCTAGAAACTTTCCAGCCCGATCGCACCAAATTTGGGAGGGGTAGGGGTCAAAAGGTGTATTTCGAAAAATGGATTTTCGAGATTTCTAGTACCTAGGCGTGTGGGGTATCGTTTTCCACTAAATTTCGTACGGTGAATCGATTGGAATTGGTCCGGTACCCGCCACACCCACTGTTTCCATTTTTCCCATGTTGAGGAAATAAGTCTCCATGCGTCTGATCCGAGTAATAACCAACTCGTGTGAATGAAGTTTGGGTTCTGTGAAGGAGCCGCATCCTTTCCAGTCATGAAAGATCGCGGGTGGCTCCCACAGAAAGCATTTTTTTAAAGGATGTTCTGCACACGTTTTAAACTAAATAAAAGCTACTAAAATTGCATGAAATGCTGAGGCCTGATGGAATGCCAAGTTGCAATGGCTGTATAGTTTTTCCTTTTCAAATAAACTTTTTTCCCGGAATTATTGCAACCTCGAACCTATAATGCAACGTCTAATATCCGTGTAAATGGGCGATGGTGAGGGGTGGGGGGTTGATTGCAAAAGGGTGGAGTTGTACGAATGGAGGGGTTTTTTTAGTAATAATTATTGGTCGCTGTGTAGTGGATGGTTTAGTTTCTGTGGTTCATTGGTGTGGTTTTTCGGTTTTTTTTTTGGGCTTTTTGGCTGTTTATGCTGTTTGGTTTTTGGCTGCGTTCTGTTCCGAATGTTTTTTGATCCTTTTCTTTTGTTGTTTGGTCTCGCTAGTGTGTTATGGTTTTCTTTGTTCGTTGTGTATTCCCTTTTCGGTGTTTTCGGTTTACCTCGCGGTTATGTGTGTGTCGTGCTTTTGGTCTCTTTCCCTTTGTTGTGATTTCTTTTGTTTCTTCTGTTTTCCTTCGTTGTGTTTTTGTCTTTTGTGGCTTTCTTCAGTCTTTTTCTTTGTTTTTTCCGTGGTTCGGTTATTTTTTGCGTGCGTTCCTGTTTTGTCGTTTTTTTTTTTTTGCTGTTTTTTGTTGTCCGTTGTGTGCTGTTTTGTGGTCTTTGGTTGGTTGTTTGTTTTTCTCTCGGCTCGGTTGGGTTTTTTGCTGGGGTTTTTTTTTTTTTTTCTCCTTTGTTGAGGTTGATCTTTCTTGTTTCTTGTCGCGTGCTGGCTTGTTTTTGCGTTTTGTGTTTTTGGTCCTCTGGTTTTCGTTTGAGCTTCTTTTGGTGTTCGGCTGATTTTACTCGTTTTTTTGCGTTGTGCCTGTCTTTAGCCGTCGGTTTGCTTTTTCGTGGTCTGCTGTGCTCTGTTGATTTTTTTACGTTTGTTTGTTGTTTTGGGTGGGGGGGGGGGGGGGGTGGTGGGGGGGGGGGGTGGTGGGCTTGGGGTGGGTGGGGGGTTGGGTGGGGGGGTTGTTCGGGGGGGGGGGGTGGATTGTAGCCGCCGCCTTCTTTTTATTGTTTCTATGGTTGGTGCTGTGATTGTTTTTTTTTTTGGTTTTTTTGCTCTTCTTTTTTTAAGTTTCAGCTTTACTTTTTGTTGGTTTTGTCGTTTCTTCTATTCTGTGGCGCTTTTTGCTTTTGTTTATAGGTTGTTTTTTGTGGTTTGCTTTTCTGGCCTTTTTTCCGTTGCTGTGTCGTTTGGTTTTTTTTTGTGGTCCGTGCTTCCTGTTTTCCGGTTTTGTTTGTTTTTTTTTTTGCTGGGGTCGCATGTCCTTTGTCTTTGTGTGTTCGTGTTGGTTGTGGTGTGTGTGGGTTTTTTGGGCATTGTCGCGTCTGCTTGCTTTTATGTGTTTGGCTGCAATGTGGTTGTCGTGTTGTTCTGTGTGTCTACTCCAACTTAATTTTGCTCTGTCTTTTATCTGTTGTCGGTTGTGAGTTTTTTTGGGTTTTCTGTTTATGTTTTGTTGCGTTGATGCTCTGTGTTGTTTTTGTTTGTTTTCTGGGGTTCTCTGCTTTTGTTTTTGTCTTATTCTGGCTTTTTTTTTTGTGTTTTCTTTGGTTTTTTGGTTTGTTTTTGTTTCTTTGTCTTTTGTCGCTTTTTGTCTGCCTTTTTTTTTCTTTGTGTTTCAGTGGTGGTGTTTTTTTTTTCTGTTTTAGTGTGCTGTTTTGTTTGTTGTGTTGTCTGTTTCGCGTTTGGCTTTTGTTAGTTTTTGTGCTCTGTTGTGCTTGTTGCTCTGCTAGGGTTTTGAAGCGTCCGTTTTTTTTTTTGTGTTTATTTTCTGTTTTCTGGTTTCTGTGCTGTTCTGACCTGCTGGTGGTTTTTTTTTTGGGCCGTTGTATTTTTTGGGGTGATTCGTTGTGTGGTTTTTCTGCTGTTTGTTTCGTGGGTTTGGTTTCTTCTTGTCTTTTGTATTTGTGTTTTTGTTGTTTTCGTTTTTTTTGGGTTTGCCTTTTGTCCTTGTTTTTGGTCGTTGTTGTGGGTTTGGTTGCCGGTGGGGTTTTGGTTTTTTGCGGTTTGTTTTTGTTCGTGCTTCTCCAACGGATTTCTTTTTCCTAGTTTGTGTTCTCTGGTTGCTTATGTTTCTTTGTTCTTGTTTTCGCCTCCTTGCCTTTTGCGGTGTTTGTTCGTTGCCTTTTGTTCTTCTGTTTTTCGGTTGTTTGTTGTCTCTTTTTTTTGCTTTACCGTTTTTTATTTTTGCCTCTCTCCCTTTGGTGCTTGGCCTGGGTTCTTTGTTGGTTTTCCTCTTTTGTTTTCTGGCGTTTTTTTGGGTCGTTTGGTTTACACGGTGGGTTTGGGGTATTTTTGGTTTTCCTTTGTTTCGTTGTTGTTGGTTTGGTGTGTGCTTGTTAGGTTTCTTTGTTTGGGGTTCTCGTTGTGTGTTCTTTTTTCTTTCTTGCTGTTTTGCCTTTGGTTTGATTGGTCCGCTTTTCCTCTTTGTTCCTTCCGTTGTGGGTTGTTTGCCGTTTCTTTGGTTTTGGTTTTTCTTGTGTGGTTTTCTTTATGCTTGTCTGTTAGCTTCCTCGTTGTTTTGGTCGTTGTGGTTGGGTTGTTTTGGATTTCGGTGACAGTGGTTTTGGCTATTTTGTGTCTTTTTTTTAGGTTGTGTTTGTTTTTTCTGAGAAGTCTCGTGTCGTTGCGTTGTCTTGCTCTTCACTGTGTGCTCTTTCTTTCCTTATTTGCATTAATGATCTAGTATGCTCGTCGTTAATATGCCAGTGTTCGGCGCATGGTGAGGTGGCCGGTTGATTTTGGGGGGTTGCTAAATTAAGAATAGGATATTGCGCAACTAGTGTGAGCGGCAGGTTAGGTTCTGTCTGAATGATTCATTTGGCATTGTACGGCCCCTCGTGATGGAGTTTATTGCTCGAATTGGTGTCAAGTTGAACGGCGCTTGGGCCCCCGATAAAGAGTCCCCCTCCTACGTTGGCGCTTATGGAACTCCTAAACAGACGCATTCGAGAGGCCATGCGACCTTGGGGAGCCCTCATGCCGTGAACTTGGTACCACTTTCGAAGGACCCATTCGAAGGGGACTGCTGCCTTGGCCGAAACCTCGCCCTCATTCTTGGACTTCAGCAGTGCAGGTCTCAAGAACCGGCCGACGTCTGGCAAAAAACATACGACCCACGCCCGAGGCTCCGAAGCAGCTTCCATGAGTTGGAAATGAAAGAGGAGCGCTTTCGAAAATTATTGATCCATTTCAATAACAAAAAAAGGGACTTTGTGGAAGTGAAAAGTTTGAAACTTTTACTTCACAGGCGAAGACGAAGTGGTTTTTCATGGATTTTATCTGTAAGCCCCTTTTATCGACAGGGTTTACAAACTTCTAGGGCCATTTTGAACCTTTTCTATTCAGATTTTAGTTTTCAATTTGCAAGTATGGCTGAATTGTTCGTGACCGTGGTCGACCAAGTTTACTGCGGCAGCCAGTGGAAACTTATAGCAGGCCAACAAGACCTATCATTCGAATCGGTCGAATAGATGTTTACGGCTGTCTAAGGAACATAACTATCTCTTTGGGGTCAGAATCGAAAGGTCGAACATTGATGTTCACCATCGGAAGGTAACGATTATCGTAAAACATCGGCTGACCACCATCGATGTTTTCATGTTTTCACATAATAGGTAATAAAACACTGCAATTAGTTGTATTTTGTGTGTTCACTTGTTGCCATCGGAGTGCTCAGACTCGAATCCCGCGCAAAAAATAAGTACTAGCTAATAAATAAAAATCCAAATTATTTAGTTCTGTGAGTGCGCTAGTGGGTGACTCACTCTTAGAAAAATACTCGTGTAGAATGATGGTTGGTATCGGACTTTATACCATAAGGTGATTTTAATCAGCCCAGGATAAACTTCATCCTCGGCGCGAGTAGTGAATTCGCCCTTCAGTGGGTGATATGAATGAATAGGAAGGCGCTCGTTTAGATGAAGGTAATGCGATGTTAGGTGAATACATATACAATACACCGAGCGAGGATCACGTCTGTCTCTCTGTAGACGAGCCCACATGCGAACGTTGTGCAAGATATCTCAACATTGACCCACATTTCGCCTCCTCTCTGTCGTTCAAACTGGGTCATTCCAATCTTCGAACGAAATTTGTGTTATTCAATCAGTCAATGTATATTTTCGCACTTTCTCTACTCGTGTGTGCATTCAAGGTGCGTTTTACATGGTACTTTTTATTCTTCGCTAACCACCGTACGTCCTTACATAACCAAGGATATGTTGGCAGAGTATCTTTGGGCTGGTGTCTAGTTGCAGCAGGATGATTCGTATTAAGGATGCCTTTTTAGCAGCAAACGCGTTATGTTAGTATAAACTCAATGTGATAGCGAGCACGTTCGGCGTAGAATTGGCGTTTATCCTACGACGCTAAGTAGTATAGTGTCGGCAAATTGTTCGTGTCAAAAAGAAACTATTCTATTTCCTACAAACTCACTATTTGTGAGCATTGTCTAGTTTAGCCAAAGATAATAGTATGGATAGGAAAAAAACCTTGGTTAGTTTTATAAAATAAAATTTGTATTATCACGATTTGGTCCCTGACCAATAACTGCACGCTTGAGTACTATAGGGTTTGGTGGAAAATAAGTAAAACTTTAGACCTTTTTGAATAGTAGAAGTCGTCCGATGGAGCGAAAATGCGCACTACTGAGCTTGTGGAAATTGAAAAATCACCTGGGTTTTGGTTGGTTATTCCTTGAATAATCAACCTATGTTTTCATGATAATGGTCAACCTCTCCGATTCGGCTCAAAATTTTTTTCTGGACGTTTCATGGTGTCCTGATCAAAAAAGGTCAATGTCCGTCCGCCGTACGCGTCCGCCGTCCATTGTCCAGCCGTTTTTGTAGTAGAAAATGTTCTAAAAATCTGAAATTTGGGTCAGGGGTCTATTCCCAGCCGAGAGGGTCCTCGAAACTTTTCAGCCCGATCGGACCAATTTGGAGGGGGTAGGGGTCAAAATATGTTTTTGAAAAATGGATTTTCGAGATTTTGGGGGAATTAGGCGATGTGGAAGTCATTTTCCACTAAATTTTGGACGCTGAATCCATAAAAAATGGGTTCCAGAACAATTGGCACCCACTGGAAGAAGTAATGGGTCAAATTGGGTATTATTACCCATTTTGAATATGTGTTTTGGGATTTCTGCTACCTAGGCGAGTAGGGTGTCATTTTCACTAAATTTTGGACGCTGAATCCAAAAAAGGGTCCCAGAAAACATTGACCCCACTGGAAGAAGTTTGGGTCATTGGGTATTATTACCCAATTTGATAGTGTTTTCGGGATTTCTGCTACCTAGGCGTGTGGGGTATCATTTTCCACTAAATTTTGGACGCTGAATTCAATGATTGTGTCCCAGAACGATTGGCACCCGCCGGAAGAAGTTATGGGTCAAAATGGGTATGTATCCACCCATTTTGATGTGTCAGGATTCTGGTGCCTAGGCGTGTGGGGTATCATATTCCACTAAATTTTGGACCCTGAATCGATTGGAATGGGTCTGAGACCCGCCACACCCACTGTTTCCCCCATTCGAGGAATAACCAACCCGTGTGTAAGAATTTGCAGATTTTTTTGTAATTCAAGCAATAAACGCCTTAAGAAGTCGGATCACCTTTGGAGCAGTGCGAGAAAACGTACCGCTTTCGTGACATCTCGTATGAGGTGCATTCTCGATAGGATGCGTTGAGTTGAGACTTTGCTAGGAAGTGTAACACTCTGGAACTTGAATGTTCGGACTCTTGCATACCTCTTTCAAAACTATGAGTTTAATAGCTGCTGCATCCATGGCTTTAGCTACCATCCGCCGCAGCTTTTCCCTTTCGAATTCAAAATGCCCGTCTATTTAGATCTGTGAATTTTTAGACCGCATCTCGGGGAGTCTGACTAACTGATTTTGTGCATTGATGTATAAAATCGTTGGACCTGGGCATTTCACTCAGGAAGATTAAAGATGATGTGCCACAAGGTAGCGTATTTGGCCCACTCATCTACTTGAGACTCTCCAGAAACAGAGAAAAACACAACAGCTTCATTTGCATATTACACTGCAATTTCGGCCATAAGAGACACTAAGGAGGAGTCTACCTAAAAACTATCAATGCTAAATGCGGATATCAAGCTGGTGATACAAAATCGGTTAATGACGATTTCTCCAATAAAAATATCAACTATAACCCAGTTCTCCTCAACAATATATTTTCGGCCATTCCATAATATACCAATCAAGGGGACATGATGAGATACTGTTTGGGACAACTCTGGATGCCAAGCTCGAGTGGAGAGAGCATGTCAGAGAGCAGAAAGAACAGAGCTGGTAATCTAGTATAGACAAATGTACTGGTTGAGGGGAAGAAGATCTAAGATGTCCGAACGGACCTATTACAACGAAGTCCTCGGACCAGTTTGGGCTTATGCGTGGCAACTATGGTGCTGCACTGCTCAAAGTAAAAGAAAAATGACAACGCTTTCAAAATAATGTGCTGAGGTGCATCACAAACGCGTCTATTTACTTCCAAAATGACAGGCTCCAATGTGATCTGCAGGTGGATACTGTTGTTGAAACTATCTAGCAACAAGCAACTGCTTATCAGATTAGGCTATAGAATGATGGAAAAGAAGGAGTCGTCCGACTCCTTGACGTCGTTGATCTGCTCTGGAGACTCAAAAAAATGAATCCTCTCGAGCTCACCAGTATGTGAATTTGAACAAAACTAGTTCAGTGCCATGTTTTATGAAACACTTTTGCTTTACTCAAGCCCAAATAATATTGTTGATGAGTTGTGTAACTTGGTGCAATGAAATATAAAAGAGAGTTAAAAAAATATAGGTATATATTTATTGAGACATGAGTTGTCTTATTCAAAGGCAGGATCAGCCGAGTTGAGATGGAGTGTACTGACGGAAGGGAAGGGTGTTGACGATGAGTGTTCTGGGAGCCTGTACGCAGCCCATGACAAAATAAGTATGATGAAGAAGGAAGAAGAAGGAAGCCAAGCTACGGCAAAAGGTGCTTAAAACCCGACTAAACGAAGGAGTAAATCGAATTCAAAACCGTCCGAAACTCCATTTGGTGACGATGATATTGTCCAACATCCAATCGTCTTCATTATAATTTCTAGGAGTGACAGTGACAGCCATATTGCGAAAGGGGTGCGTGTGTTACGTGTTGCCTGTCCGAGTGTCGGTTTGCTACTGGTCTACTGCTACTGGTTTAATAATTATAATTAACCTCAAACCTATGGGTTAATGTTGGATTATAATATATATTGTTGACAGAGCGGATGAAAGGAGGGATGAGCTAAAGAAGGAGCTATCTACCTCAGAAAATCAGTACACACTGCATGATTAATTTAATTTTGATTATTAATTTGTATATTTATATGAAAGTAATGTTGGTTGTATATAGTGAAAAATAATGTTTTAATGTACCCAATGAACACTCGATTTTCAAACACCTCAAAGCTGCCTCCTGGCGCATGCTCTCTTCCAGTTCTCAGGAGGCAGTAAACCAGAATGCATACAAAGCTTATTGCTTACAGCTCCAAGTCGATACAGCATACAGAAAGTACCTCGTTGAGCAATAAATTATCACCAGGAACCCAAGTTACCAACTCTAGTTGGGGCCGAGGTGGCCGAGGCTGTTAAGGCGTCGGTCTCTAAGGGCTCAAGACTCCTGTGGTCAGAGTTTCAAGGCTGCTGGCTTGAATCCAGCACCCCGGCGTTTATCCCCGGCGTTTACGTGAGGCCAATATAGTACCGGCAGTAAGTATCCAAAATGGTTGTCCGGGGGCATATCACAACATGCGTGTTTGCCTTTGTAGTCTGGCTTGCTTTGTGTGACCACCCAGGGGCTAGTACAATGGGCCACTAGGCCTAGGTGCAGGGGGGGGGGGGGGCGGACAATGCTGTGAAGACTGCAAGTGGACACCCCCTATACCCCCTGTGTAATTAATCTCACTCTAGTTACCCTGCCCAATTATAAACCTCTGTTGTTTAAATACAAGTCAACCACTTATGTGTGAAACTGGAGAAGGAGCAAGTTGCTGAGCGAGCGAGGAACTCGGCCCATCACTGTCTGAACGCAGCCCATGATGTCCGATCCCGGGCTTGCGCTTATGACATACAGCCGTTTTGAGCACATACATAAAATATGACAAGGCGCCTTGGCTGAGGCCTGCGCGAAGAGTGGCGCGCTGGGGCGTAATAGGCCAGAAGGCAGAAGCTGCCTCCTGGCGAAGCTCTCTTCCAGTTCTCAGGAGGCAGTAAACCTGAATGCTTACAAAGCTTATTGCTTACAGCTCCAAGTCGATACAGCATACAGAAAGTACCTCATTGGGCAATAAATTATCTCTAGGAACCCATGTTACCGTCTCTAGTTACCCTGCCCATGTAGAAACCGCTGTTGTTTGAATACAAGTCAACCATTTATGTGTGAATACAAGTTTATGTTTACCATTTATGTTTGAATACAAGTCAACTATTTATGTGTGAACCTTCTTTATGTGCCTATCAAGTGAGAATTGAGATATAGCATATATAAATCATTAAAACCCCTGTTTACAATTACTAAATTAAGATTAATATTAGGAAACGGAAGATGTTTGCGTAAAACAAGTTGAAACCCATGGCAGACGAATCATCGCCACTAATTGATATTATTGAATAAATTATTATCAATGTGATGCATGATTAGGTTGAAATAAACATAGCAAATAAACAAGCAATAAAATAAGTATAATATACTATGCTGCATGCCAGGGTTTACAGAAGACTGTCGCCCCCCTATATCTAATCAACGGTTTACAATTACAATAAGATTACAATTGAAATTTTGATTGAATCTAATGAGTGCCAACTCACGCTCTACTAACAAAAGCAGTTGAATTTAAAATATTTTTCGATTCGATTCAGTATGCAAAATTGCGAAGTACATAAAGTAGTAAATCGAATTCAAAACCGTCTGAAACTCCATTTGGTGACGATGATATTGTCCAACATCCAATCGTCTTCATTATAATTTCTAAGAGTGACAGTGACAGCCATGTTGCGAAAGGGGTGCGTGTGTTACGTGTTGCCTGTCCGAGTGTCGGTTTGCTACTGGTCTACTGCTACTGGTTTAATAATTATAATTAACCTCAAACCTATGGGTTAATGTTGGATTATAATATATATTGTTGACAGAGCGGATGAAAGGAGGGATGAGCTAAAGAAGGAGCTATCTACCTCAGAAAATCAGTACACACTGCATGATTAATTTAATTTTGATTATTAATT
Organism: Cyrtorhinus lividipennis; assembly: GCA_019603395.1. Classification (NCBI taxonomy): domain Eukaryota; kingdom Metazoa; phylum Arthropoda; class Insecta; order Hemiptera; family Miridae; genus Cyrtorhinus; species Cyrtorhinus lividipennis. Next base: position 7,963,378 of record CM034005.1, read on the forward strand.
TGTATATTTATATGAAAGTAATGTTGGTTGTATATAGTGAAAAATAATGTTTTAATGTACCCAATGAACACTCGATTTTCAAACACCTCAAAGCTGCCTCCTGGCGCATGCTCTCTTCCAGTTCTCAGGAGGCAGTAAACCAGAAGGCATACAAAGCTTATTGCTTACAGCTCCAAGTCGATACAGCATACAGAAAGTACCTCGTTGAGCAATAAATTATCACCAGGAACCCAAGTTACCAACTCTAGTTGGGGCCGAGGTGGCTGAGGCTGTTAAGGCCTCGAGACTCCTGTGGTCAGAGTTTTGAGGCTGCTGGCTCGAATCCAGCACCCCGGCGTTTACTCGACGTCGTGAGGCCAATATAGTACTGGCAGTAAGTATCCAAAATGGTTGCTTTGTGTGACCACCCAGGGGCTAGTACAATGGGCCACTAGGCCTAGGTGCGGGGGGGGGGGGGACAATGCTGTGAAGACTGCAGTGGACACCCCCTATACCCCTGTGTAATTAATCTCACTCTAGTTACCCTGCCCAATTATAAACCTCTGTTGTTTAAATACAAGTCAACCACTTATGTGTGAAACTGGAGAAGGAGCAAGTTGCTGAGCGAGCGAGGAACTCGGCCCATCACTGTCTGAACGCAGCCCATGATGTCCGATCCCGGGCTTGCGCTTATGACATACAGCCGTTTTGAGCACATACATAAAATATGACAAGGCGCCTTGGCTGAGGCCTGGGCGAAGAGTGGCGCGCTGGGGCGTAATAGGCCAGAAGGCAGAAGCTGCCTCCTGGCGAAGCTCTCTTCCAGTTCTCAGGAGGCAGTAAACCTGAATGCTTACAAAGCTTATTGCTTACAGCTCCAAGTCGATACAGCATACAGAAAGTACCTCATTGGGCAATAAATTATCTCTAGGAACCCATGTTACCGTCTCTAGTTACCCTGCCCATGTAGAAACCGCTGTTGTTTGAATACAAGTCAACCATTTATGTGTGAATACAAGTTTATGTTTACCATTTATGTTTGAATACAAGTCAACCATTTATGTGTGAACCTTCTTTATGTGCCTATCAAGTGAGAATTGAGATATAGCATATATAAATCATTAAAACCCCTGTTTACAATTACTAAATTAAGATTAATATTAGGAAACGGAAGATGTTTGCGTAAAACAAGTTGAAACCCATGGCAGACGAATCATCGCCACTAATTGATATTATTGAATAAATTATTATCAATGTGATGCATGATTAGGTTGAAATAAACATAGCAAATAAACAAGCAATAAAATAAGTATAATATACTATGCTGCATGCCAGGGTTTACAGAAGACTGTCGCCCCCCCATATCTAATCAACGGTTTACAATTACAATAAGATTACAATTGAAATTTTGATTGAATCTAATGAGTGCCAACTCACGCTTTACTAACAAAAGCAGTTGAATTTAAAATATTTTTCGATTCGATTCAGTATGCAAAATTGCGAAGTACGCCGAGAAGCTGCTCCCAACAGGGGAGACTATCTAAGCTGGGCATACAAAGGGAATGGATAATGCTCGTATGTTACAATATGCCAAACTGCAAGCTGTTTTGAGTGACGCTAACGATCAAAGGCGGTTGAGAAGGTTTTTTTTTCTTTTTTCAGCGATCGTGTGCCTTATAACGGCTCTTTTGTAATAGTATGATGGCCTGTGCAAAAAACTCTCCCTTCTCCAAGACCGGTTTTCTCACAGTTCCCGTATTTTTTCTTCTCGTTTTTACCCCCAGCAGGGCCATTTGAGCACGCCTCTCTGACCCTTTTCCTCTTTTCCTTCAGAACGACCAACTCAGCTGTGTCAAAGCCCGTCCGCACAAGAAAGGAAACAGCGTTATAAGGTTCTAATCAGAGGTGTGGGCAGCTTGATCAATATTTGTGCCCTTTTTAGGCGCTCACCTTCCGTTGGCCCGCCTTTGTTCCTCCTTGTGCTGGTTGTAGGAGCCCTGGTACACTGGGAGGAGGATAAAGAGAAAGCAACCCTTCTCGGGTTTTTTTTTCTTTTTTTTTTTCTGGGCTGAATACCCAGACTCGTCCCATCTTATTACACTCCCTCGGCTCCACGGAGAGCTCGGTCATCAAAGTCGAGGGCCTTTTTTTGTATCTCCTTTCAGAGGCAGTCCCCTTCCATCATGGGAGATACATAACAGGCTCCGAATTCATTTGATACCGTCACACATGAAGGGCCGGAGCCGGGAAATGAAAGTTCCTTGGAACAAATTAATCAAGAAGGCACCCAATGGACCCTCTTCCACCCAATAGATTTTCCTTTATTCCTTCAAAGTTGGGGCCCTTTGAGCTGAACCCAATCAACGCTACATCGGACCGACGGGTCCACGTCGAAATTACACTGAACTCTCGTGCTTTGAAGGCTCCTCTCGCTGACGGAATTTCTGAATGCTGGTAAATACCGAGTGGCCTTCAATAAGGTAGGTATCCTACATTATTACGAGGTGCCTCGAGGATGGATCGAGGGGGGAAAAATACTAGTTGATAAGCGGTAGAAACCGTCACCAAAGCACTCACACATACGTCATCACTCGACTAGTATTATTTTACTATACCCGACGGGACCAAGACCGAACAATTACAACACCTTTATTATCAGAGAAAACGCACTTCATCACAATACCGATCGCAAAAACACAGTAATTGCAGTAATTTGAACGCGAACTGGTCCATTTCCCCTATCGGGAGGGGAGGACCTTAGCGAGTCCACTACAGCCGCGTTCCCCCAATAGAAACTCCCGATACAAATCCTACGATAGTAATCAAAAGGTATTGTAGCAACTGATGTTCACTTGCAAGAACGTCTCCTTCAACGGATGACGCAGGATTTGAACAACTGCAACGCTCCCAAAAACTGACCTGCTGGTTCAGGCAGCATTTGGAGGTCCACCCAACCCAAGGTTCAGGACCAATGGGAGAGGACGCTGACCCTCTGCTTGACGAGGAGGTCGACTTTTTACTTTCTTTTACTAGAATTCCCTAGTGACTCGGTACCGAGAGGAGCGTCGCCATGTTCCTCCTCGCGAGCCTCTTCAGAGACTGAAGGCACTCAGACCGCCATCAAGGTGAACTTTAAGGCCCAATAGCCTTCAAAGCTGCCTGGTTCTCTGAGAGTATGGTGAGCCCCCCTCGGTGGATCTCCTGTCCACAGGCAGCAATGGCAATGACTTCTTGTAGATGGTCATTTAGGAAACGTGCTGCCAGAACAGCAAACTTGGAAACTTAAGCGTAGATCGTTTGCAATGAGGGAGACCCACTTAGACGACCATGATATTGATAGTGACACCTACACACGTTAAGCGGTCGCGGTGCGCTAGGCTAAGCCCGCAATGTAAATATCTCGTCCATTGTTACATGTAAACATCCCGGCCGCGTGCCCTTCTATACACAACGCTCCGGGTTTCACTCAATTGCCACTCGAGGTTGAGTGGAGGTACGAATGATCGCGGGTCTAAAGGCAATCAACCTTACTAAAACAGCTTCCGGATATTAACCAAAATCCGGCGCACAATAACATCATTGATGAACAATAACAATTTCAGTTCCAATACCCTCTCCTTGATGGTTGGGTAGGTTAGACTAACCGGTCAATAAACCCATCAAATGGACCCAGCAACTATCACCAATATTCAATTATTTTCCAAATTGTTTTCGAGTACCGCGGGGCTGCTCCGAAATCATTCTAGAATTCTATCGCGTTGACTCCTTAATTTTACCATAGAAAACTTGGTAAGTGGTTACCATGGTTCAACCATGGTTACCATTCCTTCGTTTCATCAAGTTACCCGCGTGACTGAATTTCTCCATTCCTCACGGAATCCTGATTGGTTTAGTTGATTAGTAACGACCCGAATCGGGGTCATTGGCGTTATGCGCCTGGTCGTTGCTCAAATGAAATATTTTCCGTTGAATTAGGGAATCATTTTCCCTTCGTACTTTCCGGGCATTTAATTTTCGCTTTTGAGTTGTCTATGAAACTACCTTCAAATACGAATGAAATTATATTTTATTGTTAGAATTTGTCTCTTTTTTTCGACCGAGATGAAAATCAAGATGAAATGCTGTGGAAATTCTGGCCATATTTGGTCACTACCTTCAGCTAGAACAAAAATTTGTTGAGAAATTATTTTTATTATATTATATTCAATTATTAATATATTATTTTATTATTTTAAGTACTCGATAACATTCAAGATACCCGTTTCTTTTATTTGATTTATTTGAATTTTAACTAAATTATGACCAAAATTATTTTATTTTGCGTAAAACAATCATATTTTTTTTAGCTCATGTGTTCGCTCAAACATGGTGAGTGATGAAAAAGTTGGAAAATGACCATTTGATGCTTTCTTTTCTACCTTCTTCCGGATAAAGTTTCATATTTATTCATTTATTTTTATAGTTACTGGCGAACCCAATTTACAACGTTATGAAATAGTACAACATAAATACTAATCCTTTTCTCCTCATATTTATTTCACTCGACAGCCTTATTCAATTAAAAGGTATACTTCCCAAATACGATTTCTTCACGAGAAAAAACTCACGCAAAATTAAGTATTTTTGGGCGAGCGCTCTCTAAAAGTTTGCATTCAAATTTGTAAGCCCGCTTGCACAGTGCCTAATGAATATTATCAGAAAAAAGTTTATATTTCATCACTTTCCAGAACAAATATAGACTTCCAGTTGGAATAATTTAAGCAACGAAGGAAAGTTTTAAAGCTCAAGCATACAAAAAACATCCTCGCTCGTGAGGATTTGACCGAGGGTGTAGAGGGTATAGGTCTCTTTCTGTGGAACAAATTAAACGTAGGAGCCGAGGTTTCAGTAAATTGGTGAATACAGTAATTTGGTAAGCTAATGCTTAAACCCCTTCAGCGGCCACGACTCCGCATCCTCGCTTCAGAGGCACTATTCGTTGCGCATGCTTAAAATGCACATTCCCTGACCCCCGCGCCCCCCCAGCAAAGTACGCTCTGAGGAACATTCAAATGCGAATAAAATGTAAATAGGAGGGTAGGAATTAATGCAGAAAGACCCGCTCTTTTCACGGGATCCTATTCCTTGGCGACATTTATTCCAGCGGGACGTTTACACAAAGCTGTCTCCACCGCTCTTATACTTGCTTTGATTCTCTCTCATTCTCTCTCTTCTCCGGATTCAATTCCCGGTCCTCATTTCCTTTTAAAAAATTTAAATTTCAGGCCGCTTTGTAAAATGAGGCATCCGCCCTCGGAGTTGGGTTAATAGCCCCCTTTCTCCTTTAGAGCGAGTCCCTGTGCCAAGGAAGTTGACGAAGAGCGTACCCTCTCTGCCATATATTATCATCATCATAATGACCGTAATTGTTATAGTACGAAATACTAGTAGCTTTATGACACAAATGTACCTGTTGTGACAGAAAATCGCTCGATAAAGAATCAATATAAGGTAAAATACAATGGGCAAGCAGAGGCTTGTCTGGCCGGATTCATTTAGTTTGATGGTACTCACTTCTAAACGGGAAGGGAAACTACAATTTGGAAATCTTACACTTGCTGTTTACAAGTGACAAAGGGGCCGAGGTGGCCGAGGTCGTCACAGTTTCGAGGCTGCTGGTTCGAATCCAGCACCCCCGGCATTTACTCGACGTCGTGAGGCCAATATAGTACCAACAGTAAGTATCCAAAATGGGGCATATCACAACACGCGTGTTTGCCTTTGTAGTCTGGCTTGCTTTGTGACCACCCAGGGGCTAGCACAATGGGCCACTAGGCCTAAGTGCGGGGGTGGACAATGCTGTGAAGACTGCAGTGGACACCCCCTATACCCCTGTGTAATTAATCTATCTATCTACAAGTGACAAACCCGACTCCACAGTATTATTTTCAAAATTAAGACGACAGCGTCATTCGATACTACGTACCGAATAACCCACCCTGAAATAAAGTGTCTGCTTATGCCGTACCAGTACAGCCAGCAAGTGGATAAACGAGTTGAATGAAAAGCTTCCCAATTCGAGACACCCAAGATCAAGTTCAAGTTGTATACAGTGGGTCTGATCCCACCACACAAATGGAGAAGCAAATCCGAGCACGTAGTGAGAAGTTTGAGCAAAGAAGAAAAAAACCGACAAAAATCTCGCAATGATCAGCAAGTTAACGGTGTGTTTTTGTCAACGAAGAGCCAGCAGCTGATGAGTGAAGAGTTGGAAGACGAAATTGGAGATACAACAACAGTTCGGTCAAATTTTAAATATGATCGGGGGTGAATATAGTCAAGGGGTGAATATAGTTACAAGCGCTTTCAGCGAATGTCCTGCCTGACGATATAACCACGACGAACAGATAATCCTTCATTAGGAAACGTCAATTGAAAACCATCAATAATAAAGTTGCCAAACTGGAGATTGGAGAAATTAACTCAATAATACAACTGAATAATTCGTACTCAAAGAACCTCTGATCGCCAATAAAGAGTGAACCGTTTGAAAAAAAAAAAAAAAAAAAACACTTTTATTTTCTCTATTTTTCAACCAAGTAAAATGATCAAATTCTGATTTGTTCTGATAATTCACTTAGTGAGAAATAAATTCTTTTATACAAATGAATAGATCTACATATAAGAAATTTATTCACAAAATATACACGATTCAAGTGTCTACTCCGTACAGTATTATTTTCAAAATTAAGACGACAGCCTCATTCCGATACTACGTCACCCCGAAGATGGGTCTGCTTATGCCGTACAGCCAGCAAGCGATAACGATTGGAATGAAAGCTCCCAAAGGAGACACCGAAGACAAGTTCAAGTTGATAGCCGTGGTCTCACCAAACACTGGGGAGAATCCAGCCGAAGTTTGGGAGAAAACCGACAAAAATCTCGCAATGATCAGCAAGTTAACGGTGTGTTTTGTCAACGAAGAGCCAGCAGCTGATGAGTGAAGAGTTGGAAGACGAAATTGGAGATACAACAACAGTTCGGTCAAATTTTAAATATGATCGGGGGTGAATATAGTCAAGGGGTGAATATAGTTACAAGCGCTTTCAGCGAATGTCCTGCCTGACGATATAACCACGACGAACAGTTAATCCTTCATTAGGAAACGTCAATTGAAAACCATCAATAATAAAGTTGCCAAACTGGAGATTGGAGAAATTAACTCAATAATACAACTGAATAATTCGTACTCAAAGAACCTCTGATCGCCAATAAGAGTGAACCGTTTGAAAAAAAAAAACACTTATTTTCTCTATTTTTCAACCAAGTAAAATGATCAAAATCAGATTTGTTCTGATAATTAACTTAGTGAGAAATAAATTCTTTTATACAAATGAATAGATCTACATATAAGAAATTTATTCACAAAATATACACGATTCAAGTGTCTACTCCGTACAGTATTATTTTCAAAATTAAGACGACAGCCTCATTCCAATACTACGTCACCCCGAAGATGGGTCTACTTATGCCGTACAGTACAGCCAGCAAGCGATAACGATTGGAATGAAAGCTCCCAAAGGAGACACCGAAGACAAGTTCAAGTTGATAGCCGTGGTCTCACCAAACACTGGGGAGAATCCAGCCGAAGTTTGGGAGAAAACCGACAAAAATCTCGCAATGATCAGCAAGTTAACGGTGTGTTTTGTCAACGAAGAGCCAGCAGCTGATGAGTGAAGAGTTGGAAGACGAAATTGGAGATACAACAACAGTTCGGTCAAATTTTAAATATGATCGGCACTTTGGAGGGGGTGAATATAGTCAAGAATGCTTTTAGCCTCATCATTCCAACGTTACAAGCGCTTTCAGCGAATGTCCTGCCTGACGATATAACCACGACGAACAGTTAATCCTTCATTAGGAAACGTCAAATAAAAACCATCAATAATAAAGTTGCCAAACTGGAGATTGGAGAAATTAACTCAATAATACAACTGAATAATTCGTACTCAAAGAACCTCTGATCGCCAATAAGAGTGAACCGTTTGAAAAAAACACTTATTTTCTCTATTTTTCAACCAAGTAAAATGATCAAATTCATGATTTGTTCTGATAATTCACTTAGTGAGAAATAAATTCTTTTATACAAATGAATAGATCTACATATAAGAAATGTATTCACAAAATATACACGATTCAAGTGTCTACTCCGTACAGTATTATTTTCAAAATTAAGACGACAGCCTCATTCCGATACTACGTCACCCCGAAGATGGGTCTGCTTATGCCGTACAGCCAGCAAGCGATAACGATTTGACAATCCCTCGACCCTTGAAATTGACTTTCCAAAAGGCTTCGACAGATTACCAGCTGATTTATACCCGTCAAACCTTGGCTTTTCTATCATTCGATGACCAGAAAGTTACTGCCTAGGAGAACTAACCTGGACACGATTGAATCTGCACATGGAAAGTGACTGTACTGCGTCTGTCTAGGCCCAATCTGCAAGGGTAGACTGTACTAGCCTTTCCATCTAACTCGATCCGACGGTTATACCCGCCAAATCGAGCAGAATACATGCAAGACGCGAATGCTAGTGATAATACTGGCCAATTAATCGGCTTGAGACGCATTGAGCAGACCATACCCAATTACTGTTCACGGCTTCTTGCCGCTTTGGACTTCACCAAATCTTCATTTTTCAAGTATTGGAATATTTCCTCAAGCATTTCAATGCGAAGGCAACTGATATAATCCATATCAGGGCCCTAAATCAAGGTCAATAGGTTGAATATTACCTTTCAACAAATATAAATACTCCTCTATCCAGAGAAATTCGATCTCCCAATCGAATAGTTTTCATCCCTTCCCGGTACAGAGGAAAAATAACAATTTTTGATGACGAAGGAAGAAGAACCATAATCAAAGCTACGGCAAAAGATGCTAAAAGGTAGGTGCAAGACGCGAATGCTAGTGATAATACTGGCCAATTAATCGGCTTGAGACGCATTGAGCAGACCATACCCAATTACTGTTCACGGCTTCTTGCCGCTTTGGACTTCACCAAATCTTCATTTTTCAAGTATTGGAATATTTCCTCAAGCATTTCAATGCGAAGGCAACTGATATAATCCATATCAGGGCCCTAAATCAAGGTCAATAGGTTGAATATTACCTTTCAACAAATATAAAATACTCCTCTATCCAGAGAAATTCGATCTCCCAAAGGAGACACCGAAGACAAGTTCAAGTTGATAGCCGTGGTCTCACCAAACACTGGGGAGAATCCAGCCGAAGTTTGGGAGAAAACCGACGAAAATCTCAAACAGAAAACAGAGTGACTGGTCGAGCTTCAGGGTCTGATTCGACCAATATTTCAACTCTCTCTTAATTAAGCGGCTATCTGAGTTGTTGTGGACAACTATTGAATGGCAGTTCAAAACTTCCTCACCTACCTCTGTTCTGCGCGAAAAATTTGCCTTGTAAAGATGGGCACGGCACAAAGTATTCACGAGTTTCATCCTTGAAATATTGTCCAACATCCAATCGTCTACATTATAATTTCTAAGAGTGACAGTGACAGCCATATTGCGAAAGGGGTGCGTGTGTTACATGTTACCTGTCCGAGTGTCGGTTTGCTACTGGTCTACTGCTACTGGTTTAATATTAACCTCAAACCTATGGCTTAATGTTTCATTATAAAATATATTGTTGACAGAGCGGATGAAAGGAGGGATGACCTAAAGAAGGAGCTATCTACCTCAGAAAATCAGTACACACTATTAATTTTGAAAGTTTTTGATTATTAATTTGTATATTTATATGAAAGTAATGTTAGTTGTATATAGTGAAAAATAAGGTTTTAATGTACCCAATGAACACCTCAAGACATGTGAATTGTGGCATCGATGGCCAATGAACTGCTCCACATATTTGTAACTGCCCACAGCTAATTAATAATAGGGTTCGGTATTTTGTCTCAACTATGCTAAGCCCAGAGTATGTACAACATTGCCTACCGTGAGACGCGAAGGCCATATAGATCAGTCACGTTTGGTTCCTTCATCACCATAAGATATCCTGAAAACGACATCCTTTTGAATTGTCCGATACAGCGATATGTGCGTTCGCACATTCGTGCCGTCAATCTCATTATTTCTTTTAGGTTTCCTTCCAGACCCCTTTTCGCCACTCAACGCTTCCGCTACGAACATACCGACGGAAATTCGGTATTGGTGGCTGCCCCCCTCCACGTTGGATTCCGGAGAGTCGAAGTACTACTTCAAGAGCTCGACGAGGTTGACCGCGGATTTGGATGCGTCGTCGGAGCAAGTAATATACGCTTTGATAATCTTCGGGTATAATGCTATGGGTGGAAGAAATATCAGTGTCTCTACAGAGCAGCGACTGGCCGAGCTTCGGGGTCTGTATCGACCAATATTTCAGCTCCAATCTACACTCAAGTGTACAACGTCGTCATTCATACTCGACCTGAACTAATATTTCTCGTCAATCAATTCAATTTCATCAATTTTATTCTACTATTCCAAGGTTGTTAGAGAAGGTCGTGTTTCTTCAGCTTCGGAAGGGCAGTAGTGCGAGTGTAGGTGAGACGCGAAGGCCATATAGATCAATCACGTTTGGTTCCTTCATCACCATAAGATATCCTGAAAACGACATCCTTTTGAATATTGTCCGATACAGCGATATGTGCGTTCGCACATTCGTGCCGTCAATCACATCATTTCTTGTAGGTTTCCTTCCAGACCCCTTTTCGCCACTCAACGCTTCCGCTACGAACATACCGACGGAAATTCGGTATTGGTGGCTGCCCCCCTCCACGTTGGATTCCGGAGAGTCGAAGTACTGCTTCAAGAGCTCGACGAGGTTGACCGCGGATTTGGATGCGTCGTCGGAGCAAGTAATATACGCTTTGATAATCTTCGGGTATAATGCTATGGGTGGAAGAAATATCAGTGTCTCTACAGAGCAGCGACTGGCCGAGCTTCGGGGTCTGTATCGACCAATATTTCAGCTCCAATCTACACTCAAGTGTACAACGTCGTCATTCATACTCGACCTGAACTAATATTTCTCGTCAATCAATTCAATTTCATCAATTTTATTCTACTATTCCAAGGTTGTTAGAGAAGGTCGTGTTTCTTCAGCTTCGGAAGGGCAGTAGTGCGAGTGTAGGTGAGACGCGAAGACCATATAGATCAATCACGTTTGGTTCCTTCATCACCATAAGATATCCTGAAAACGACATCCTTTTGAATATTGTCCGATACAGCGATATGTGCGTTCGCACATTCGTGCCGTCAATCTCATCATTTCTTGTAGGTTTCCTTCCAGACCCCTTTTCGCCACTCAACGCTTCCGCTACGAACATACCGACGGAAATTCGGTATTGGTGGCTGCCCCCCTCCACGTTGGATTCCGGAGAGTCGAAGTACTGCTTCAAGAGCTCGACGAGGTTGACCGCGGATTTGGATGCGTCGTCGGAGCAAGTAATATACGCTTTGATAATCTTCGGGTATAATGCTATGGGTGGAAGAAATATCAGTGTCTCTACAGAGCAGCAACTGGCCGAGCTTCGGGGTCTGTATCGACCAATATTTCAGCTCCAATCTACACTCAAGTGTTCAACGTCGTCATTCATACTCGACCTGAACTAATATTTCTCGTCAATCAATTCAATTTCATCAATTTTATTCTACTATTCCAAGGTTGTTAGAGAAGGTCGTGTTTCTTCAGCTTCGGAAGGGCAGTAGTGCGAGTGTAGGTGAGACGCGAAGGCCATATAGATCAATCACGTTTGGTTCCTTCATCACCATAAGATATCCTGAAAACGACATCCTTTTGAATTGTCCGATACAGCGATATGTGCGTTCGCACATTCGTGCCGTCAATCTCATCATTTCTTTTAGGTTTCCTTCCAGACCCCTTTTCGCCACTCAACGCTTCCGCTACGAACATACCGACGGAAATTCGGTATTGGTGGCTGCCCCCCTCCACGTTGGATTCCGGAGAGTCGAAGTACTGCTTCAAGAGCTCGACGAGGTTGACCGCGGATTTGGATGCGTCGTCGGAGCAAGTAATATACGCTTTGATAATCTTCGGGTATAGCTCTATGGGTGGAAGAAATATCAGTGTCTCTACAGAGCAGCAACTGGCCGAGCTTCGGGGTCTGTATCGACCAATATTTCAGCTCCAATCTACACTCAAGTGTACAACGTCGTCATTCATACTCGACCTGAACTAATATTTCTCGTCAATCAATTCAATTTCATCAATTTTATTCTACTATTCCAAGGTTGTTAGAGAAGGTCGTGTTTCTTCAGCTTCGGAAGGGCAGTAGTGCGAGTGTAGGTGAGACGCGAAGGACCATATAGATCAATCACGTTTGGTTCCTTCATCACCATAAGATATCCTGAAAAAGACATCCTTTTGAATTGTCCGATACAGCGATATGTGCGTTCGCACATTCGTGCCGTCAATCCCATCATTTCTTTTAGGTTTCCTTCCAGACCCCTTTTCGCCACTCAACGCTTCCGCTACGAACATACCGACGGAAATTCGGTATTGGTGGCTGCCCCCCTCCACGTTGGATTCCGGAGAGTCGAAGTACTGCTTAGAGCTCGACGAGGTTGACCGCGGATTTGGATGCGTCGTCGGAGCAAGTAATATACGCTTTGATAATCTTCGGGTATAATGCTATGGGTGGAAGAAATATCAGTGTCTCTACAGAGCAGCGACTGGCCGAGCTTCGGGGTCTGTATCGACCAATATTTCAGCTCCAATCTACACTCAAGTGTACAACGTCGTCATTCATACTCGACCTGAACTAATATTTCTCGTCAATCAATTCAATTTCATCAATTTTATTCTACTATTCCAAGGTTGTTAGAGAAGGTCGTGTTTCTTCAGCTTCGGAAGGGCAGTAGTGCGAGTGTAGGTGAGACGCGAAGACCATATAGATCAATCACGTTTGGTTCCTTCATCACCATAAGATATCCTGAAAACGACATCCTTTTGAATTGTCCGATACAGCGATATGTGCGTTCGCACATTCGTGCCGTCAATCTCATCATTTCTTTTAGGTTTCCTTCCAGACCCCTTTTCGCCACTCAACGCTTCCGCTACGAACATACCGACGGAAATTCGGTATTGGTGGCTGCCCCCCTCCACGTTGGATTCCGGAGAGTCGAAGTACTGCTTCAAGAGCTCGACGAGGTTGACCGCGGATTTGGATGCGTCGTCGGAGCAAGTAATATACGCTTTGATAATCTTCGGGTATAATGCTATGGGTGGAAGAAATATCAGTGTCTCTACAGAGCAGCAACTGGCCGAGCTTCGGGGTCTGTATCGACCAATATTTCAGCTCCAATCTACACTCAAGTGTACAACGTCGTCATTCATACTCGACCTGAACTAATATTTCTCGTCAATCAATTCAATTTCATCAATTTTATTCTACTATTCCAAGGTTGTTAGAGAAGGTCGTGTTTCTTCAGCTTCGGAAGGGCAGTAGTGCGAGTGTAGGTGAGACGCGAAGGCCATATAGATCAATCACGTTTGGTTCCTTCATCACCATAAGATATCCTGAAAACGACATCCTTTTGAATATTGTCCGATACAGCGATATGTGCGTTCGCACATTCGTGCCGTCAATCTCATCATTTCTTTTAGGTTTCCTTCCAGACCCCTTTTCGCCACTCAACGCTTCCGCTACGAACATACCGACGGAAATTCGGTATTGGTGGCTGCCCCCCTCCACGTTGGATTCCGGAGAGTCGAAGTACTGCTTCAAGAGCTCGACGAGGTTGACCGCGGATTTGGATGCGTCGTCGGAGCAAGTAATATACGCTTTGATAATCTTCGGGTATAATGCTATGGGTGGAAGAAATATCAGTCTCTACAGAGCAGCGACTGGCCGAGCTTCGGGGTCTGTATCGACCAATATTTCAGCTCCAATCTACACTCAAGTGTACAACGTCGTCATTCATACTCGACCTGAACTAATATTTCTCGTCAATCAATTCAATTTCATCAATTTTATTCTACTATTCCAAGGTTGTTAGAGAAGGTCGTGTTTCTTCAGCTTCGGAAGGGCAGTAGTGCGAGTGTAGGTGAGACGCGAAGACCATATAGATCAATCACGTTTGGTTCCTTCATCACCATAAGATATCCTGAAAACGACATCCTTTTGAATTGTCCGATACAGCGATATGTGCGTTCGCACATTCGTCAATCTCATCATTTCTTGTAGGTTTCCTTCCAGACCCCTTTTCGCCACTCAACGCTTCCGCTACGAACATACCGACGGAAATTCGGTATTGGTGGCTGCCCCCCTCCACGTTGGATTCCGGAGAGTCGAAGTACTGCTTCAAGAGCTCGACGAGGTTGACCGCGGATTTGGATGCGTCGTCGGAGCAAGTAATATACGCTTTGATAATCTTCGGGTATAATGCTATGGGTGGAAGAAATATCAGTGTCTCTACAGAGCAGCAACTGGCCGAGCTTCAGGGTCTGTATCGACCAATATTTCAGCTCCAATCTACACTCAAGTGTACAACGTCGTCATTCATACTCGACCTGAACTAATATTTCTCGTCAATCAATTCAATTTCATCAATTTTATTCTACTATTCCAAGGTTGTTAGAGAAGGTCGTGTTTCTTCAGCTTCGGAAGGGCAGTAGTGCGAGTGTAGGTGAGACGCGAAGGCCATATAGATCAATCACGTTTGGTTCCTTCATCACCATAAGATATCCTGAAAACGACATCCTTTTGAATATTGTCCGATACAGCGATATGTGCGTTCGCACATTCGTGCCGTCAATCTCATTATTTCTTTTAGGTTTCCTTCCAGACCCCTTTTCGCCACTCAACGCTTCCGCTACGAACATACCGACGGAAATTCGGTATTGGTGGCTGCCCCCCTCCACGTTGGATTCCGGAGAGTCGAAGTACTGCTTCAAGAGCTCGACGAGGTTGACCGCGGATTTGGATGCGTCGTCGGAGCAAGTAATATACGCTTTGATAATCTTCGGGTATAATGCTATGGGTGGAAGAAATATCAGGTCTCTACAGAGCAGCGACTGGCCGAGCTTCGGGGTCTGTATCGACCAATATTTCAGCTCCAATCTACACTCAAGTGTACAACGTCGTCATTCATACTCGACCTGAACTAATATTTCTCGTCAATCAATTCAATTTCATCAATTTTATTCTACTATTCCAAGGTTGTTAGAGAAGGTCGTGTTTCTTCAGCTTCGGAAGGGCAGTAGTGCGAGTGTAGGTGAGACGCGAAGGCCATATAGATCAATCACGTTTGGTTCCTTCATCACCATAAGATATCCTGAATACGACATCCTTTTGAATATTGTCCGATACAGCGATATGTGCGTTCGCACATTCGTGCCGTCAATCTCATCATTTCTTGTAGGTTTCCTTCCAGACCCCTTTTCGCCACTCAACGCTTCCGCTACGAACATACCGACGGAAATTCGGTATTGGTGGCTGCCCCCCTCCACGTTGGATTCCGGAGAGTCGAAGTACTGCTTCAAGAGCTCGACGAGGTTGACCGCGGATTTGGATGCGTCGTCGGAGCAAGTAATATACGCTTTGATAATCTTCGGGTATAATGCTATGGGTGGAAGAAATATCAGTCTCTACAGAGCAGCGACTGGCCGAGCTTCGGGGTCTGTATCGACCAATATTTCAGCTCCAATCTACACTCAAGTGTACAACGTCGTCATTCATACTCGACCTGAACTAATATTTCTCGTCAATCAATTCAATTTCATCAATTTTATTCTACTATTCCAAGGTTGTTAGAGAAGGTCGTGTTTCTTCAGCTTCGGAAGGGCAGTAGTGCGAGTGTAGGTGAGACGCGAAGGCCATATAGATCAATCACGTTTGGTTCCTTCATCACCATAAGATATCCTGAAAACGACATCCTTTTGAATATTGTCCGATACAGCGATATGTGCGTTCGCACATTCGTGCCGTCAATCTCATCATTTCTTGTAGGTTTCCTTCCAGACCCCTTTTCGCCACTCAACGCTTCCGCTACGAACATACCGACGGAAATTCGGTATTGGTGGCTGCCCCCCTCCACGTTGGATTCCGGAGAGTCGAAGTACTGCTTCAAGAGCTCGACGAGGTTGACCGCGGATTTGGATGCGTCGTCGGAGCAAGTAATATACGCTTTGATAATCTTCGGGTATAATGCTATGGGTGGAAGAAATATCAGTCTCTACAGAGCAGCGACTGGCCGAGCTTCGGGGTCTGTATCGACCAATATTTCAGCTCCAATCTACACTCAAGTGTACAACGTCGTCATTCATACTCGACCTGAACTAATATTTCTCGTCAATCAATTCAATTTCATCAATTTTATTCTACTATTCCAAGGTTGTTAGAGAAGGTCGTGTTTCTTCAGCTTCGGAAGGGCAGTAGTGCGAGTGTAGGTGAGACGCGAAGGACCATATAGATCAATCACGTTTGGTTCCTTCATCACCATAAGATATCCTGAAAACGACATCCTTTTGAATTGTCCGATACAGCGATATGTGCGTTCGCACATTCGTGCCGTCAATCTCATCATTTCTTGTAGGTTTCCTTCCAGACCCCTTTTCGCCACTCAACGCTTCCGCTACGAACATACCGACGGAAATTCGGTATTGGTGGCTGCCCCCCTCCACGTTGGATTCCGGAGAGTCGAAGTACTGCTTCAAGAGCTCGACGAGGTTGACCGCGGATTTGGATGCGTCGTCGGAGCAAGTAATATACGCTTTGATAATCTTCAGGTATAGCTATGGGTGGAAGTTTCCACTTAGAAAAAAAGAGACAGAAGAAATATCAGTCTCTACAGTGCGACTGGCCGAGCTTCGGGGTCTGATTCGACCAATATTTTAACTCTCTCTTAATTAAGCGGCTATCTGAGTTGTCGTGGACAACTATTGAATGGCAGTTCAAAACTTCCTCACCTACCTCTGTTCTGCGCGAAAAATTTGCCTTGTAAAGATGGGCACGGCACAAAGTATTCACGAGTTTCATCCTTGAAATATTGTCCAACATCCAATCGTCTTCATTATAATTTCTAAGAGTGACAGTGACAGCCATATTGCGAAAGGGGTGCGTGTGTTACATGTTGCCTTACATGTGTCAGTTTGCTACTGGTCTAATAATTAACCTCAAACCTATGGCTTAATGTTTCATTATAATATATATTGTTGACAGAGCGGATGAAAGGAGGGATGACCTAAAGAAGGAGCTATCTACCTCAGAAAATCAGTACACACTGCATGATAATTTTAATTTTGGATGTTTTTGATTATTAATTTGTATATTTATATGAAAGTAATGTTAGATTTAGTTATTTTTCAAGGTTTTAATGTAAATATAAAAATACTCGAATCCCTACTCCGGTAGAGGAATATTGCGGCTACGCCCTACTCCAATGTGCATTATTGTAGCTACTGTGCGCATGATTGGATCCAAGGATACATGACAGAAATGATAAGAATTTCCTCCATCGACGTTTGATTTGTGTTCGTTTGACTTCGAGTTACAATGTGACAATGTTATGACTGACTGCGGTTAAAAGGCATTTACAGTATTCTTACATCCTAAGATGAAATAAGCATTCCTTTTTTAGGTTACTGTGCATAAGAGAAGGAATTGCTAGACGATGGGGAGACTGCCTCTTACTTAAATTCCCTTACTTGAATTCATCCCTTACTGCAATTTCCAAGTGACCCGGCACCCAGAGGAGCGTCACCTATTGTGACAGAAAATTGCTCAATGAAGAATCAATATAGGTAAATAATGGGCGGCAGAACACTTGTCCGGCCGGATTCATTTAGTTTGATGGTACTCACTTCTAAACGGGAAGGGAAACTACATTTTGAAAATAATACTCCAATCAACATTGTGTTCATATTAAACGACACCCGTACTTCGTGACAGTAGCTCAACCTGCGTCCATTTGAGCGGAACAATCAGCGACGAATGACAAGGCACGAAGCTTGTCTTTATCATTATGAGGCGAGCCGCCAAACTGAATGTGGATATTGGACTTACAACAAAATTCCAAACTCCAGATAAGTTACAAATTTGGAGTGAAGCGGACTTGAGGCATCAGGCAGAGCGAAATTTGGTAATAATTATTAATAGGCAGTCGTTGTGTATCATCACGTCGGCTCCAGAGCCGACGGGGATCGTAGAAAGAGTTTCCAAGTGATAAAGCGAGAGAGAGGCACTAATTCGTATAAGAGGAGGAAAGCAGAAACTGAAGTAAAGCCGGCTCTTTTTTTTCCAACTCTGAAAGAGGGAGGTGTGGTGGCATGGCCCCCTCTGCAGCCGGGCATATATCAGAGACGCCCTCCTGCTTAATTCACCTTCCAACTCTTCTACCCACTATCGCAACACATTACTCAAAGACAAACTTTTTTTCCAAGGGATTAGCCATTGAAGGATACCGGGGTTTTAGACCCCTTCCACACTGCTCGGGGATCCCTTCCCGTAAATCGAGATCAAAACTTTACCCATTAATTCGCTCTAATTTAAAACGACCTATCTTGTTTTATGGGGCCTTCCTCAGGTTTTAATTCACCAGCTTATCCCAGGGCCTAATTGAGATCATTAACAGCTTCTATTATTGTAACCAATAGCATCCCTCGTTGGTTCTCTGTTTTATTGTATGTCTTATTGCAGTTTGTGTGTTAATCTCTCTCACTGTTAAAATCACGGATGGGTTGCCTTTAACGTAGGGAGAGCCGTTTTACGGCAACTCACATGTGGGACACTACATCAGCCCCTTCTGAAATTAAAGACAATTCTTTACTACCAAAATCGGCGTGGACGGCTAATAGTGATGTTCCGTCGTGTATATCGCTGTCCGTGAACTATACGCTCAATATGGAGACCGTTTTCCAAACTTTCGGCCGGCTCAGCAAAACCAATAAAGCCTGGAATTACACGGACTATAACGCCGGACGGACACAGACCGAGAATCCGAACAGTGCTCAGTAACTTGACACCTTTTGCTCCTCTCCGCCACGCTTGTCAATTCCCGAACCAAATGCGATGCGTTCCGTTGTTACACATCGAGAAGGATGGTCGCAGTTGGTACAGTCGGACCGGGGTATCAATTGATCTGACAATCCCTCGACCCTTGAAATTGACTTTCCAAAAGGCTTCGACAGATTACCAGCTGATTTATACCCGTCAAACCTTGGCTTTTCTATCATTCGATGACCAGAAAGTTACTGCCTAGGAGAACTAACCTGGACACGATTGAATCTGCACATGGAAAGTGACTGTACTGCGTCTGTCTAGGCCCAATCTGCAAGGGTAGACTGTACTAGCCTTTCCACCTAACTCGATCCGACGGTTATACCCGCCAAATCGAGCAGAATACATGCAAGACGCGAATGCTAGTGATAATACTGGCCAATTAATCGGCTTGAGACGCATTGGGCAGACCATACCCAATTACTGTTCACGGCTTCTTGCCGCTTTGGACTTCACCAAATCTTCATTTTTCAAGTATTGGAATATTTCCTCAAGCATTTCAATGCGAAGGCAACTGATATAATCCATATCAGGGCCCTAAATCAAGGTCAATAGGTTGAATATTACCTTTCAACAAATATAAAATACTCCTCTATCCAGAGAAATTCGATCTCCCAATCGAATAGTTTTCATCCCTTCCCGGTACAGAGGAAAAATAACAATTTTTGATGACGAAGGAAGAAGAACCATAATCAAAGCTACGGCAAAAGATGCTAAAACGTAGGTGCAAGACGCGAATGCTAGTGATAATACTGGCCAATTAATCGGCTTGAGACGCATTGAGCAGACCATACCCAATTACTGTTCACGGCTTCTTGCCGCTTTGGACTTCACCAAATCTTCATTTTTCAAGTATTGGAATATTTCCTCAAGCATTTCAATGCGAAGGCAACTGATATAATCCATATCAGGGCCCTAAATCAAGGTCAATAGGTTGAATATTACCTTTCAACAAATATAAAATACTCCTCTATCCAGAGAAATTCGATCTCCCAATCGAATAGTTTTCATCCCTTCCCGGTACAGAGGAAAAATAACAATATTTGATGACGAAGGAAGAAGAACCATAATCAAAGCTACGGCAAAAGATGCTAAAACGTAGGTGCAAGACGCGAATGCTAGTGATAATACTGGCCAATTAATCGGCTTGAGACGCATTGAGCAGACCATACCCAATTACTGTTCACGGCTTCTTGCCGCTTTGGACTTCACCAAATCTTCATTTTTCAAGTATTGGAATATTTCCTCAAGCATTTCAATGCGAAGGCAACTGATATAATCCATATCAGGGCCCTAAATCAAGGTCAATAGGTTGAATATTACCTTTCAACAAATATAAAATACTCCTCTATCCAGAGAAATTCGATCTCCCAATCGAATAGTTTTCATCCCTTCCCGGTACAGAGGAAAAATAACAATATTTGATGACGAAGGAAGAAGAACCATAATCAAAGCTACGGCAAAAGATGCTAAAACGGTAGGTGCAAGACGCGAATGCTAGTGATAATACTGGCCAATTAATCGGCTTGAGACGCATTGAGCAGACCATACCCAATTACTGTTCACGGCTTCTTGCCGCTTTGGACTTCACCAAATCTTCATTTTTCAAGTATTGGAATATTTCCTCAAGCATTTCAATGCGAAGGCAACTGATATAATCCATATCAGGGCCCTAAATCAAGGTCAATAGGTTGAATATTACCTTTCAACAAATATAAAATACTCCTCTATCCAGAGAAATTCGATCTCCCAATCGAATAGTTTTCATCCCTTCCCGGTACAGAGGAAAAATAACAATTTTGATGACGAAGGAAGAAGAACCATAATCAAAGCTACGGCAAAAGATGCTAAAACGTAGGTGCAAGACGCGAATGCTAGTGATAATACTGGCCAATTAATCGGCTTGAGACGCATTGAGCAGACCATACCCAATTACTGTTCACGGCTTCTTGCCGCTTTGGACTTCACCAAATCTTCATTTTTCAAGTATTGGAATATTTCCTCAAGCATTTCAATGCGAAGGCAACTGATATAATCCATATCAGGGCCCTAAATCAAGGTCAATAGGTTGAATATTACCTTTCAACAAATATAAAATACTCCTCTATCCAGAGAAATTCGATCTCCCAATCGAATAGTTTTCATCCCTTCCCGGTACAGAGGAAAAATAACAATATTTGATGACGAAGGAAGAAGAACCATAATCAAAGCTACGGCAAAAGATGCTAAAACGTAGGTGCAAGACGCGAATGCTAGTGATAATACTGGCCAATTAATCGGCTTGAGACGCATTGAGCAGACCATACCCAATTACTGTTCACGGCTTCTTGCCGCTTTGGACTTCACCAAATCTTCATTTTTCAAGTATTGGAATATTTCCTCAAGCATTTCAATGCGAAGGCAACTGATATAATCCATATCAGGGCCCTAAATCAAGGTCAATAGGTTGAATATTACCTTTCAACAAATATATAATACTCTATCCAGAGAAATTCGATCTCCCAATCGAATAGTTTTCATCCCTTCCCGGTACAGAGGAAAAATAACAATTTTCGATGACGAAGGAAGAAGAACCATAATCAAAGCTACGGCAAAAGATGCTAAAAGGTAGGTGCAAGACGCGAATGCTAGTGATAATACTGGCCAATTAATCGGCTTGAGACGCATTGAGCAGACCATACCCAATTACTGTTCACGGCTTCTTGCCGCTTTGGACTTCACCAAATCTTCATTTTTCAAGTATTGGAATATTTCCTCAAGCATTTCAATGCGAAGGCAACTGATATAATCCATATCAGGGCCCTAAATCAAGGTCAATAGGTTGAATATTACCTTTCAACAAATATAAAATACTCCTCTATCCAGAGAAATTCGATCTCCCAATCGAATAGTTTTCATCCCTTCCCGGTACAGAGGAAAAATAACAATATTTGATGACGAAGGAAGAAGAACCATAATCAAAGCTACGGCAAAAGATGCTAAAACGGTAGGTGCAAGACGCGAATGCTAGTGATAATACTGGCCAATTAATCGGCTTGAGACGCATTGAGCAGACCATACCCAATTACTGTTCACGGCTTCTTGCCGCTTTGGACTTCACCAAATCTTCATTTTTCAAGTATTGGAATATTTCCTCAAGCATTTCAATGCGAAGGCAACTGATATAATCCATATCAGGGCCCTAAATCAAGGTCAATAGGTTGAATATTACCTTTCAACAAATATAAAATACTCCTCTATCCAGAGAAATTCGATCTCCCAATCGAATAGTTTTCATCCCTTCCCGGTACAGAGGAAAAATAACCATTTTGATGACGAAGGAAGAAGAACCATAATCAAAGCTACGGCAAAAGATGCTAAAAGGTAGGTGCAAGACGCGAATGCTAGTGATAATACTGGCCAATTAATCGGCTTGAGACGCATTGAGCAGACCATACCCAATTACTGTTCACGGCTTCTTGCCGCTTTGGACTTCACCAAATCTTCATTTTTCAAGTATTGGAATATTTCCTCAAGCATTTCAATGCGAAGGCAACTGATATAATCCATATCAGGGCCCTAAATCAAGGTCAATAGGTTGAATATTACCTTTCAACAAATATAAAATACTCCTCTATCCAGAGAAATTCGATCTCCCAATCGAATAGTTTTCATCCCTTCCCGGTACAGAGGAAAAATAACAATATTTGATGACGAAGGAAGAAGAACCATAATCAAAGCTACGGCAAAAGATGCTAAAACGTAGGTGCAAGACGCGAATGCTAGTGATAATACTGGCCAATTAATCGGCTTGAGACGCATTGAGCAGACCATACCCAATTACTGTTCACGGCTTCTTGCCGCTTTGGACTTCACCAAATCTTCATTTTTCAAGTATTGGAATATTTCCTCAAGCATTTCAATGCGAAGGCAACTGATATAATCCATATCAGGGCCCTAAATCAAGGTCAATAGGTTGAATATTACCTTTCAACAAATATAAAATACTCCTCTATCCAGAGAAATTCGATCTCCCAATCGAATAGTTTTCATCCCTTCCCGGTACAGAGGAAAAATAACAATATTTGATGACGAAGGAAGAAGAACCATAATCAAAGCTACGGCAAAAGATGCTAAAAGGTAGGTGCAAGACGCGAATGCTAGTGATAATACTGGCCAATTAATCGGCTTGAGACGCATTGAGCAGACCATACCCAATTACTGTTCACGGCTTCTTGCCGCTTTGGACTTCACCAAATCTTCATTTTTCAAGTATTGGAATATTTCCTCAAGCATTTCAATGCGAAGGCAACTGATATAATCCATATCAGGGCCCTAAATCAAGGTCAATAGGTTGAATATTACCTTTCAACAAATATAAAATACTCCTCTATCCAGAGAAATTCGATCTCCCAATCGAATAGTTTTCATCCCTTCCCGGTACAGAGGAAAAATAACAATTTTGATGACGAAGGAAGAAGAACCATAATCAAAGCTACGGCAAAAGATGCTAAAAGGTAGGTGCAAGACGCGAATGCTAGTGATAATACTGGCCAATTAATCGGCTTGAGACGCATTGAGCAGACCATACCCAATTACTGTTCACGGCTTCTTGCCGCTTTGGACTTCACCAAATCTTCATTTTTCAAGTATTGGAATATTTCCTCAAGCATTTCAATGCGAAGGCAACTGATATAATCCATATCAGGGCCCTAAATCAAGGTCAATAGGTTGAATATTACCTTTCAACAAATATAAAATACTCCTCTATCCAGAGAAATTCGATCTCCCAATCGAATAGTTTTCATCCCTTCCCGGTACAGAGGAAAAATAACAATTTTTGATGACGAAGGAAGAAGAACCATAATCAAAGCTACGGCAAAAGATGCTAAAAGGTAGGTGCAAGACGCGAATGCTAGTGATAATACTGGCCAATTAATCGGCTTGAGACGCATTGAGCAGACCATACCCAATTACTGTTCACGGCTTCTTGCCGCTTTGGACTTCACCAAATCTTCATTTTTCAAGTATTGGAATATTTCCTCAAGCATTTCAATGCGAAGGCAACTGATATAATCCATATCAGGGCCCTAAATCAAGGTCAATAGGTTGAATATCACCTTTCAACAAATTTTCATTGCGATTCATTGTTAATTATCTGTTTTTCTCAAGCTGGTTCGGATCGAGAAAGTATCTCAGCCGGTCGGAAAATGGTTTGGTATACTCGTAGGTGCAAGACGCGAATGCTAGTGATAATACTGGCCAATTAATCGGCTTGAGACGCTTCATACATTCAAACTGCCTCAGGAGTGTGTGGATATCCCTTGTTCTACCTCAGAGAATGAAGATCCTTGCCAGGTCTCACAGGATAGATCCATGTAATCCTCTTAGAAGAAGGAGGCGAAATACGGAAATGGCGCCTTTATAAAATATACGTGATGTGACTACACACATATTCCCACGGCATTTTCTGACTTACTCAAACATTCCTTGAATGCGAATAGGAAGAGTATGTCGCGCGTTTGCGTGGTTCGGTGTCGTTTTGTACTTTCTTCGTTTGTGAAGGTATCCCTCCTTTTATTTTTCGTAGAGTCATTTATTTACCCTTATATTCTGTAGGCTCAGGTTTTATCTCGTTTGATCCTCTTTGCTTCGTTATTGATGCACTTCATCGTGGTTTGTTCAAATAGTGTTAAATAATCTGTGTTTGAGCACACATTACACATCTGTATGTATCAATCTTCTGAGAAGTACGTGGGTATTCTTTGGTATAAGGGCATTGTTTGCTCGTAATCTCCCGTCGTTTGTCTTAATCTAACCTATCCAGGTGATTATATCGAGGAATTTCTCATTCCACCAAACTCGACCTTCGGTTCCGCTCGAGACGCGAATGCTAGTGGGAATACTGGCAGATTATTCGGCTCTAGTTGCTTCAATTTGAGACACTACATACAACTGAACTGCCTCAGGAGTATGTGGATATCCCTTGTTCTACTTCAGAGAATGAAGATCCTTGCCAGGTCCCACAGGATATATCCATATCATCTTCTTAGAAGAAGGAGGCGAAATACGGAAATTGCGCCTTTATAAAATATACGTGATGTGACTACACACATATTCCCACGGCGTTTTCTGACTCGCTCAAACATTCCTTGAATGCGAATAGGAGGAGGAATAAGTGCGGGTTTTCAGCAGTTGAACAACAAGTGACCTGTCTGCTTTTGCTTATCACTATTGTTCGTTTCGTATGTCGTGCGTTTGCGTGGTTTGGTGTCGTGCGTTTGCGTGGTTTGGTGTCGTTTTGTACTTTCTTCGTTTGTGAAGGTATCCCTCCTCGACCTTCGGTTCCGCTCATGACGCGAATGCTAGTGGGAATACTGGCAGATTATTCGGCTCTAGTTGCTTCAATTTGAGACACTACATACAACTGAACTGCCTCACGAATAAGTGGATATCCTCAGTTCTACCTCAGAGTATGGAGATCCTGGTCACGTCTCACAGGATGGATCCACACCATCCTACTAGAAGAAGGATAATTATGATAAGAAGACAAGAAGCGCTGGATAGAACTAATGTACATGAGTGCGTTCAAATCATGTATTTTATCACAATATCACCATGTTCTCATCCCAGCCCTCATGTGAAGACAAGATGAAAATGGAATGATCGCAAATTGAGCTGAAAACGTCTCCCCCTCGGATACAGTCCAACCCGGAAGGCCGCCGATGGGTTGGGGTGTCGTGAGGTTTATTATGTGGAGTATATTAGGTTCACGTAGTGGTACGCTTTGCATTTCTAAATACGAAAATATCCTATGCAAAGTGTAACATTTATATGGTGATAGGGTGGTGAGAAGGCGAAGCAACTACGCCACCCCAACATATTTTAGTTGTAAATGAAGGGGCTTTCCTGAAAAGACGAGATGAGAGCGGGGGTTGATTGTTAGGGCGGTTCCAGTCTCCAAGGCAACTCCTCGAGGGGAGAGTGGGACGATGGAAAAGGAACAATTAACGTGTAAAGAGGAAGTAAGGGAAGGGGATGATCGTGAGGGTAAGGGGTGGTTTTTGCTTAAGTGATGAAAGGAGGGTTTTGAGAGGAGGGGAGAAAGATGGAGGTGGTTGGAGGACTGGCGCCTACCATCAACCTTACTAAAATCCGATGCAACGTATGAGGATGATTGCAATCGTAATTCAGCGCAAATCCCCAAATTGGAACAATAATCCCAATTTAGGTAATAGAGGTCATGATTTAAAACATAAGCAGAGAGATTAAGCCATCGCCAACTCTATGCCTTGTCATCAATTGGACCTCGCAGGGCAGTAGATTAAAAGTCACTCAACTGCGGAGGGTAAAATATTATCCGCCCAGTCAAGTTACTTGAGCTGGAAATAAAGAACCTGGTTAACCAGAAGGTCTCTACGGATGATACTGGACAGGTTATTAAGCAGCAGCTGTATAGAGAATGGTGCGTAAGTACGATTTGGGGAATCCGATATATGGAAGAGATTGAGGTGACCCAATCCCGCATCTTCAAGAGCCTACTCACCCTGCCTTGGTGCACCCGCCAAGTGCTAAGCGAGCGCAATCGTGATTTTACTTTTGATATAACAAATAGACAGATGAATTGTCTCATTTTTGCTCAAAGGGTGTAAATGTTGAATGTACTTGAAAAATTCGAAATTTACAAAAGTGATAGGTCCGGTAAAAGTCGTCTGACTGAGATGATTCCGCCACCAGGACTATTTCGGCGTGGTTGTTTTTAATACTACTGCAAAGGCTTCTGTTATTGCAAATTTAAACCAATATCAAGCGTCTTGATGTCCGCGGCGAGGCGACAGTAAATTTACAATTACAACTATGACACTCCCCACGGTAGGTAAGGCTTTAGATTTAAGACATTTTTTCAGGTCATTCGTATTTAATAAGTGTCAAGAACCAAGATCATTATGGCAACCGTGACAGTAGAATCGTCTTAAAACGGAAGGCGGGCGAGAAATGAGAAATGCGTGGAAAGGAAAATAGAAGTATCTAAAGAATCCAATGTTCCGGAAATGTTTTCGTCACCGACCCCCCTATTTATTAGCCCTAATCTGAGAAATGGGTTAGTATGGTTTTTCGTAGAGGCCATATTTTCAATATTTATGTCCCTTTTTTTGTGGAGGGGAAGAGAGAAGCCAGAAAGTGCCGGAAGGGTCAGCGCCTCCTCCTGCCCCTAATTCAGATTTCCTATCGTTGTTTGTTCAAACTTTTTTTTTTTCTCAACTCTGACTAATACCTTCCCTCGGATTTTCCACCACCCATGTACACGAAAAAAAAAAGTTTTATTACGTACAATCTGACTCCACTAATGCTATCGACGAATCATTCCAATGCTGACAGAATGCATACATCAAACATACAACCACGAACCAAAAATCTCGGGGATAATCTCTCACACTCAGACTCCATCGCGATTACCATAAGACACGACTGGAACTAGGAGTGCTGCACCGCACAGAGTATACATAGTCATACATAGTCATGCAGAGCTGAAGGATAATCAAGAATTTGCTGATTTCTCGTCATGAGTCAAAGCTTATCCGAAATATAATGCATCGTGAAAAGTGTAAACTCTAGTGTAGAGTGTTAATGTCTACTGTAACCTATTATAAGCAGGGCAAAGTGGTGGACAAGGACACCTTGCCCTACTAAGTAAGATTGGTTGAACACGACAGATGCTCAGTAGTATGCTTCAAGAGTGGTTCCTATTCATACACCAACCATAATGACCTCAGAGTAACCTGCCAACACTATGCTCCGCTAATTTCTCATCATGAATCGAACCTTGTCCGGGATATAATGCATCGTGTAAAGTGTAAACTCTAGTGTAGAGTGTAAATATGTACTCTAAACAATTATGAGCAGGGCAAGGTGGTGGACAAGGATACCTTGCCCTACTAAGTAAGATTGGCTAAAGTGGATTTACTGAGGGTCCTACCGATTCAAAGCTATGCTCGCTCCATTGCGCACTACTCCATGCTGGCCTAGCACTACTAAGTAAGATCGGTTGAACCTCAATTGGCAGAACCAAACCTGCTATTATATATAGGAAATCGCTTCCGCAGAAGAGTGTCCTAACCTCATTCTGGTTGAGACTCACCATTATATGAAATATTATATATAGGATTATCATTGTTTTAGTTTAGACAATTATGAGCAGGGCAAAGTAGTGCACAAGGACTGCTCGTTGGTTCAAGTCAGATTCGAAAATTGGCTAAAGTAGATTTACTGAGAACCAAACTGCTAT
>CM034005.1:7991784-8064427 GCA_019603395.1 Cyrtorhinus lividipennis
ATTACTTATGGTTAACCCACTTGCTCCCCACTTCTTGCACTTACGGTGCTCTATTGTTACAACTGAATCGTATCCATTTGTTATAGTCACTCCAGTGCGGCGTTGTCGTCCTTTATTAGAAGACTCAGCTGCCTTGTCCTCCGCTCCGTGCCTCAGGCTCCTTGATAATATAGAATCGCACTAATGCGCCAATACGAACCAACTAGTGAGCCCTATTCGTCGTTTCCCTCCAGACGAACTCGTGACTTTCTTGCGGTAATAATTTAACGTTTGAGAAGCCCAATCACCCTTTGCGCGAATTGTTTTTCCCTTCTGGTTGGCAATGCCTCGATTCGCCATAGCCCCAGGGACGGGATGGTCTGCTTGCTTCAGACGGGTTCACTTGGGAGGTCGAGGTCGGAAATCCTATGAATCAGCCACATAAGAGGCACAATAGCGATTTCGCAAACCGATTGACAGATGTTGAAGGGCCTATAGTCACGATGAGGCTCCGAGGATGTGTGCAGCCAAGCATTTCTGAAGCGCCTCGAGCGCCATTACAATTTCACCGACTAAAATCCGGCCGATTCGGACTATCCATTGTTCTAATTTGATAAATTCACGCGTTGTCGTTTATACGAGTTAACAGCGATAACGGCATTAACGAGAGAACTTGAACCAGAGCGAGTCGGAAAAATTTGGTGTGGGAAAAGTACCCAAAGCTAGCAGGAATCGTTGTCTGTACAAGAGAAAAAAGTCCACCTCAATTATCACTGAATACGAGCACGTATGTCATGGACAACGTGCGTATTTGGCACCCCCAACTTCGGACTGTGTCGAGTAGACCTTGCAGGGGGGAGGGAAGGGGGGTTCGTGTCATTAAATCATAATTAAAAAATAAAATCATTCTGAAAAATGAAAGGATCCCCACACAGGCCAAAATTTTAACTTAAGGCCCCAAATACTTTTGGCGTATTGTTCTTATCTAAATGGTACGTTCCCTCGATTCGTAAGGAGAGTTCATTTTGGAAAGTATTAAAACGTATACTTATGTTGAGGTTAATGAAATTGATTGAATAGTTTTGGATTGGATATTATTGTGTGGATGATAACCCGATTTTCTTCAGGAGGCCTCAAAAAGCCCAAATATTTTAATCTAACACTTAGTGAATCAAACATGGTGCTACATCGTGTTCTGATAACTCACGCCTTTTTTCAAAAAATTACTATTAGAACGAGGCTGATGTTATTTATGACCGAAGCTTCATCAGATTCAGACTCCACATGAAAACTCAATCAACTATTTTATAGAACGAGCTAATTCTGATAAATCTTCATTCTCTGAATCGACCTTCAAGTTCACTCGATTAACACTTCGGAGTTCCCAGTCGTAGGGCGGGCTCCGTTGCATCACAGTAACTAGGTACCTACCGATCACGGCATGGACACGACTTGTAGCGGTCAATAGGTCAACAAAAAAATGTTCCCCGTGGACATCCGTGCTTTGTAATTAGGTCTCTCAAGGTCCAAGGGCGCTGAATTACTTTGTGGAGAAATACGGCAAGTGTTTTACGAAATGCAATCACGAATTTTTCTGGTCCAATTGTCTTCAGGTTGAATTTCATGCTCAGTGCTCGCTGTTGCGAGCCGAGCCAAGTGTTACAAGGTGGCGGAAAGGGCTAACTGCCCTTGAATGGAGCACATGGACGCCGAGCAGAAAAAAGGGCCTATATGCCATTCAGCAACACTTATTTTATTCGGCAAATTGGCCCTTTTCCCTGCCCATGTTACAAGTGCCCTTCTTTCTTTTTTCTCTCTCCCTCTCTACTTGATTTATTTCAATCTCGTTGAGGATAGGGGAAATATCATACGCATGTTGAATCAAAAATAACATATTGGTCCATTTTAGTGGAATTCAGAATCGGAAGCGTGGAGTTACAATGTGCGGTCATTTTTTATTGAACATGAAGTGCGTGGCCTCTGAAATATGTGAAATAGGGGTTTAACCACGAATTCTGTCTTCACAAAGCATTCTGTAGTATTCGGACTTTCGACTGTTGTGTTAATATTCTTTCGACACCATAATTAAGGCAATTATATCCGCTTCTATTGATAAGCTCGGGGTCTTGTCGAGTTGAGCTTTAAAGACTAGAGAACAAAACCTGAAAGACCTGAAAAAAGGATATATGGCCGTGTCATTGTTTGAGCCGTGAAGAACAACACATGTATATGGTTCCGAAAGGGATACCTAACGTGAATTTACGTCATTTTTCCGTATATTTTTGACGCTGTACCCATATAGATGGATCCCGGATCGGCTGGTGCCCACCGGAGGCAACAGGTCAAAAAAACCCACCATATTTTGAGAGAGTTTTGGGCGCCTAATCGTGGATACAGACTTAGTAAAAGGCATTCCGTGTGAGAAAATATTTCACCAAGGTCTCCAAAGAATTGAAAGAATAACCGACTTGGCCCATAGTTACTATAACCTCTCCCGGTGTACGAATAATCAGTCCAAGACTCATCTTATTCGAGTCAGCAACCAAAAAGTTGAGGCAATTTCAACACACGCGTCTAGTTTGCCAAAAATCTCTAATTCCATACCAGTTTCCTTGCAATCTGACTGAACACGAGTTTAAGATCAAAGACTGGGTCTTAAACAGGGTCCATGGTACAGTAATATGACCAGGGAAATACATCGGAGCCACATTTAAAATCTGTGGGAAAAATAAAATTATTTGTTTTATTTTTAAGTAGAAGACACATTTTCATCTAATTTATCAAGTGAGCGAATCACGATTGTAGGGTCGCTCATTATGAGTACTAACTATGAGAATCTAAATCCGCTCGTTCTCCGTACTGATGAGAGGGATTGAAAAGGAGGACGGCTGCCAGGCTTGGGGTTCATTGATTAGAATTGTGGTGGTTTAATCAAGCTAATTGGTCCACCCAGACCAACTAAAAACCGTGAATAAGTAAAATCTTGAACTCTGATGGCATATTTCAGGATGGATAATTCAGCAGGATAATGAAGATGACATTCCTTAGGTTAAACTCCGATTAGGCACTCAATATCCAAGTTCCCCATCACTTTGGTTTATCCTAATATCTTTGGTTTTTGAGTAAAGCCCGTCCTTTTCATAATTTCCCCCCGGGCCTTCTCATTAGTGAAAACAATTCAGAAATGGAAAATCGCTGGAAGTGATTACAGTAGCAGAATACTTGCCTAAAACGGGGACGTCAAGTCAAAATTCGACGTTTTCTACTCACGTTCACCAGAACAGAAGAGCATTCCTCCTCTTGAGTTGAGCGATATTCGAAGATCGGTGCATAAATGGAACCATTGTGATGATGAAAAATTCCTCTCGGCGTCCTGTATAATTCGAGAGAACTCATACCTTGTGACGCTAAAACCGTTTTACTCATAGCATTAACTACAGAGGCGTCCGAAGTCACAGTATCTTTCTTGAATTTCGAATGGCCAAAAATGGAACGACCATGACCAGCACATATCTCCGAAGAACAAGCAAAAGAGATATACGCCTTATGGTCCCATAGATTCCGACGTTCTGTTGAAATGCTCACAACGAGGACCAAGTTCAGCTTTGGATTAGGGCTCTTCGATTCAACAAGTGCACCTTAATGTTTCGCCTAAAAACCATGCGTCCCTTTCACATATGAGAAAATTGGAATTCCAAATAGTATACTTGGCCTCCTGGATTAGGCAGGAGCTCGAATTGTAGGTGTCTAAGATGCAAGTAATAATTATAATTTATCCAAAATTTAGAAAACACCTCAGTTTATCATTATTATTATTATTATTATTATTACATATTATTATTATAATTTATTCAAGTTTAGGCCGGAGTTAAGAATCAGGTTGGCTTTTCATGTTTAGTACTGTGAAAGGTGATCGTCACCGTTTCTTATGGATTACTTACTGCACCGGCTCTTCTTTACCACTGGAGGGACAAACCAAACACATAAACTCATCAAAATAACAATAAAAACGAGTGGGCAGGGGCCTCAATCTAACATTTTCATTCTACTTACATTAGGAACATAATTTCCAGTTCTGTACATCTTCAAGCCTGACTCATCAACATAGGGAGCCCAGCTCAACAACAACTCAATTTATAAAACTCGTTATTATCAATATAGTAATTATGATCAACAAACTGATCCGTCCGGGTTTAAAATATTAAACACCCGTGACTCGATAAAGATACGAGGTTCTCAGTCCTTTGACGGACTCTATTCAACTTGAAAATGCATTGCCCAATGATGATAAAACCCGTCTAAATAATGAATCGCTAGAATCCACAGTTTTCTTGGTTGGTAAGAATAATTTTCAAAAATTCTTTTTCTATAATATTTTTTGTATAATTTTTCTTCAGGCGATAATAATTTGCAGAGGTTCTTCTCAGCCAGAGGCCTTTCGTCAGTGAACGTTGGATTTAGACGAAATTTAGTTTTTTTACCGGTTGTGAGCGCACGAAAACAAAGTTTCCAAAGTGAATTCGTTTTGACGCAAATCACCTTTAGAATGCCTTCACAACTTGCGTAACACTCCGGGATAAGCTCACCTGGGGTTGAAGTTAGCGTGTTCGTTTGGGAGGATCATGACACCTAGCTGACCGAATAAAAACCCCCGGGCCCAGGAACGACTCCTTCTCACCTTCCCATTCTTTCGCCCCTATTTGTTCGAAGAAGAGGGAAAAAATAAATTGTCCGTTTAATTTAACGAAATGACCGGGTATGTCACGCGGTTGATCGGGACCCGATATAGTATGTTCTAGCGGGTTAACCCGGAAGAGAAAGGATCCTGCGGATTTACTCCCTTACTTACATAGGTAAGCCCTTCTATTGGCCTTAAGATAGAATCATTTTCATGAGCTGCCCATTAAAATGTTCTTCCTACGTTCTAATAAAAATTATTATACAATACCTTATGAATTAAAAAAGATAAAAATAATGTTCGACTGAAATCAAATTATTAACTTTACAAGGGCAAAGTTTTAAAATCGATTTTTTGTTAAACAGAAGCCATCAATGAGGGGAAAAAATCGCGCTAGAGGATCTCACTGTTTAGTGAGTTTTTGTTAACGTTTGCCATTCACATTTCTGAGAAAAAAAACGTTGAAGAAAAACTATTTCTGGGAATTTCTCTAAAAATTATATTTAGAAATATTATATATCTAAAATTATCTACGTCTCCATGTATAAATCGGGTTGACCTAGTAATAATGAAGTATATAATAGCTTGCGGAATATTGATCCTGCTATGCTCGGTGAACGTTCCAATTTAACAGATAATACCAACCTGACCACGATTACAACCAATGAATCAATACCTCAGGTTTGGGGAGGACGGGAGGCAGGACGGCCAAGGCCAACAAGAACAATAACGTTCCTTATGAAATAAGGCAGACTTAATCGCAACTTCTTCCCTTCCTACTTGATCTATTATAGTAATTGGAGGTCCACCTTACGGTACGTTGCCCATGTGGCTTGTAACACACCCATACTCGACCACTATGCCCGCGCCACGTCTTTCACGATCTTTTCTGAGTTAAGTGATTTTGATCATCAAATCTTCTCTAATCACTGTTTGTACGGCCCATCACCGGCAATCATCGAATTACAGAGCGCTAAATGGAACTCCTACTTTGTAGACCAGATAATAGAACGGATTCAACTCATCTTAAGGCGATGTAACACTTGTCAAAGTCAATGTTATGATTACGCATTGCGAGAATTATTGGCTGAAAAGTATTGAATTATTCAATGCTAACAATTGCACGAAATGTCCTTGGAGGACCCGTATTTTAATGAGAATTTATGAGAATATCATATGTACTTCGGAGATAGCCTGGATATATTTTGATCAGAACAAAATTAAACTACATACAGGAAGTTTTTCAGTGATTGGTAGCGGGAGACCGTTCCGAAAAATATCAAAATTAGAAAGTACATCACCACTATCTGCCCCAAAGGCTTGTGCCCTCAAGGTAAAGCACGACAGCAAAGATCCCTTATCTGGAGATTTCTAAAAGCTCAGATACCTCCGATATTCACTGGACAGCCGGTACGGGAAATCCTTTCACACCCCGCGTCTCTTCAGTCATGTCTCGCGTTGCTCAACAAGAAAAAATATCGATTCGATTAATTTATTGCCCTTCCATCTTCATAGATATATTCGCCATTATGGTAATAGGGCGCCAGTGCCGATGAGAGATAAGGAGGATCGTAACCTTTGGGTTATTTCCCTTCTGCCTTCGCACGAAACTCCTTTTACGATCAAAGACTGCCTACTATTCAACATAGTGATGATTATGATAGTGCAAGTACTGCCA
Organism: Cyrtorhinus lividipennis; assembly: GCA_019603395.1. Lineage (NCBI taxonomy): Eukaryota > Metazoa > Arthropoda > Insecta > Hemiptera > Miridae > Cyrtorhinus > Cyrtorhinus lividipennis. The sequence goes on from CM034005.1 coordinate 7,998,120, forward strand.
ACAAAAACGTTTTGGGCTTACATTGCCACCATTGCTGTTTACTCGGAACCTCTGCAATGAAATCAGCAAAACCTTACCTATTGATGATCATTTAAAAGACTCTTTGATTTTCAGTGCAAACGAATCCGAAGACATCCATGAATGATTGACCTAGAGAAGAGGATGACGAAGGAAAAAAATTGGTGCTGGTTCAAGATTGCAGAAAGTAACCTACTTTCATTGATGATCATCTTTTGACGAACATGTTACTATTGAAAAATATATATTTGTCCAGAAACTAAGTCGCCACTAACTCTCCCACAAAGGGTCAACACCTTTGCGCTTAACGTTCGTGTTCAATAGAGCTTGGCAACCGATGATCGGCCATGATTGTGATTAACGGTGTTAACGCTTCGCTACTTGGCTCTGGCATTTTCATTCGTATAAAGGACGCACTTTTGCGTAATTTCTCATCACGACGCCTTCCATAGGACCAACACAATCTTTGATCCTTGAAGAAACAATGCCTGAGTCGTATTTAACGGACCCTATCATTTTTTTTCTTTTAAATGGAGGTGAAGAAATTATTCAAAATGATTCATGGTCCTAGCGCATGAGATGAGATGACCAATATCCAAAAACACTCAGTACAAGTTAAGAATTTGCAAATATACCATAGACAATAAGGTTGTAGAATCTTGCATCGAACCCCTTTCTCCTCAACTGATAGGTGGCCTAGCGGTATAGAGTATAATAATTGTTGGATAGGTACCAGTGAAACGCCTGCTCTCATGTCGTTACAAGAAGCTGACTGAAACTATTGGATCCACTAATAATGTCTGCCAGTCACATTCAAATTAAATGAGCATGTACGTAGGTAAATTCTAATTTTATTATTATGTAATATTTATGATGTTCACCATTTATAAATCATTGTTAATTCATTACATTATCATTAATGTTGAGACGTGTGCAGTTGATCATGCAGTTTTTCCAGGAATGTTTGGGTTCAAAAATCCTTTGGGCAGTTTCCTGATGCCCGAACAATAATGGTCATTATTGATTTACTGTTGAAATCGAGTCGCCCAAATCGGTCTTAGGCGGGAGCCCTAAAATAAAATTGTATTAACTCGTTTTACAGAGAAGTAATGGCAATAATTGTTTAACACAATAGGTAACATTACGTTAGTAATGATAGCACGGTCATTACCGAAGTAATCCCAGGCAGGCTGCAAGTGGAAATATTTTTGAAGCATCGGTTGGGGGTTTGGAACTCCGTAATACTCCCGAAGTATTCGATCAAGTTGATCCAGATATCCGTCTATTAGACCGTGTTTCGCAATAAACTTCTTTTGAGATGCCCTTCGATGTGCTCGTCTTTTTGCTCGTAGCTAAAACAAAACATAGATTGATCATTCAAGCAATAATAAACCAAAAGCGGGAGGTAATAAAACCTTTTATCAATCTTGACCTGATTGGTACAGTATGCTCAAGTCAACACCCAGAAAACTCACTTTGCGATATTTAGGAAGAACCGACAATGGCAACCCAGGCACGTACATGAAGCTTCCACCTTCGTCCATATTCCATAAGGGTTCTTCAGGAGTAAATCCGGCCATCGCGTACATTCTCCACATTGTCAGCGGATCGTCTTGAGCTCCTGTCCACCCCAGTTTACACGTGCACGATCGGACAATCACCAACAAAATTGCCAACTGTAATCGAAGAAGTCTATATACATTTAGGAATGTAAATATACTTTGACCCGCTAAAACTTACGGGGACTCTATCTGCAGATGTAACGTTTTACTTTGTTATTTTACTACTTACAGTAACGAGAAACAGAAGATCCAACATTCTCTCGTCTACTGCCTAATATGCCAGAGAGCCATCTTTATAAACGAGAAAATATCCTCGCTCTGATTCCTCCACTCTCGCATCTTTTCACTGAAAAAAAAAAGGCTCACAAAGGATGTGGCCGTTCTACGCTAGAACTTCCCAAACTTTTTTCTCTGAGTTTTTAGATTGAACAATAATTACCGTAATATACTATAACATATTATGTTGCGTAAGAGTCCTACCAAACCTAATGTTTATTGTGGTTACCTTTATGTTAGATTTTAGATGTTAGGTGTTTTAGGAATTTTATATCTATAAAGCAAACATCTATATTAACTTTTTTTTTTTTTTTTTTGCTTTGAGGTATATTTATGTCATGGGATTTCTATAGTAGTAAACAACATTGGGATTTTGAAATCGTATGTACAGAGTACCCCCCCCCCCCTTTGACGTTTTTTAAAATTACATTGAAACGGGGAAAATACAGAACGTGTTGGAGAGGCCTCACCGTGAACTAGAGGTGGTGAATCGGCAACCCACAATTCTTTACAGTTGTGCGGGTTCAACATCCGCGGGACATTAGGCGGTCGATGAAACGAAAAGAAGAAGGTTGTCTTATCATAATTATTGCAACCTCCCTCACGATTCTTCACCCTTGTGTTTGTATTATTGTTATCGTATTCCGCTATTCACCAATTCTCGCCGTTTGGTTTCGTTTGTTGCTGCAGCGAAAGTCATTCATTATTTTACAGTTAATAATATGTCATGAGCAGTGATTGAAGGGCATGTAGTGTTGAGTTGTGGTAGTAATGTTCGGTAGTCACATTAATGTTGATGTTGGTCGTGATCAACTTTTCTCAATCTATTCACTTCTTGGCGTCTATATTTCATGAAGTAATTCTTGACTCTAGAACAACTTTGGATTCAGTTATTAAATGATTTATAAGTTGTTAATCCTTATCAATGATTCCGCCGAATGAACATTGACAATCTACTAAAGCTGTCATTTTCGGATTATCGCAACGCTTTCGGGCTCCACGATGGCTCAAGCGAAGAAGAAAAGCCTATTTGCCCAGAGAATGTTGGCTCAAAGAGATTCTCAAAATGCTGGCGCATCAACCTCTTTTTCTACCGAACAACTCCATGAATCATTCGGTAAAGTTGGTCATTTACTCAATTTATATTAGAGATAGAGTTATTTTATTTATATTATCTTGCTTTATTTGTATATATCCTACTCTCATACTATTTCTTGTGTCTAAATGTCTTTATCTGCAACACAGGGTCAAGAAGTTTTGTTCTTTCGGGTGATGATGCTCACAGAATTCATCAGGATAATTTGTTGAAATTGTCGAGAATGACTCAAGAGGAAATCGAAGAAGAGCAGGAAAAACTTTTGTGTCTACTATTGACCCAGAGGATCATAGAATTTTTGAGGAACCGTAGAAAAGAAGGAAGCTGAAGAAGCCATGGACCAGCAGATCAAATCCGGTTGGTATCCTAATTATCTAACTATAATTCTACCCTATCTTCACTGAGGCTACACTAGAGGGTAAGATGGTGTTGATCAGTATTATTCCAGCTTGCTTGTACCTACGAGTATATTTCGATCTTAGGCAATCATCAGCCGATTTAACACAACCCAGTAGCGGTGCCACAGGTTCAACTGAAAATAGTGAAATCCTTACTGACGCTGCCGCTTAGCAATTCAATATCACAGTTGGACGAACTTGATGATGTAAACCCTTGGTGCATCGATACCCTCTATTGACGTGGTTGAAGAATACAGCCTAAATTGATTGGGGGAGCCATACCAAAGCAGAAACAATACACGGATGACCCATTTCCCGGCTCGTTCAATTTTGAGGTAACTTATTATAATGGGTTTTCAAACCTTTATGAGGAATAGGTATTAATCGGTTTTAATTAAACAAAATAATTTAAGCATAAAATAAGAAATGGTTTAGGTATTCAACACCTTAGATTCATTTCCCCCCCTTCTCTGAGGAATAGGCTGTTCTGAAATCACTCTTTGTCAGCCTTCAAGGCAGCATCATCAGGTCCTTACATACATTCCAACATTCTGCCTCATTAGGAGAACTACTGCCGTACATAGATAAGGGAGAAGGCGTTCTCAAAGGATTACACAATCACGGTGAAGAACAAGAACGCCCTGGGTATACGCTGCAAGAGCTCATGCAGCTGAGCAGAAGTGCAGTCCTTCAACAGCGGTCATCGCATTAACCACCCTGTCCAACATTATGGCCAAAGTGAGTACTTGTAGATGTATTAAAATGTACCATGGTTTGAGAGCTCCCCCTATAATAAACATGCATCACATTTCAGGCCAGCGAATACGATGATGCATTTCAGGAACCAATATTACCCGTACTCCTGGAAGCCGACATGTACTTGCTTCTTCGATTCTCCCTGGATGACACGTCCCAAAGGATCGTCATGGCTTCTGCCAGTGCCATTTGCAACCTCATCGTCAATCACAGCGACGAAGTAAACTTTTCTACTTTGTTTCTTAGCCTAACCATGTGGTATTTCAACGCGTCCTCTCACAATATTCCGCCACGTAGGTTTGTTTGGATATTCTCCTGGGTACGCCTTTAGGACTCCAGCAGCCCTCTTTGGGAGTAGTATTGGATATGAAACAGACTGAATTAGACGAACTCAAAGATGCTGAACTGCTCAAACTTGACATTGTCCGTGGTATGATGAGAACAAACATCTTAGAAAGAGTGCGGTAAGTACCTCTCTACGCAGTCTGGTTGATCGTCTTCACTAATGCGTACGACTCATCAATGCATTTAACTGTGCAGGTACATTTTGGAAAAGTTACAAATCGAACCTGTGGAAACAAAACTAACTCTAAAAATTCTTACTCGGATGTGTCGCCATTCATTTGAAATGGCAAATGCTGTTTTCTCCATGCCTGATCTTCTTGCTGTAATAATGAGGAAGCTTCTCGGTGAGTCTCTCTTCCTGTTACAGCAGGTAAAGGTGTTCTCATCAAAAGGCCACGCTCTCGAATTACCTTTCTGTGACGTGGAAAGCGAGATATTAATTTAATACCCCCACTTTCTCATCGCCGTGTTTCTTTTCAGAAGAGAACAACAGTGGTTCATATTTCCCTGAAGCTCTCAAATTATTCAGAATTATAGCTGCGAGATCGAGAACCTTCGCTGAAAATCTAATCGATAATTACGAATTATTAGACCACATATTTCGATTCATTTCTGGGTAAAGGTTTTTCTCAATTTTGTACACGATTTTGTGCAGGATCTTATTGTGATTAATCATTAATGCCTTTCAAATGTATTCCCTCTAACAGAAGTCGAGCTCACGGGCATCCAGAAGCAATGCATCTGGCCCTCGAGGGATTTTACACCTGGCAAACCTTCCTCAGCTATAAATTGGCAGTTGATACTATCAGGTGCGATTGGTGGTGACTTGAGTAATCTTTCTAAGAAACAATGCCATTGTTTTCCAATAATCATTGTTTTTGTGTTTTTTTCCAGTTCTATGGGACCTATTCTTTTCAAACTTTTGACGATGCACTTTGAATATACGAATTTGAACAGCTCGAAATCGGATTTAGAGCACGCAACAGCCATTATCTCAACGATTTCGTCTGTTGCCAAACTCGATGTAAATGCCGTATCGTTTATGCTGTCCCTAGCCTACGAATGCGCTTTAAAATGGGCTACCCAGTTTTCTGAAATGGAAGAACCCAACGTGAGTAATTTGCAGTACTCTGTGTTTGAGTCGTTATTGCTTATCAACCTTATTTGTTCAAGGAGCATACTTTATTTTTGCAAATTTCATGTGAATGTAGGATCCATCTAGTCTCACCTGGGTGTATATTGCTTCTGCTAGCTGAAGTAGTCTCTATTATCCCATTCAACTGTTGTAATTACGTTTTGTACGGTTCTGTATGTTCTATTATTTTCACCATTCAATTTCTTCTTCTATTATGCAGCTTCGTGGTCAGCACCGGGAAAATTATCGGCCGGCCGAAGCATAGACAATGGCTTTTAATAACGAAACGCTTCGAACATGAAGCTTGTCGAAACTGAAGCTGATCATATCCCAAACCACGACAGAAGCTGAATCGATTGAGATGCTTTCCTAACAAACTGGTACAGTTTTCTCTAAAAAATCGTAATAACAAGAAGCATCTGTGAAGAAACATTCACAGAGTCTTATTATTCACACCGGCCATTCAGTGCGACTGCAGGCGCGATGGCATGGCCACTGGAGCCGATGTGGACCTCAGTCTGAAACCTGCTGAAGTCTATGTTCATGCGCCATGTCAGCAAACGGTAGAAGGGAGTACTTTAAGTAGGTAACTCAGAATGTTGTTTATTTCATTCTTGGCTAGTTCACGGGCAGTCTTTTGGTGATTATTTAGTCATTGGCATACTCAGTCGTTGGAAAAACAGTAATCCTCAGCGCCCTTAGCAAATAGAGCTCTGGGCCAAATACTAGATTCGCAGGCAAGTATCCAAGGAATAACCGGTTAACCCCCCCCCCCCCCTCAATGGTCCCAGACAGGACGACGTGTACCTCCACTGGTCACGTCACGCACCCATGCAGGCACCCAAAAACGACGGATGGGTAACCGACCTGGTAGGTCAGATGGAGGCATTATAGGTCCTTCTCCCAAGTTTCTATGAATATTTATTCAATAGATATGTCTTTTTCAATGTTTCCATACTTGTCTTTATACTTGACAATTTCAACGGAAGTAATCATTTTTCAGTTTTCTGCCTCGAAACTAGTTGGCGCTATTTTGCAACTATTTGCTTTGACTTATGAAACATTCGTAAGTTTCGTGTTAATTTTCTCAGATTATTTACATTATTCCAAAACTTCTTGTACGTTCATTCCATACCTAAAGTCTGGTCTTACTCTCACAGGACTGTTCCAATTTTGAGGATATTGTTGAGAAAATGTTCAAACGCCAAGCAGTCACAAAATCACTCCAAAGGTTGAGGTGAGCGTCGTTTGCTGATTTCGATGATGATTGAAGACTTCAATCATCACCAAATTTTGTTGCTGTAATTTGGGATTGGGATTTTAAACTTTAATGTTTTTCTTTTTAGGAAATCTTCGTGGTTGATCTCAGGAAAAATTGTCACTAACCCCGAAAACCTCCCTTGTTTAGGATCCGTTCCTCCTACTCTTCTTCCTTACAGTTCATTGCCTTTTGTTTATTCCTTATCAACATTTTGTCTCGCTACTAAAAACAATAAGGTAACACATCTTACTTAATCATTCGTTTTATTAATTTTTTTAAAGTGTAGTTCTATATTATCGTGTTTGTTTTGTTTGCTAGAGTTATGCATTCATTCACCTTTTGTCGTTCAATCGGTTTACAGTTGAAAGACCTTCTCATTGGCCAAGAAGAATTGATGCTTTATTTGAGAGGCGTGGTGCGGAGTCGCAATTTCCGTACTTTATCCGGGCACTGGTTTGCCAGGCAGGAGCTTTGTCTGCTCGTATCTTTAGTACATTTATACACCGTAACTGGGGTAAGGCGACGTCTTGGGAGTATTTAGATGGTCAAAACAATGTTGGCATTAACTAAGTATTATAATCGGGTGCCTTTCAGATTGGAGACGACCATAGATTTATTCACCGGTTGGCGTTCACACTCTTGACAGTCGTACAGGAAGGGGACAAGTACCTCTTGGCAGATGTCATTTCAAACGTTGTTTTCAATCAAAAATATTTCAGGTGAACTAAATTTTAACAATTAACCCATTGGCTAAGACACCAGCTCTATAATTTCCTTATTGTCACGTTTCAATTCCTCTGAAATTCTTGGAATTATTCAATTATATTCAGATTTTCAGTGGACGATATTCAACGAAAGGTTTGATTTCCTCCGCCTGGAAGAGGAAGCCCGTCCTGAACTTGCTGAAAAACGAGATGTTCTAGAAAAGTCCATCCTGGCGTAAGTTCATATTAGTCTGTAATCCTCTGTTATATCAATAAGACGCTTTATTATAAAAATGTATAATTATAATAGGGGTAGTTTTTAAAATATTTGTAATCTTACGCAGGCTTTCCGACATCAAGAATCTTTATTTGCGAGAACTTGGGCTTGAATTCCTCAGGCCCTCTTGGCCTCCTGTAACTCTGACTGGCCTTCTCAATTCCACGCAGTCTGCTTTTCCTTCAGACTGGATCTTTATGCCCATCCTGCGACTGCATCAGTGTGACGGGTGACCTTTGATAACTCATTATTTCAAATAGAAAATATTTTGCCGTTCTTACGTGATGAATTCCTATAAATTAAACTGGCGTCATCCTTTAAACCAATATTAAGTTGTATTATTATTTTTTTTTTTCAGGAAGGCCAAAAATGCGGTTGAAAATGCCACTCTGTGCTTGCAGTGGTTCATAATAATAGAGGAGTTTTCATCCGATCTTCTAGAAAATATCCGCCCTGCAGCTAAATACTGCAGATTAAGCTGCATCTTCCTTGCTGGTAAGATGCAATTTGGCTAAGGTGTTCAGTCTAAGAAAATGTGTTCGTCTTAAATAACTTGATTTTTTGTTGTATATTATAATTTTGTAATTGTTCCGTACAAAACAGGCCCCGATTTATTCAGAGAAGTTACTCATTTGCTCAGTGTCGCTCTCTCATACATAACCAGTAAATATGAAGAAGTGGATTTCACCGAATCGATTCCTGGCCTCAAGTCTTTCTACGACTTGTAAGTTGTTGATTTCAAATCTGAAACGTTGCATTTTCCCATTTTTTGAATTTTGTGCCTCGGTCAAGAGGAAAATGCATAGTTAGGTTCGCATTGTTAGCACTTCCTGGATTTTCTTACCATAACTAAACCCAAGTAACTAATGTGCTTTCGATATTTTTTTAAATAACTGTTTGAAGAGGACAAATTTCTGGTTATAGTTACCGGGAACTTCTAGAACAGTATGCCGGCGTTTCATACTGTGATACGACTTTTGGACGGTACATTCTGGTGCCTCTTGCTCAAAAACATGACGTCAAGTATAAGAAAATCATCTGGAGTGAACTTGCGTCGATTTTACGTCTACTGAGGACATCGACCTCTGAGGTTAGTGTTTGGTTTATTTAATCAAGCTGTTGATTCCAATGGTTACATGATTTTACACTGTGCGTACTTACTGCTTAGGTTCAAATGAACCACTATCTCGAGCCAACAGAAACCGATCCTAACATGCTGATGACATACCTCCGAGCAGTTGCCACTGGTAAGTTAAACACTTGAACTACTAACATTTCCTTCGAAACTAATTGCTAACAAAATATAACTAAACCAATTAACACAATTGTTTTAAACGTATTTTGTTGAATTAATATTCTTCCTGCTTCAAACTCATTTTCTCGGACTCCTCTTTGTCTTATCAGTCTCGCGATTGATTGTTCTCTTGTGATGACGAATTTACAGCAAATTTATCCTAATTGAAAGTTTGCTTTCTTCGTTGCTTTTTTGTTGAATCGTTGCTTTTGTTTTCCAGGTGTGGTCAAAGAAGCGTGGTGTCCTGTTTTATATCAAGTCGCATTTCACCATGTCGTTTCTTACATTACAACGAAGCAGGACAAAGTTGCATTTGTTCTCAAAGATCGAATCGATAAATTGGGAAACAAAGTAAGACGCGACATTTAGTCATAGACTCACAATACATAGCTTCTAGGTTCAGATTTGAAATGAAATAGTTTGTGGCTATCGCGTTCCCCAATTTTGTGATTTCTAAAACCCTTCAAGAAACCATAAAGTATGGGGAAACAATTTAATCTCCAAAATTGATCATTCAAGAGGGGAGGGGATTGTGGAATGCTTTGGGTAATTAAATTTGTAGCTATAAATATGATGTTTCTGTGTTTTCCAGGCGCTGAGGGACCAGTATCTTCAACACTTATGAATGACATTACCATCGTCGTGAATTGCGCCAATTGAATATATTTCTTAGGTATCTGTCTGTATGATTTTATTTCAATCTTCCTTAATTCCGTGTGGTTAGTTATTTCGTCTGGTTGCTTTTGTGATGTAGGCAGCTTGCAATCAAGTAGCACCTGCACTCATGACGTTGGTGCAGTTTTTACCACACAGCTACCGACGATGGTGTGTCAGAATAGGTCTGAGATATACTGGCACAGCATTGTCAGCAGGGATTTTCCGATTATTTCGACCACGGCTCTTCAGAATGTGTTTGAGAAACCAATTTTTTTTTTTTTTTTTTTTTTATAATTTAGCAATAAGTCCTCAAGAAAGTAAGGACACCATTGGAGCTGTACCGTGCGCAAGAATGGGTGACTTCAGTAACGTCACGCACGTTGTGCATTCTCTAGATGGTGCGCAAATTGATGAGCCAAAGCAACTATAACGAATATTTTGACGTTTAGGGCTTTTCCTAGGTTGGCGTTTTTCTCTGAAACTTGGATAGGAAGGCTGCCCGCATATAAATCCACAACCCTGCACCTTTTCACTCTTCTTTTGACTCTTGTCTCTGGGAATTTAAATCGCTGGATTCTAAACAACTCTCTGAATCTGCAAGAAACGTTTCAGGGAGTTCAGAAGAATTTAGTTTCTGTGCAAACTACCGACTTTTTAAAAATATTATTTTATTATAATTTTTTATTTTTTAATCTATAGCTCGTCCTTCCTAATTATTTACCGAAAACTTTTCTCTTTACTTGTTTTACAATCATTTTTCGCCTCATAATTGGTTTTCTAGTACCTATTGTTTTCCGAAATGATTCAACACCTGTACAAATTAGTACCTACTGATCTCAGAGGTAGAACGCGTGTTGGCTCTTACTCGACGTCTAATTATGAGTTGGTTACTGAGTGTAGCGAAGGCTGAAATATAGAAGAGTCATTGTGTGCGGATGACATTGAGGGAAAGACCCGTTCGAGATAAGATATTGATTATTGTTTTTGAAGAATTTCAAGATGAGTTTGGCCTGCTCTCGGTAGACGTTCTTGGTTTTCTACGGAAAATAATCAGTTTCGCGATCGATATAAACGAAGATGGTGCTCGAGGAATATCGAGATATTCTTGGCCGAATGGCCGGTTCCGTTGGAGTATGTTTCCTCCTCATCCCAGCGTAAGTTCTTTTAAAACTATATTAAATGACATGAATCCTCGGCAGAATAACTTTTATAATTGAATTATTTATTTTAGCGGCATATGCTTACAAATCATACGTCAAAGGAGCACTGAAAATATCGATCCGGCTCACTTCATAATTGGAGGATGCATGTAAGTGGTGGTCCGTGTCTATTTTTAGCTAGAATTGATTTAGAGAGTGATAATATAGTTATTGACTTTCTACTGCTATCAATTAAAATCGCTACATTTGGTGTCGACGTCTCCTGTTCAGAACTTTGTTAAAGATGAGGCATGGTCAACTCTTGAACGCCCCCCACATGGTGACCTCCACTGGAATTGCATTTTGTTTGTGCATGTGCTATCTGTCTGTTTACGCGTTCTACTCTGACAACCGAGTACGTTTCTGAAAAACCTATCTTTTTTTATAAAGAAAATTCTACCCTTATATAATTTCCTTCTTATCGCAACTCATCATATAGCTGAAGCTTGTGCGGTGATGATCCTGGCTAAATACCATTGATTCATTTTTTCAGAAAGCCATCGGACAATTGTTACTCAAGTTCATCGTGGTTCCAGTATTGTTGATAACATACTCACTTTTAGATGATCTGTCACGAGCTGAGAAAGTTTATGGCACAGCAGTCTCTTGCCTGATGTTTGGCTTGATGAGTTTCCCTCTTTTTAAAATCGTAAGTGTTTTTTATGTAATATTTTCTGTCAGCAACAGTGAAAACGAGGACAGACGAATGATTCACAAGAGAAATGTCAATTTAATTTTGCAGAAACAGATCATCAAACAGAAACACACCGGAGACCTCTCTCTCGCTATGTGTTTATTCGGATCTCTCCAATCAGTATTGTGGTTGCTTTACGCCTTGTCTTTAGGCAACTACATTGAAATGGTGGGTTTTGATGAGTTACTGTAAAACGTTAATTGTGGATGTTTGAGTTTAATTTTCTCTCTATTCTTTTATTTTTCAGGTTTCCCGGTTAGTTTTCTTCTTGATGGTCCTCCCGCAACTCGCCCTCTTTTGCATCTATCCAATGCCTAAAACGACTAAGAAAAAAGATGAAATAAAGAGTCACTAACTATTTAGCTTAACCAGAGTAGGTTGTAGCTCATTCTTCGTCGTAGAAACGCTCCTACTGTGATATTTCTTACGTTCATCTCGTTTACCTACAAGTATTTTATCCGCAAAATAAAGGAGAATAAACTTTTCTTTTGTTCAGTTGAATGAATTTATAGGAAAATTGTATAGGATTTGCCCAAAATATTACACAGATACGTATTATATTTCAGTAACTTCCTACTTGATATTTTTCCGTTTCTCGTTATTTTTCGGTTATTTAATAACCGTCATTTCTTTTCTGCTAGAAATAGCGTTTCGTTTTTCAGTTACTTCCTACTTGCTATTTTTCCGTTTCTCGTTATTTTTCGGTCATCAGGTTATTCCTAGCACACCACTCTTGGCGTCAGCATTGGTAAAAAACCAGTTTTACTAGTTAAATAGAACGTGAATTACTGCGACATGTTTTGAACAAATTTTGGAGTAAGACCTGTTCTAGTAAATTTTTTTTTTTTTAATTTAGCGCGATGAACTCCCACATTTTAAGATGTAATTTACCCTACTCCTTTTCTGTTGATATAACATTCACAGTCAAAAAATCCTCTGTTGCTTATGAATGTATTATTTTTATACCTCTTTACAAACAAAGTACAGGGTGAGCCATAAAAACTTACTTATTTAGAAGGAGAATAAAAACGAAAGCATCTTAGTTATTATTTTAATTCTTTTTTTTCTGTGAAGTACAACGCCCCAATTTTTTTTCAAATGGTTTTGAAAATCACATCCCTCATATTTTGACCCCCATTGTCTATACACTGAGCTAATCGACTTTTGAAGTTCCTCTCAACTCTTTCCAGCATCTCGATTGGTATGTTGTTGATGGCGTTGCGAATATTGGTCTTGAGGTGAGTTAGAGTCCTTGGTCGATCGACATAAACCAAGGATTTCAAATAACCCCATAAGAAAAAGTCGCATGGAGCCAAGTCTGGAGAGCGGCCATGGAAGATCGCCTCTGAGAGAGATGAGGTGGTCCGGGAAATGTTCTCTCAACAGATTCATTGAGGCTTGTGCCGTTCATTTGTTCGAGTTGTGGAAGAAAAAATTCCTCGATCATGCCCCTGTAGCGAGCTGCATTCACTGCCACAGCGCGTTCATAAAATAAGGACCAATAATCCCTCTGACCGATATTGCACACCACACAGTGACACGTTCACAATGAAGAGGCTTTTGGTGAAGTTCACGTGGGTTGTTGTCACTCCAGTAACGCATATTATGCTTTTTTACACAGCCGGATATGTGAAAATGAGCCTATTATTTAATAACTTATTAAATATTATTATTATTATTATGATACTGATCAGTGATTCAGGGAATTGGTATCGATACGGGGGTCCGTGTATCGATACGGCCATATCGATACACCTGCTTGTATTGATATACGTATCGATACGCACATCACTAGTTGCTAATAAAAACAGAAACCGGAATAAAGGCTTTTATTATTAATATACTTATTTTATAACTTAATACTATTAACCTAATACTATTATATCGATACATCGAAACCGAAAGCCAATAGCTAAACAATAACAAATTAACCTTAACCTCTAATTTTATATTAATCGAAATAAATATATAATTTTTTAAACTATAACTAACCTTTTTTCAATGTGGAACTCTCTTACATCTTTAAATATCCAAATTAACTGAATCATGAAACAAGCTATATAGAGAGAGTTATCTATACGATATTAATATTGATACCATGGAATAAGTGATATGATACATATGATAAGATACATGGAATACTTATTCCATGTATTGATACTGATCAGTGATTCAGGGAATCGGTATATCGATACGGGGGTCCGTGTATCGATACGGTCGTATCGATACACCTGCTTGTATCGATATCCCCCCGTATTGATATACGTATCGATACGCACATCACTAGTTGCTAATAAAAACAGAAAGGCTTTTTATGTCGTTTCTTTGATTTGCAGGTGAGCTGAATTGTCCATTAGTTGAGATTTGGAAGTTGCATGATTTATTGTTGAATTAACTCGGAATAAAACTTTGATTTGCAGAGAAACGCAAAAACTGCCTTTATCTCTCCTCATTACATTTATATTTGGGGAATAACAAAATGTTTCACTAATGTGAGGAGGAAATAAGTATATGATAATTATATCTCAACAGTAAGCTGGATTTTATATTTCTTCATTACCGCTTTGTATAAATTTTCATTTCTTACCATATTTCAGGATGGATAATTCACTGAAGGAACTTACTGGAGATGAAATTCATTTTCTTTTGGATGAAATGAAGTCCGATTGGCCACTGAATATCCACGTGAGCGGATGTTCCCCGACTTTTTGGTTCATGCTAATACCTTTGGTTTGGAATGAAACCCGTTTTCATAATTTTTCTTCAGGCCTTCTCATTTGTGAACACAATTCAGAAATGGAAAATCGCTGGAAGTGATTACAGAAGCAAAGTACTTGCCCTAAACGGGGACGTCAAATCGAAATTCATCGCTTTCTACTCAAGTTCACCAGATGTGAGCATGCCCCCTCTTACTATTGCAATATATTTGACAAATGTATATCAAGTCTTGGTCACTCTAACCTGAAATCTGTTTAGAAAGTCATTCAGAAGGAAATATTTTTATTTCAGTTGAGCGATATTCGAGGATCGGTGCATAAATGGACCCACCGCAGTGATGATGACAACTTCTTTCTTGACGTCCTTCATAATTCGAGAGAACTCATACCTTGGGACGCTAAAACAATTTTACTCACGGCATTAACACCAGAGACAACCAAAGTCATAGTACCTTTCTTGACTGAAATTTGGAAGGGCCAAGAATGGTCATACGATCCCGGACATCATCTATACTGGATACCGAAGGAGATTGCCGAAGAGTGGACCATAGAGTAAGAACGTATGCGCCAAATTTGATTTTTATTCTGGGTTAACAAATCGTGAAATTCCGTCCGTTCATGCGCCTGGTCCGAGGAATAACCAACCCGTGTGTAAGAATTTGCAGCGTTTTTATCATGTGTGAGGTGGGGAGCCCTCATCCTGATCGTTGTGTATGGTTGTTCCCAGTACTTCCATGCTTTATTGTGAGATTGTTTCAGAGTACCTGATGGAACGTACCTGTCATTACTAACTGAAGCCCACGTGAAAGAAATAGACGAACTGTACGTCTACAGATGGGAGGGTTCTGCCAAATTGTTTAGCTCCGCTATAAAATTCAACTTTGGGTTAGGGCTTTTTGATTCAACGAGTGGAGAGTTGCTCTCTTGGGCAGTTCATATGGACTACGGTGGTGTCGGAGCTTTGAAGACTAAAGATCAACATCTGAGAAAAGGATATGGCCGAGTCATCGTTCGAGCTATGTGCAAAGAAATTGCCAAACAAGGGGAGAGCGCACACCTGGATGTGATGCCACTCAACATTGTCTCTGTGTCGCTCATGAGAAATTGCGAATTACAGCTAGCTTGCTCGCCGGCAGAATGTTACAAAGGGCTTTAGTTATTTGAAATAAATCAGTGTGATTCAGGTTGTTTAATCTCTTAGACCATCTTACTGTATCCTTGATTCTGCGCTTGAGATCTTGCAATATTTTTACATTAGAAGTGAAGAGAATTCACATTCCTCGTTTAGAACTGTTGAAGATGATTTTTACGCTGGTCGAGCGTAAATTGAATTATTTAATCCATCATGATCCGACGTTTTGCTACACGAAGGTAGGCTTATTTTTGGATTAGGAGGAGATAGTATTTACAGTAGTAACAGGAACTTTTCCATTTTATCAGCAGAAAGTCTATATCGTCGATCCTTAAGCCAAGGAAAATTTTTTTAAACTTAACTGGGACGAGTATTAGGAAAATGACCAACTAAAAAGGAGCTGGAACATGTTTTATGTTATGTTGAGCTCAACCTCAGAATGTGTGTCTGTCATAGTTCAAAGGACTGAACAGGGGGGCAATAAAAGGGAGAAGTCTTGTTATCACTACGACATGGTGGATTCCTGTTTTGTAATCAACGTTTGTTGTGTTTGTGTCATGTGTGCTCAAGTTTTACGAAGTCGAATGAAATTATATTGTTATTAATTCTGCTAAAAAATGGACTGTCTGCATCAATCAATTCTCCCATAAAATGCCAAACATGAATAGAAAAGATTCCGTGATAAAATACGTGAATATTTACAAATTTATCGGTCAATTATTGAGATCTTCCCGGCTCTTTCCATTGATAAGTTATTATATTACTGAATTATATAAAACGCTAGAACTATGTCGGCTTCGTGTGAGAGGTCTTCCACTGCATGCTATTCAAAGATGTATCGCATCTGTCAGTAATACAGAAGATAAAGTTGTAAATAGTTTGTACGCGACTGAAACTGTTCTTCATAACAGCTCATTTTTACCTGCTGAGTCATGGACGGTTACGACGTTTCTCTTCGGCGGCCTGTCGTATCGCAGGCCTCTGAAATATCGTAAATTGTCGGCGTTGCCTTCGAATTCTGTGATATCATACAGTGACACATTGTTCAACATTAGAAACTCAGTGAAGCGGGATAAATTCAAGACCTGCCATTGGCGAGCGCCGGTTCAATTCAATATCGAAGTTGTAGATAATTTCTGTCATCCCGAAGCGACTAAAGTTGTGATTTCGTTTCTGAAGAGCAGTTTGACGACATGGAAAATAAATGAGGCGAAGAGGGCGTTGGCAACTTTCTTCAAAACTCCTCGATTCGCGAGGCAAGGCGACATCGTCACTGTAGATCTTGGAGTTTGCTCTGAAGAATTTAGAAAGAATGATCCTCTAAGATTTCTCGTCGTCAGCATTGAAACCAACGGTAAGCTTGGCGTTACTAGCTTCGCCAATAATTTTATAACGTTGACAATTTTAGGACAGAAAATGTCAATTCTAATCTAAAGAAGTGGCCAACTGCCAGGCTCAAGTACATCTCAAATACCATATAATTTGCGGATTCATCTGCGTTTTTTCATTCCATTGTACCGGAGTTGTGCATACTTTCGTTTGAAGGCTGTGAAATTAATTAAACATCAAGCTCGATCACTGAATCAACATTTATACTTCACCGATTCGCAAAATTAAATTTATGGAATTGTAAATCTGAGCAATCAGCTTTTACTGGGTTGGCATGGGGGGGGGGGGTCAAAATAAGGTTTTTTACTGCCTAGGGACAAGGGTTCTTCTTTCTCTCTGAGGACTTCTTGTTTAGTCCATTTTCCCTGCGTTGAAAACATGCACAAGAAAGAAAGAAAAAACATAACATCAGTTGTTGTGCCCTAGGTACAGATTATAATGTTTGTTAATGTAAGAATTCACTAATTCTTATGAAATAGCTTTGCAAAACTGCAAATTCTCTCACAGAGGTTAGTAATTTCTCGGACCAGGCGCATGGAGGCTCATTCCAATCAATTAAGCGTCCAAAGTTTAGTGGAAAATGATACCCCACACGCCTAGGTACCTGAAATCACACAACCCAACGTTCAAAATAGGTAGATGGATACCCATTTTGACCCATAACCTCTTCCGGTGGGCGCCAATCGTCCCTGGACCCGTCTAATTGGATTCAGCATCTAAAATTTTATCAAAAATGATACTCCACATGCCTAGAACGCCAAAAATCTTGAAAATCTATTTTTCAAAAAACGCATTTTGACTCCTATTTCCCCTTCCAAATTTGGTCCGATCGGGCCGAAAAGTTTTGTGGACCAACTAGACCTGGAAGCGGACCCCTGACCCAAATTTCCTAATCGAAATATTGACTTTTTGTATGAAAAATGATGATTATTAAAAGAATAACCAACCAAAGCTAAATTAATTTAAAGTTCATGTTTTATTATTTTAATTTTCAACAGCCAACTTCTGTCTAATGCTTGAAACTAAGTGCGTAAAACCGCAAATTATTCATGAAAAAAATATTTTCAGGGGAAAATTTTTAAGTGAATATTATGTACCGACTGTAACCTCAACCTGCCTTCTCTTGGGTCAACAGAAATGAGTGATGGTGACGTCCCCACAACGGATGCGGTTTTAGCTGTCACCAGCGCAACGGCAGTCTACGAAGTAGACAGCTGCCAGGGATTTGTCCCTCCATGTCCATTCAGGATGGTCGATCCTTCGAATGGTCGCACAACGACCCCCTGCGTACCACCAGGAATGGAATTGTATTTTAAAGAAATGCTGGAATGTGTTCGACCCTTCTTGTACGCTGGTCATCCAGGTAGTAGCAGTTCCTGCCATGGTGGTAACCTCAGGTGACCATATTTGAGACCTGTTGAGAATCTAATTCTACTTTTGACTTTTTTTCAGACCTTCAGCCAATTTTCATCGTGAGTGGGCCCAGTGGCTGCGGTAAAACTCTTCTTCTGAGTAGATTGAGCGACTTTCTTGGATTGGCTTTTATCAGCGTCGATTCACACGATATCGTCGCCAACGTACAGTCACACATTGTTGCAGCTTCGAAAGGACTCGCCAAGCTCGCTATTGAAAGCGCTCCATGCATATTGGAGTTGTTCAATGCTGAGGTCAGTTAACTTACGGTCATATTAAACGAGTTGCTTAGCGTAGAAGAGAGGCTTAAGTTTTGAAAAATTGGTACAATAAAACTTGCTCTCTTAGGGATGTTTTGGGAATCGTTCCGGAACCCATTTCATTGGATTCAGCGTCCAACATTTAGTGGAAAATGATACCCCACACGCCTAGGTACCAGAAATATCGATAGATACCTATTTTGGCCCATAACTTCTTCATGTGGGTGCCAATTGTTCTGGGACCCATTTAATTGGATTCAGCGTCCAACATTTAGTGGAAAATGATATCCCACACGCCTAGATCGCCACAAATCCATTTTTCGAAATACACATTTTGAACCCTTACCCCGCCCAAATTTGGTCCGATCGGGTTGAAAAGTTTCGAGGACCATCTAAAGGCTGAAACGGACCCCTGACTCAAATTTCAGATTTTTAGAAAACTTTCTTCTTCCAAAGACGGCGTACGGTGGACGGACATTTTACTTTTTTGATCTAGACACTTTGAAACGCCCAGAAAACAATTTTTGGACGAATTGGAGAGATTTACTTTTGCATGAAAATATAGGTTGATTATTCAAGAAATAACCAACCAAAATCTTAACCGGCGCCTGGGCCTTCAAAATAATCCGAAAAAAATCAAAATATTGCAGATAGACACCGTTTGGGTCCCATACATTGTCACCACGAACTGTCAGAGTTTAGGGAACAGTAGTTGTTTTATAAATTGGATTTTGATGGTTTCGGTGTACCCCAGTCGTGTGGAGTAGCATTTTCAACTAATTGAGAAACGTATAGGGTTTCAAACAGGTCACATTTTCTTCGTTGTTAAAATTGTGGTCGACGTTTCGGTACCGCGTAGGCGTAATCATCAGGACATATAAAACAATAGTAGTATATAACCCCTGTGTACCTAAAGAAACATGACGGCACATATAGTGTTATGTACGTATAAAAGATACATCATTCCTAGTAGTTACCAAAAAAGGTGAGTCGTATAATAATTGTAAATAACTAATGTAGTAACTTTAGTCTGCTTATGAGCAAATTTTGGACGCTGAATCGATCAAGGTGGGTCCTTTGACAAAATGGCGCAAACCGAATAAGGAGACGCTTCCTTTTGCATTCAAGAAAAACAGAATATAAACCCATTTTTAAGGGATTGACAGCTTTTTTTTTCATAATTAAATAAATTTGTATTATTTTAGTTGAAATAAAAATTCGAAATAAGTTCTAACAAGAAGCTCTTTCGCGCAGCAATGTGTTGCAGGGTAGCAATTGAGAAAACCGTTTGTCGAGAAGGTTTTAAATTGTTATATCAAGACCTTCCATTTGCAGGTTTTGTCATCGGAGAATGATGGTGTGGATAGCGATCAAGTGTTTTCCATTCTGTCGAAGACGCTGAGTTCCCTTGAAACTAGATACCCGGTTGCTATATTTCTGACAACTAGCAACCTCAGCGCTTTCAAGCACAATTTCATCACTCTCGCTCTTCAGCAGCTTTCAATAAGTGAACCGTTAGAAAATAAAAAAGACGAATTGCTCTCGTGGCTCGGAGTAAAAAATAGCATTTCACTCGACACTGTTGCCAAAGAGTTTCTCAAGACGCAGACATCTTCTTTCCTTTTGGGCGATCTAGAGCGACTGATGCGTGGTTCTTCAAAACCGAAG
Organism: Cyrtorhinus lividipennis; assembly: GCA_019603395.1. Classification (NCBI taxonomy): domain Eukaryota; kingdom Metazoa; phylum Arthropoda; class Insecta; order Hemiptera; family Miridae; genus Cyrtorhinus; species Cyrtorhinus lividipennis. The sequence continues at coordinate 8,018,371 of CM034005.1, forward strand.
GATGACGATAGTTGGGACCGCGTTTGCACAATTGAGCTACTTAAACTTGGGCTCGGTAAATAGATATTTGTATAAATTAAAAATATAGAGCATTTTTCAACTCGCGTGAGGTAAGAATATTGACCATTTCCATCCTCAATTTCCAGAAACGATGAACCGCTCGAAGTCCGACAAAGTAGGTAATTCCGAATGGCAAGATGTTGGTGGAGTAGATGAGATCAAACGTGAAGTTCTGACAAGCCTTCTCACGAACAAGCTGATGCCCAGCGTCCGGAGAACGGGAATCCTCCTCTATGGGCCACCAGGCACTGGAAAAACTCTTCTTGCCAGAACAGTCGCTTCACAATGTGGGCGATCTTTCGTTTCCGTCAAAGGCCCTGAGCTTCTCAACATGTACGTCGGACAGAGCGAGTCTAACGTTAGACAAGGTATAGTTTAAAGAAAGAAGGCGTGGAAGTTAATGAATCATCAAACACTTAACGACTCTTGACAGTATATCGAATGACAATCTACAGTATTCCATCGGGCGAAAGAATCAGCGCCATGCATCGTGTTCTTTGACGAGCTGGACTCTCTCGCACCGAATCGAGGAAACAAGTCTGACGCAGGAGGAGTCATGGATAGGTGAGTTAAGATGCCTTTGTTTCGGATTTGTGACACAAAGAGTAAAGACCATATTGAAATTCGCGTGCCTCGTTTCTTTTACATTCGGTCATTTGGCAAAAACGTCCCTCATTTTCGGGTTGTGATTAAAAGGTGGTAAACCTTCTTCTACGCATTTGATTTCAGAGTTGTGTCACAACTTCTCGCGGAAATCGACTCACTGGAAAATGAAGATGTTTTTATATTGGGCGCAACAAACCGTCCAGACTTACTTGACCCTGCTCTGCTGAGACCTGGAAGGTAAGAATTTTCAAAAATTAAGACCTTTCAGAACAGCGGTTAGAGATTACCACCTTTAGGCCCAGTTTTTGAATTCTCCAACATCTACGGCGACTACAACTAAATCCCAGACCCATTCCAATCGATTCAGCGTCCAAAATTTAGAGGAAAATAATACCCCACACGCCTAGGTACCAGAAATCTCGAAAACATACAAGGTACCCATTTTGACCCATAACCTCAACCAGAGGGCGCCAATTGTGCCGGGACCCGTTTCATTGGATTCAACTTCCAAAATTTAGAGGAAAATGACACCCAACTCGCCTAGATCACCAAAAAATCTCGAAAATCCAATTTTCGATATACACATTTTGACCCCTACCCCGCCCAAATGTGGTCCGATCGGGCTGAAAAGTTTCGAGGACCAACTAGAGCAGAAACGGGTCCCTGACCAAAATTTCGGATTTTTAGAAAATTTCCTTCCACCTAAATCGACTTGGACGGTGAACGGACGTTTACTAATTTTGATCTAGACATCTTAATACGTCCAGAAAAAATTTTGGGCCGAAAATCAGAGTTTTCAGACCACGGATGGGTGAACTTGACGCCTTTACAGGCCTCCCCAGATTGGTAAATCAGCTGTTGGCATAGAGTTTTACAAAGGCCTCGCCGTTATTACAACTACAAAATGTTGTAGGCTTCATGGTGGACGAATTCAATTTCAAAAAGGTATATTTCTCGCCACCATAAAGGGATGAGCTGAGATCATTGGTAGGCAGTAGGGGAGCGATATTGACACTTGTATGACATTAATAATGACTTTCTGTCTCAGGTTTGATAAAATGATCTATGTTGGACCTTGCAAAGATGATGCCGCTAAAATCAAGGTTCTGGAAGCACTGACGAGAAGGTGCGTTGATATTTCCCCGTTTTGTAATTCAATTCTTATGTGACAGTGGCATTACAATAAACATTCTGACCACTCAGGTTCAAAATGAATGCCTCACTATGCGACGTTGTCCCTTGTCTACCGGACTCAGTCACGGGGGCAAATCTTTACGCTCTCTGTTCGGACGCGTGGATGCGCGCAGCTAGACAATTAATCGGTGAGTAAAAAGCTATTTATAGATTATAGGTAATAAGAACAACTTGCGCAATCTAATAACAGAGATGAGTAGCTTGGATGAATGGCATTGAAATTCTTTTTTGGCAAATCTTATAGCAAATCCTATTTGATTGTGTAGCCAAGCGGTTGTGACATCACAAAAGGGAAATGCTGATTTTATTAGCAGAAATTGTATTGTTTTTGGGTACCTAAATTGAGATGATATCAATCTTATATTAAATTAAAAATTCTGTTTTCTGCTTAATTTTTTTGATTTATTCGATGTGGGAAGTTCAGTGACATCCAAAACACAAGGGTATAACAATAGGTTAGCTTGCAACAGCTAGTGACGACTCATCAAGTTGCATTGCGATTTAGCCACCTCTTGCAATTCATCAAGTTCTCACGGTAACATTTTTTTGTCGACGTTTCATAATGTCTAGATCAAAAGAAAGCTGCCAGTTACTTCACAGGGGTTGGTTATTCATTGGCGATGGTTTCATTTCAATGTTACTGCATTAAAAATGAAAGACTTCCCATTCATAGTGGGTTACAATCAGTCACAATACGGCCCAGTACAATACAAATTATCATTTTTTATTATCATTATTATCATATCATTTTTAATTATCATCATTCAATACAAATTATCTCAATTCCAGTTTCACAAAACTGCGATCCTGGAGTTGAAGTCGTCGTCGGTAAAGTTCATTTCAAGGAAGCTGCTCGGGAAGTATTCAAAGTACAAACGCCATAGAAGATCATTATGTACAAATATATTTTGCAAAAAGTAAGAAATAATTTTCCTTGAAAATTAATTTCCATGTCAACGTTTTTTCTTGCTAAAACTCGGTTTATTTTGCTTGCCGCGTTTACCAGCGGGTTTAAATTTCTTTTTGAAGTTCCCGCGTTCGTGAACCCACATGTCACGTTTCTTCTCCCAATCGAGTTGTCTGGGGGCTGAAAGCGATAAAGCGTGTGTTCATCTAAATTGAACTTCAAATTGTGACTCGGTAAAACAGATTGATGAAATAAGTTGTTTTACTCACCAGCGTTGTCTTTGGTTGAGACACTCGAGTGCATTCCCAGTTTCTGCTTCGAGCTTCCAGCTTCTTCGAGCATCTCTGCAAACTCCTCTGCGGGAGCGAACAGCCCTTCCAAACCGTGTTTCTTCTTTTTGGAGGGGTTAGCATCCCCATCACCCTGAAACAGATGTTTGCTCATAACGTGCGCTCAGGTTCATCAAAATAATGTTCAATGGAGAATGGCAGCGGATGGTTCATATCTCAAGATTATTTCCTTAGCATGACTACTTCAGTGATTTATCACATTTATGGACTTCTATTAACTCGATGTTATCAACTATGGAGTCTGACTCACTAGCAGAATAGTTGTGAGAAGTGCCGACAACCGGCAAATAGCGTCGAGCTTTCTCTATGGACTATGGAAATAACCTACCTTGCGTTTTTTCCCACGGCTCCCTAATTTGTCGTTGAAGGCCTCTTTTAGGTCAATATCGCCGTCGAAATCCCCCTCGTCGTCAAAGTCCAACACTTCATCGTCATCTCCGTCAGAGTCGTCCACTTCAATGTCTGACATATCCTCGTCTCCTTCAAAATCTCCGTAGTCAGATTCATCACTCCCTGAATCTTCCTCTTCTTGTTTGGATGCGTCACCTGAGCCAATTTTAGTACAATATAAATAAGCGTTTCTGAATATCTAGAACTCCAGATTCAGGGACATCCTTTGTGCAGATTTCCGAATGTACATTTACACTTACCCTTGGCCTTATCCTTGGCTGTCTTTGACTTTTTCAAGCTGTCACCAATTTCTTCTAGGTAGTCGAATTTTTTTCTACCACCAGTCATTTGATCCAGCATTTCTTCAAACTCTTCACTGGCGACACTGTCATTATCGTCGTCGTCAACTTCCTTCTTCATATTGTGCTTCTCTTTCAAATACCTAGAAGAAAGGCGTGGTTATAAAATTGTACGACTGTTTCACCGCTGGACTGATGTTCATAGCCTGCCATGCCAAAGCTTGACAACCGCTTGTTTTCCTTAAATTGATGAAGCTTGTTGGAAAATTATTGGAAATGAAAAGATGAGAGAAAGAAGTAGTACTAGACTGAGAAGATAGCCGATCAAACAGTGCTAACAAGAGAATTCTAACCTCATTGGCCTGGAATAACCCTCCATTCAAAATACGCTTTTTGGATTTTTTTATCACCTCAACCAATTACTTTTTGTTTCCATCGTTAGTGTTGCGAGCTCACACTGGCGCCGGTCAAATGGGCTACTGGCGCCGGTCAAATGGGCTACTGGCGTCGCAAGGTCGGCGACCTGTGGAGGTTTAAGGGTCTCGAATATTCGGGAACCTCCCCGTTCCTCCCAGAACGTTCTCGACCGGGCACCAGGTATAAAAACGGGCCCAGAAACGCCGCACAGTTCAGTTCAATTCGGAGTCCGGATATAGACGCTTCTCGGGTTATAAATCGTGCCGCGCCGCGTTATAAATAGTGCGACAACCGCTACGACCGTGTATTGTGATTCTGTCATTGTGTAAGTGCGCGAATGTGAACAGTGTATGTACTCAAGCGAACAATTGTTAATAAATTACTTACTAAGAACATAAATCGTTACAATTGGTGTCAGAAGTGGGATTACAAATTAGTGTTATAGTGTTGGACAATAGTTAGTGTTAAAGTGTTACAGTGTTTTACAGTAGTTATAAAGTGTTATAGTGACTTTAGTGTGTTACTGCGCGTTTGAACTCTTAAAAACGAACAAAATGAAGTTGACCGATTTGAAAGTTAAACAGCTGAAAGAAGAGCTGGAAGAGCGCGGCTTACCTACCGGTGGAACAAAAGCAGATCTACGCCTACGACTTAAGGAGAACTTGGTTGAAGAAGGTCATGACCCAGACAACTTTGACTTTGTGGATGATATCACCAGAATTGAAGAGAATTCTAGACAACTGTTTGAAGAAAACTCACGGAAAATGGAAGAGAATTCTAAAAGAATGGAAGAGAATGCTAGAAGAATGGAAGAAAATTCTAGACAACTGTTTGAAGAAAACTCACGGAAAATGGAAGAGAATTCTAAAAGAATCGAAGAGAATTCTAGACAACTGTTTGAAGAAAACTCACGGAAAATGGAAGAGAATTCTAAAAGAATTGAAGAGAATTTGGTGAGTCATATGGATAAAATAGTGAGTGATGTTGCCAACATAAAAACTGATGTAGTCAGACTGGAGGACAATTTGAATTCATTGTCCAACACAGTTGACGATAAGATCTCTGCAGTTGACGATAAGATCTCTGCATTTGATGATAAGATCTCTCAGGTTAGAGACGAAATTGAAAACAAAATTCGAGCACTAGAGAGAAGCAATCAAGGAAAGTTGAGACACATGGATATACCAGCAGAAGCCAGCTTCAACAGTGGCAATGAAGAACAGTTTACAGGAACCAGAGGAAATAAGATTAAACCACCTACATTTGACGGAAAGGTACCATGGTCAACATACAAGAGACAATTTGAAGCTGCAGCTGTTGCAAATGGATGGCTCGAACATGACAAAGCAACAGCTCTAATAGTTGCATTGCGTGGAGAAGCCTTGAACATTCTCCAGACAATACCGGCTGGCCATCAGAACAATTATGAATTGCTGACAGCAAGGTTGGATATGAGATACGGAGATGCTCATCTACAACAAGTCTACCGTGTGCAGATAAACGACAGGAACCAGAGGGCCACCGAGACGCTACAGGAATTTGAAGCGGACATTGCAAGACTGGTGAGACTGGCTTACCCTACAGCGCCTGATGACTTTTTGGAGCAGCTCGCTGTCCAGACTTTCGTAGATGGAATCAGGGACAGTGAAACTCAGCAAGCATTGAGACTCGCACGCCCAAAGACCTTGTGCGATGCCCTGGCGCATGCTTTGGAATTTGAGGCTGCGAAGCAAGCCTCTCACCGGAGCGGAGCACGTCTGAGACAGGTAGTGGAAGAAGAAGAGGACATCGTGGAGAGGGTACTAAGGCGTTTGAAGCAAGAGCCCGATTGGGAGGACCTCAAACGACAACTCAGATGCTGGCAATTGGGGGAGTCCTCTCACAGTTACAAGTCGGGCAAGAAGAGGAGACCTATTCTGGACAACTGCGGCCACAGCTCAAGACCGGACCAGCAAGAAGAACACCTACGGAGGACGAGAATTATCCTGGGTGAGTGGCAGCCAGAGCACTTGCAGGAGCGGCAAGCAGAAGACCAGGAGCTAAGGGATCTTCTGGATTGGAAGAGAACCAACAGGAGACCCAGTTGGCCAGAAATTAGACATCGTAGTCCAACTATAAAAACCTATTGGGCGCAGTGGAACTCTATCATTCTGGAAGGAGGAATCCTGAAACGTCGCCTGGAGAGTAATGATGGTACTGAGAGAAGGACGCAGATCATTGTTCCACAAAAGTTGGTTCCCTTGGTTTTGGAGCATTTCCATGATGGAACATCAGGAGGACATTTTGGCATCACGAAAACGCTACAGAAGGTTAGAGAGCGTTTTTACTGGGTAGATAGCAAACAATCTGTCAAAGATTGGTGTAAGAAGTGTTTGCTATGCAATGCCGGGCAGGGACCCACTGTGAAACCGAGGGCAAAGATGCTGCAGTACAATGTGGGAAGCCCAATGGACCGAATAGCCAGTGACCGGATGAAGACTCGATACGACATAAAGGCAACTGAGGTGGGTTTCCAAGCAGGCGATCTTGTCTGGTTCTACAATCCGCGTCGGAAGCGAGGACTATCACCGAAACTCCAGAAGGATTGGGAAGGACCCTACGAAATCATGAAAAGAATCAACGATGTCATCTACAGGATTCGAAGAACTCCAAGAGGGAAACCGCGAGTGGTACATCATAATCGGCTGGCAGCATTCGTGGGCAGTTCGACGCAGGAAGACCTATCGAGGACAGTGACTACACCATCAAGTATAGAAGACCCGGCAACCCTGGAGTTCAACATGTTCATGAAGAACTATGGAGGGACTAGCAAAGCGAGATTTGGAGTCACCAACGAAGTGCGCGAGAACCTTTTTGACGTCGGAAAAGATTATGCGCTAGCACACTGTGTAGCTGCCGACCTCAAAATGTCGAGAGGAATTGCCGAAATATTCAAGAAGAAATATGGTAATGTCGACCAGTTACAGCGGCAAAGTCCACGCATTGGAAAAACGTTGTCACTGAGGATAGCCAACCAGCTGATAGTCTATCTAGTGACAAAACAGTCTTCCCACCAGAAGCCAACCTACAGGACTCTTTGGGATGCGCTACTTGTTCCTGAAGAAGCTGCTCATTAAGCAGGGAATGAAGAAATTGGCAATACCCAAGATTGGTTGTGGCTTGGACCAATTGGATTGGAGGATAGTCCGTAACATGTTGGAGTTCATTTTCCAAGGGACCCAGATTGAGGTGCGGGTGTGTACCTGGAATCCTCATGGAAGAACTGATGTGAAGACTGTGGACTGCTATTTCTACCGCCAAGGCAGCTGCAAGAATGGTGATAAATGCCGCTATCGACATGAGCCCTGTGATGAACAGATGCCCAAGATTGTTCTGGGACAGAACAATTCTAAGGAGGGGGCAGTGTTGCGAGCTCACACTGGCGCCGGTCAAATGGGCTACTGGCGTCGCAAGGTCGGCGACCTGTGGAGGTTTAAGGGTCTCGAATATTCGGGAACCTCCCCGTTCCTCCCAGAACGTTCTCGACCGGGCACCAGGTATAAAAACGGGCCCAGGAACGCCGCGCAGTTCAGTTCAATTCGGAGTCCGGATATAGACGCTTCTCGGGTTATAAATCGTGCCGCGCCGCGTTATAAATAGTGCGACAACCGCTACGACCGTGTATTGTGATTCTGTCATTGTGTAAGTGCGCGAATGTGAACAGTGTATGTACTCAAGCGAACAATTGTTAATAAATTACTTACTAAGAACATAAATCGTTACATTATTAACAGCCTCGCCTTTAGGCTCTACTATACAATTAGGGATGGCAATCAGACATCAATATGTTTAATTTTCTCGTCTCACACCTAAAAATCATTTTTTGTGTATGTCTCTCCATTCTTTCTGCTGGAGTGTATAAATGTACAGATATTTCCATCATTTCTTCAAATAACTAATAACACTCTTATGGAAGTATTGGAAGTCCCTGATATTGATAATATCCGCATCATTGCAATGATAACCATTGATGTAATTTAACCTATTTAATACAAAGAATCGTTTCTTTCAATCGTTTTCTACGGCTTTAACGTGTTCCCATAGGGAACAAGATGACAAGTCATACGCTACCTGTAAAGAAAGAGTTCGTCAACTGGAATCTCTTTTTCGTCTCGCTCGAGGTAGAAAGCACTTCTAACGTTAAGTGATCGCACGCCCTCAGGTTTATAGTATTTCCGCGAAGCCAATAACGGGTCAGGTCCTTTCTTTTCACTCTGATCCAAATTCTTCGGGTTTTTGAAAACAAATCGTTCCAAAAACCGAGAAAGCGTGAAATCAGCCAAGGGGTCCCCACTATAGTCAATGGTTTCCTCTGTAACGCAACAGAAATATTCGGTCAAACCTCGATGAATACTAACAAAAAGTTTAGATACAAACCACAGATCTTAATCTATATGAGTATGAATATTGATAAAATCATAAGTAATAATTCACTTAGTTTCAAAATTTCGTGATTTTCCAAACAATTTACACTTTTTCACAAAAATTGAAATGAAAACCTATAATTTGTACCAAAATGACAAGTCCTTTTTTTTTTTTTTGCTAAGTTACAAAGAATTAGAATGAACATTTTTTTTCATACTCAATTTCATGGTCATTTAAAAATTACATTAGTGTTGTTGGTTATGTAGTAATTTTGCTGGGATTAAGTTGAATTATTACCTACTTACTTTATTCATATTCATGGTTCAACGTGTTTGACACCATGTGACTTACGATTTAAAATCCGAGACATAAACAGAGCGACCGTTGGATGAAAATGTTTGAGGAGCTCAACTATTTCAACGTAAGCGGATTTTTCAGCTTTGGCAAAAGCTGGATTTCGGTGGAAGGGGTCGTAAACCTTTTTTTGAGACGCCCAACTATTTTTGTTGAACTCGTAGTGAACCCAACCTCTCAAAGGTTTCTTCTCTTCGTCGGGTTCCTCTTTGACAGTGGGCTCGTTTTCGTTTTCTGTGACCGTAGCGTTCTCCGGGTGATCCTTATTTTGAAAAACCGAGATAGTATTATACAAATAAAAATAAATAAATTATTAATAAACTTTAAAAGCTGATTGGGTGCGTCTGAAGGGCATTTTCTGTAAAAACCACTGACCAGCTCATCTGATTTGTCAACGTCCAGATAAATTTCTTCACCGTCGTCATCGTCGTCTAAATTTTTGATAGGATTGATAATTGGCGTTAACGTGTCAGAAAACAGTAACTTTTGTCGTTTGCCTATCAGTTGTGACATCATATACAATAAGGCACAGACAACGGGCACTGGCAAATAGAAGCACAGCTGTGAACAGAATAAAATACTCATTTAATAGGACTGATAAAAAAAAAGAGCAAAAGGAAGGAGTTACTTTGAACAAATGGTTAGTCGATCTAGAGAGGCTGGTGAAGACGTATACTCACTTGGAACAGTCGTTTCACGATGGCCTGTACCCTCTCAGCGTTGTTATCTTTAGATAGTGACTTGTATAAAAGGTTAACCAACATCGCGTGGTGGCATGATTTGCCTATGGCAGGATCAAGGAGTTTTTTATAAAGAGCCGAATAATATCTGGAACACAGAAAGTGTAAAGTGATTGATGTATAGACAAGCTTGAGTATTGACATGTACTTAATCACATACTGCCATACCTATCCTGGTTAGAGCCGGAAACTTCGTGCAAGAGACACAAAGCGTGGAGAGCAATGTTGAATTTGGAGAGATGAACGAGTTTGTAGAGAGTGTCTACGTGTTGAGAGAGTCCGCTTTCGTCCAATTTGGCAAACGGATACGCGCGCTTGACACCCATCAAAAGCGCTCCCATCATTCGTGAATCTACTTCGCCCTGTCGATGTGAAAGTATATCTTTTATCAATTAGTTCATTTTACTTTCATTTCGATTGGCTAATTCCACTAAATATATTTCAAGACGTTCATTTAAGAACCTAACGTTGATTCTACTACTCTGTAAGAGCCAACTAACGCAAACAGTTTTCGCAAAGCTATTCAACCAACATAGTTCTATAGCCATTCAAACTTGATTTGATTCCTGCATTTTGTAAGGTTACCAGGTACATACTATGTTGGTGAGTCATAAAACAAAGATTACTCGTAATTAACACAATTTCGTATGTAACATATTACAGGCTTAGGGCACGTGGACGCATGCATTGAGACGAGCAGATGAAGAAACAATGAAAACGATCAATTTGGAGCTTTGAATTGAGTAGGTCACAAAATCATTTTTGGAACACAATTTATAGTAGACCAAACATTACTAAATAATGAATATAAAGGAATTTCCTACATGGAAAACTTGTCTTAGAGCACTTACCTTTTTGATGAGCGCTTTAAAAAATGAAAAATAAATATCGATGATATTTTTCGCCAAAGCGCGGTCCTTATCCGAAAAAACGAACTGCGACAGGAAGCACACGCTGTAGTACTGGGCTCGCTGACTGACGTGCTGCCTACAATTCATCATAATTATGAATTTCATGTAATCGAAAGATGTAAAAACGCTGCAAATTCATACACACGGGTTGGTTATTCCCAGGCGCATAGAGACTAATTTAAACCTCGGACCAGGCGCATGGAGATTCATTTCTTCAACATGGGGAAAATGGGGGAAACAGTGGGTGTGGCGGGTCCCGGACCCATTCCAATCAATTCAGGGTCCAAAATTTAGTGGAAAATGATACCCCACACGCCTAGGTACCAGAGATCTTGAAAACAGACATTCGAAATGGGTAAATGGGCACCCATTTTGACCCATAGCCTCATCCAGAGGGCACTAATCGTTACGAGACCCGTCTCATTGGATTCAGCGTCCAAAAGTTAGTGGGAAATCATAACCCACACGCCTAGGTACCAGAAATCCAGAAAACATTTACAAAATGGGTAATAGATACCCAATTTGACCCATAACTTCTTCCAGTGGGTGCTAATCGATCTGGGACCCATTTCATTGGGTTCAGCGTCCTAAATTTAGTGGAAAATGATACCCCACTCGCCTAGATTACCCAAAACCTCAAAAATCAATTTTTCAAAAAACACATTTTGAGCCCTACCCCGCCCAAATTTGGTCCGATTGGGCTGAAAAGTTTCGAGATCGTCCCAGGCCGGGAACCCCTGACTCCCCCAAATTTAAGATTTTTAGAAGATTTTCTACTACCAAACACGGCGCAGACGGTGGACGGCGTACGGCGGACATTTTTGATTTAGACACCATGAAACGTCCAAAAAAAATTTTTTGAGCCGAATCGGAGAGGTTGACCTTTTGCATGAAAGCATACGTTGATTATTCAAGGAATAACCAACCAAGAGGAAGAGATGGGTTATGGTATGAATGATGTCATTCACCTGAACAGAAGCTTTTCCACTTCATTGAGAACAGTTTGCTTCATGTTAGGATGAATTCGAAGGAGCTGGGTAAGGCAGTAGATGACTTTAGATACCACTTTCTGACTGGGGTCGCCGAGTTTGTTGATGATATGTTGCAATAAAACCTGAAAGGGTTACGGTAACGAGACTGTGAGTAAGACCTGACACTTGAAAAGCTGAGGTTTTTGAGGCATTTGATTGGTTCTAATGTGCCTTATTGCAGCAGCAAATCACCTGTTCTTGTTCGGGATGGCTCGTGAGGAGTTTGTTCAAGGTCGTCACCGCTTTGATTCTGTTCGTATCAACAGTGTCCTTCGCCACATTGTTGACAGCTTCGATGAACGCTGCGTAAGTCTCCTTCAACTTCTCCTCGTACATCCACGCGGCCATCCACTGCCGCCTGCTTCGTGCGCACCCTGAAGTGATTTCATGGAGATTTGACAACGGCTGTTTCGAAAAGGGTCGCAATTTGACGCCAGCTCGGAGGAGATCCTCGACGAATAAGTCGCAGAGAGTTTCTAGAGGAGGAACGGAACAATTAGAAGCCTTGATGGTTTCATAAGGTAACAATCAAATAGTACAACTCCAAAGTAGTGGATTTTCTAGCCTGAACATGCGTTTGGAGCTTGAGTCGGTAAAGTCACAAGTTCCAGAACAGCTCGACGGCCGATAAAAACAATAATTTCATCGCAAAGCCTAAGTTTTCCGAACGCAAAACATCTTGGGCTCTCCTTCGGTCCTTATGCAAGTAAGCAAGAACAACAAAATTGGGCAAAGCATTATTGTCACCTACCCATGATCAAAATACACTCTTTCTTCTTGGCTGCTTTCACTGAGCTCACCAAAGTGTTCAGCGATGACAGACTGTGTACAGGAGAATTCTGAATGGCGATTATGTTGGCGGCAACTCTATCCTTTGAAGTACCTTTTGTCATCACTGTTGTCATCCATGCAGTATTTGAGCCTTTTTTATTCTTCATAGTCTCTGGAGAAAACAATTAATGTTAATCGACGAAACCAAAATTTACGTTGGAAAACTCAAATAACTTAGGAATTGTATTTACTTGATAAATAGAATTTTGTTTCAGAATCCAGAATATTTTGAGCTTCAATTCTTAGAGATGTCAACTCTTCTATTGATGGCGCTTCTTCAGTGACTGGCTTCAAAGGGAACTGAAAAAATCAGTAATCCAAACAAATCAATCAATCAATTACACGAGCTTATTGATGCTCCTAGATGCAAGCATAAGAAGTTAAGTTTGTATCAGTATTCTAAAAACATGACTACCAATTTTGGTTGGTCATTCCTTGAATAATCAACCTGTATTCAGGCAAAACATTAATCTCGCCGATTCGGCTCAAATTTTTTGTCTGGACGTTTCAAGGTGTCTAGATCAAAATTAGCAAATGTCCGTCCGCCGTCCACGCCGACTTTGGTAGTAGAAAAATTTCTAAAAATCTGAAATTTTGGTCAGGGGTCCGTTCATGGCTCTAGTCGGTCCTCGGTCAAAATGTGAATTTCGAAAAATGGATTTTTGAGATTTTTTGTAATCTAGGTGTGTGGGGTACCTTTTTCCACTACATTCTGGACGCTGAATCCAATGAAAAGGGCCCGAGAACGATTGGCACCAGCTGGAATAGGTTATGGGTAATAGATACCCATTTTGAATATGTGTTTTGAAGAATTCTGGTACCTAGGCGTTTAGGTTATGATTTTCCACTAACTTTTGGAAGCTGAACCCAATGAGAGGGGTCCCGGAACGATTGGTGCACTCTGGAGGAAGCTATGGGTCAAAATGGGTACTACCCATTTCGAATGTCAGTTTTCGAGATCTCTGGTACCAGGCGTGTGGGGTATCATTTTCCACTATATTTTGGACCCTGAATCGATTGAAATGGGTCGTGGCCCGCCACATCCACTGTTTCCATGTTCCGCATGTTGAAGAAATGAGTCTCCATGCGCCTGGCTCAAGGAATAACCAACCCGTGTGTAAGAATTTGCAGCGTTTTTGAGTAATACCCTCTGTCAAGCGTGGCGTACAAAGTTTCCCAATGAATTTCGAATTTCAAGATCAAATCGGAGTATCATACATGACACCTCGTATGAAAAATACAAACTGCCTACCTGATCATACCACTTAGGAATATCCTCTTCCTCGCTTTCGTCCGTGTCGTCGTCGGCGACACTCTGTTGAGTTGGAAGTTCTTCAATTTCTTCATCCCTTGAGGACGAGAATTTTTTCTTTTTTAACTTCCCCATATGTATTTTCTGCTAGAACACGATTATCAGAAGAAAAAACACAACTTAGCAATGAAGGAGAACGGGGATCAACATGCGAGTTTCCCCCTTTTGCCCATGCGTACACGTTCTTTACATGAATTCGCGTTACACCAGCTTCGCGTTAGAGGAATTCGTATTAGTAACCGTCTCTATTTTTATTTGTATCCATGTATGTCTCAAATTTGTGTCCAACTCCAAATTCCACTCATAATCGATGAAAACATCGATACAAACAAATTGACTAAAAATGCTACTTTTTTAATTTTAATTGTAATTTTCTTTTCATGTGAAGGTTTTTTTTTTTATAGGAATTTGTTGAATTTTACACATGATTATTTTGAGGGATTTTATAAGCTATCAGTTTTTCATTAGGTACCTACTATATTGATCTCTGACTTGACAGGTTAGGCTATAGCTAGAGCGCTTTTACTTTTGTTTTTGAGAGAAAAAAAAGTCGCCAAAAAAAATAATTATAAATTTCTAATCAAGAAGCGAAACTGAAAAAATAATATTGCCTTTTTGAAAAGGAAATAAAACAAAAAATTTGAAGTTATGAAAAAAAAATTAAAAAAAAAAAAAAAATCTGAATACTCCAATCTAATTATTTCAGTATGGTTTCAATAGAATTGTGAGAACCGAGTGAACATTCTGAAAACCAAAATTATTTTTTTATAATTCAGATGATACTGAAGTATGTGAACCTATTTGTCAGGAATTGGGAAACAAATCCTCATTATCTTGTTACTACCTACCCACTGCTCCCTTCGCGATGTGCAGATTCATAATTATGGTTGTTGTCAACAGAGACGCTTATTAAAACCCGGCTCACAATTTATCAACTTTATATTAATGATAGTAAATCCTACAATATACATCCATCGAGGTGAGTCAATTAGAGAAGTTTTATGATGAAATCCGTCTTACTATTACTGACAGAACACAGATTATGAGAAAAACATCGACAAACTAGACATCGATTTTTCAATCCATCGATTATTGGTATATCGATACGTATCTGTAGTTTGGTGTTCATTTTTTCCTTGTTGTTGTCGTGTCTTGCGATATGATAAGGGACGTTTTGATTAAAAGATCAGTCAGCTAGCAATGTTTTACATCTTCAATTTTAGTGAGTATGCAGTAAACTGACCAGTTATTATGACGAGTTCAGTGAATCTAATCGATGAGGAGCATCAGCTTCTCTACGCTAAAATATGCGATGAAGAGGTATTATATTATGCTCGTATACAATAAATTGATTTCCGCCGCTGTTGTGTAGCAAAATCAATCAGTTTTGCTTGAAAATACACATCTTCGTTTAGTAGTATGGATATTTGACCATGTGAGGAAATAGGTCCTCGTTGAGGCTTTTATTCATAATAATTATCAATGTGCTTGCTAAAATTGACGATCACCTAGATATATGTGCCTTTATATTGGCTTTAGGTGGTGAGCTAGTTTTGTTTTTATATTCGAATGCTTCCTAGGACTGATTTCAGATTCCCATTTATATTATTTTGTTCTCGACACCTAGGAGAAAGTCACCAAAGAACTCCAAGCCGCAATGGCAAGACATCCGTTACTGGAAGCCAAAGTCAGAAACATCACTCGAGTTCTACCCAATCTCGAGCTGATTTCCAACGATGCCAAACAATTGTCGGACATGATCGGCTTTGCGTCGACACTAATTGAAAACGTCAGCGTCAAAGTGAGGCGGCTGGACGTCGCCAGAGTGAGTTGATAGCTTGTTGCGCGCGCATTTTGTGTATTCTAGAGTCCTTATAAGGTAGATTCATTCTGATTTGGGTGCGGCAGAGTCGAGTCTCCGAATGCCAGCAGAGGGTCCACGATTTGTTGGACTTGCAGTTGTGTTGCGACGGCGTTAAAAGTTCGATGAACCTCGGCGACTTTGAAAAGGCTGCTGCTCACGTTCATCGCTATCTCAGCATGGATCAACGCCTTCTTGAAAAAACCGCCGATGACGTGAATCAGGGTAAATCCTTTCATTTCTAACGTCGTTTTGCTTTAGGAAAGGAAGATTATTGGTAAGCCTTGATGGCTAACGTGTAGGACTAGCGTTGAACTCGCTACAGTACCCCCTGCAATGAATGAATCAATTGAATTAATCTAAAGTTAATTAATTTTGTAATTTTCCTATTCCAGATTCCGCCACTGTGAACAACTCAATATCTCTATTGCAAGACGCAGCCACCAAACTGCGGGACATTCTTTCGGATAAATTCAACGAAGCTATTAAAAACGATGATTTAGCGTCGGTTGAAAGATTTTTCAAACTCTTTCCTCTTCTCAAAATGCACGATCACGGCCTTGACAAGTATTCAATATATCTGTCATCTCAGGTATGCCAAAAATTGTAGCATTTTCTAAAATGCATTAACCTTCATGACAGTTTTACGTGAATCATTTTGATTATGCACATTTTTGTTGATGTATGGATTTCAATTTCCCCTTTAGGGAAAGAAGCTGAATCGACCAAAGTTTTTCATAATATTGATATCGCATTCTGACGCTTTGTTTCTGAGATAATCGAGGGTAGTTTAGTTTCAATGTAATTTTCAATGAATTATGTTTGTACAGCTTCAAAGCTTTGCCAAAAACAAGTTGAAAGTGGCTTTGGATAATAGAAGCGTCGACAAACGAGCTGGTATCATATTCGCAGACGTCATCACTTTGCTTTTTGAAGAAATTGCGACCACAGTTGAGGTTCAGCAGCCTCTCGTTGACACGTACTACGGTGTGTATGTTGTTGCTATTGAATAAAAAGGAAAAACAAATCTTGTAAGTACCCGAAATGAGTTGTACCTTGTTTTAGGGCCTGGGCGAATCCTCAATTTGATCTTAAAACTGCAAGAGGAGTGTGACAAACAAGTTAAAGTCATTCTTAACGAGTTGTGGCGAACGAGGCAACTCGAAAAGTACGCAAGCATGGTGCGTGACAAATCGAAAAACACGACAACTGTGAAACCCGACCCGAAAGATCTAGATCAACTTTTGGCGGAACTGACAATAATCCAATCGCGCTATCATTTGTATCTCAAGTTTTTGAGAAGGAAAGTTGCTGTAAGTGTGAAAATTGTTTCATTCAAAAAGAAAAGATGAAATTTGAGATTACTTTTTCCTCCTGGTTTCTAAATAAGAAGTCATTTTTCAGGGTGATCGTACAGCTGAAAAGGATAGTGAACAACACGATTTACTTTTGACGTTGGAGAAGAAATTGCTAAGCTCCGATTTGTGTCGACTTATGCAAGAGTTGCTCAACAATTATTTGCTTTTGGAACATTTTTACATGGAAGAAAGTGTGAGAAAGGCAATTCAAATGGACAGTGTCGATCCAGGGTCTCAGACTTCTAGCATGATCGACGATGTTTTCTTCATAGTGAAGAAATGTATCAGGTCAGTGATTAGGCATTCATTTTAGTTTTAATGAAACGTAGAATTTATAAGAATCAAGAACGTCGTGAAGCAATACTGATTTCCCTTACTATACTACCCATCTGATATATAAGCGCGAATAGGATCCCCATCATCGTGATTTATTGCGAATTCGCTTATAAATAATTTGATTGAATTTTGCGCACAATTTTAATTTTGTGGTTATTATATTACATCTGTATTTGTGTTCACACATTATGAGAATACGCAAATTTCTATACGGGATAATGGACTGCTGAGGAAGAGTTCCGTCGTTACAGAAACTTCACATTTTCAGGAGAGCCAGTAGCACGTCCAACATTGACGGAGTGTGTGTCGTGATCAACCACGCTTGTGCGGTTCTTGAAACTGAAATGAGCGCCGCTTTGATGAACACGATGAAGATCGGTTTCCCTTCTGGATATTTGGATCTGACGCAAGCGTACAATGTGATGATTCAGGGACGGCTCCAGACAACTGACTCAGAGCAGTCCAAGGCAGTTTTTATTGTAAGTGATGCGACTGACTACACTTTGATGTGGTCAATCAATGAACGCGCCATGTTTTTGTGGACCAGCAACAACCCTATATTAAATGGAAACTCATTCGTCCGTACCAGGCTCACCTGAACAACACAGACGTTGGCAGCGAATACATCAACACTCTCTGCACAAGCCTCGTAAGCGAAGTCCCTTGTTCGACAGAACTCGAGCGACGAAAATTGGAAAGCTGCCTGACTGGGTTCAGCAGCGTAAGTGCGGCTATGGGCTCTTCCCAAGAACTTGGCCTTCAGCAGCTTCGTAACACCGCCGTGAAACCCAGAGTCCTTTCTTGGCTCGACGCCTTTTCTAACTTGTCCCATGTTCTCTCTGAAGTAAGCACTATCGACTTTTAGGACATAGAACTTTCTTAACGTACCTATTTCGGTGCCATCGTTTGCTCATGAAGACTGTCATTTCCTCAGGACGAGTTTTCAAGCTACGAAGCCAACGAGCCGTTCATTAGAGGTTTTATAGGAAACATAGATAATCTCTTGTCCGAGTTTAAAGGGCAACTGACCACCAACAATTATGAAAGCCTCGTGTCTATACTAGCGACTGAAGTTAACGGTCTGATGGAAAGAGTTATTATGAAAACTGAATTCAATAGAGTGAGTCCTCAATATGATCATTTCTACAATTGGTATTTATCGTTTTTTTTAATTCATCATTTTTGCGTTTTGTTTCAGTTTGGTGGATTAGCGTTGGACAAAGAGATCAGAGCACTGGTGAGCTACTTCAGTACAGCGACGTCCTGGTCGGTTAGGGACAAATTAACAAGGTTGTCACAAGTCGGAACAGTCTTGAATTTGGAACACGTTGGTGAAATAGCTGACTATTGGAGCAGCAGTCCGCTCCCTTGGCGGCTCACTCCTCAAGATATTAAGAAAATATTGAAGCTCAGGTAATCCCCGATTCGTATACGTGTCGCGTACTCATTAAACATCACGGCGTACGGGAACATAATCTTTATTGTGTAAAAAGTAAACCTAAAATTTAGATACTGAATTTTTTTTTCTTTCAGGATTGATTTCTCGACAGATGAAATCAACAAAGTGCACCTGTGAAGACCTTTCAGCTGGAACTGAACTGGTGTTTGTGGAAATGTCCTGTTACTACTCTCATTCAATAATCTTTGGCACCTGCGTACTACGTTGAGTGCCATGTTGGTTGGAATGTGCGAAATAACCCGTCTTAAAGAATTCCTGGGCAAAGCCTGAAGGATGTCATTGCACCCACCATTTCACAGTGCAGCCTCAGGTTTATGTACGGTTACGGCCGTATCTTTCCAGCCTAGAATCTTCTATTTACAATACATTCCTGAATCAGGCTTCCTTAAGGTCTCTTCCTGTGGTCTGTTGCCACCAGTACACTCCCAAGATCTACTTCTAATGATAGTGTGAAGTTTGCCTCTATGTAAACAGACAAGTAAGACGGGCGCGATGTTTCTTCCTATACGCCGAAGATTCTTTTACACTTCCGGGAACATCCCCTTTTGCCGAAAGTTTGATGAAAGGTGTAAATTTGTTTTTCGTGCCCTAAACCCCATAAATAATATTGATTCCAGCTTTACTGCAACAATCTTTAACGGGTCCGTTTATTTACATTTTAAATTAGTTTATGTACACTAAATTCATACCTACACATTACATTTCAATCAGTAAGTCCTCTTTAATTTCGACCAGAAAAGGCGTAATCCCAGGCCCATACTCCGTTCTTGCGTCGCCCAGTGAAACACGTCGAAGTCAATGTCTCTGGAATAAAGACATTAAAATGGAACCGAATAAGCACAGCCATATTGCACAATTTACAGATGTAAGCACAAATGAGTTGTACTATAAGATTACCGGAGCCTCTCAAGATAGTCTGATACTGCTATGGCTGGGAGAAATATAGATCTTGCCTCTTTGGGGATGTCCACACTGAGGGCTCTGGCCTGAAACAATCGAATTGGAGACGAATTTTTATTCATATGGAGAAATTATTCGTAATTACGGTTGTGGGGAGAGGGCCGTTCCATAAACCTTGAAAAGAGATTACTTAAGAAATGCTTCCTAAAACATATAAAATTTGCTCAAATTGGGTTTCGCAAAGTCAAAGGGGAGCCACAGGTGACTCAGTGTAGAATAAGTTAGTAGTTACTCCCAACTAGTTTGAAAGACGAACACAAATTTGGACACCACAGCCACCAACAAATCAAAAATCTTCTTGTAGAAATAATCAGATATTTGAACTTCTATTTACTTTTTGGTTGGTTATTCCTTGAATAATCAACCTGTTTTCATGCAAAAATTCGACCTCTCCAATTTTCCCCAAATGTTTTCCTGGGTGTTTCAAGGTCTAGATCAAGATAAGCAAATGTCCGAAAATTTCTAAAAATCTGAAATTTTTGTAAGGGACCCGTTTCCCAGCTCTAGTTGGTGGCGTGTGGGGTATCGTTTTTTCACTAATTTTTAGACGCGGAATCGATTGGAATGAATCTCCATGCTCCTGGTCTGAGGAGTAACCAACCCCTGTGAAAAAATTTGCAGCTTTTCATTACTTACAAATTATTTCTAATCCAAGTATCTGACCGTTGCCCTTCTTCTTGATCTCAATGCGCCTTTTGGAATTTCCTCAGATCACTGCTACATTGTGAAACACTTAGCGGTTTTTCACACTCATCCCTACTATTCGCGTTCAGAAACATCTTTATCGACAATACACAGAAGCTGGCTGTGTATTATCGACAATACACAGAAGCTGGCTGTGTATTATCGACAATACACAGAAGCTGGCTGTGTATCTGGCTTATTGGAACACTAAATAAGTCATCAATCAACGCCTTCGTGCCTGACTTGAAAAATGATTTGTTCAGCCTTTTAATTCTTGTTTAAATCTGTCACATGGGATCAAAAATGTCAATTCTGGAAGGAATCGAGTTCGTCACAAAGCCGAGTAATTTTACGCTCAGACGAGTCCCACTTTAGCAGGTTGTATTCGCTAAATTCAGCTCCAGCTCGTATCATGTGATACACCCTCGCTTCCTTGACCAATCGATGTTTCCTATGGTTTTCATGGAGTCTGCACGAGGGTGAAACTATGGAAGCACCCCCGCAACACACGCATCGCCCCAGTTCGCCAATGGGGCTACAACGGGAGCATTGGTCAGTGTTGCGCAGTGACATCTCTTTGTAAGGCATGTGGTAGTAGGTGCCGTAGGTATGAAAGTTGAGTAGACAAGACTTGGTTTTTCTCTCGGTTGGTTTTATCGCGCCAGGTTTATCTTTCAAAAAAGTGCTCGATTCGCGTTCAAATTTCTTGTCCCAAGTGGCGGCATTGATATCTGTATAGAAGGAGGTACGAGTAAATCAATGAAATATCAACCACAGGTTTCCAAATTCTAGATTTCAGCACAGTGTCTTCTAGACAAAGTAAGAACCAATAGGGTCAGAAGATGAGTATTAGTTGGGGAACTCCAGAGAAGCCCAAGAGAGGCTATCTGGCCCAAATGGTTCTAACACGAGTAGGAGAATTAATTAGACAACTAAGCTGGGGACCAGCCTTGCTGAAATTTTGCGAAATTTCCTGTAAAATTTAGGATTTATTCAATAACCTTGGCCTCAATGGTGGTCAACTTTAGAGTAATCATATCGTCCTTACAATGCTCATTTAGAATTTTGACTTATTATACTACGAGTGAGGCGGGTGCATCTTTAGTTTCCCGTATAATTTCCCTTTTCGTCGAATGACAGGTCCCTATGAATCGTTGTCTATAAGAGCTTTTGGTCTTTCTTGATTTTGTGCACAGCTTCGTCTACCTGTTATTGTGGTATCTTCCTTATCGGATTTGTCTTCTTTCTCTTCTTCTTCCGAATCTGACAATTCCCGCCAGTTAGTCACCAGTGGTAGATGCATCGTTCTGACGTAATTTTTTATCAGCTCGTCGGGAGTCAGCTCTTTGATTGCAGCTTGTTGAGTCACTTCGTCCTCTTTGGAACGTTCTTCTTCAAAAAATTCTTCGCTATGCTCATTTCTTAACGATTCTTCTTCGACTAATTCTTCTGTTAATTCTGAAGGGTCGTCTTCCATTTTGCAGGGCTCACTGTACGACTAGACCTGCCTGTAACATCTTTTGTCCAATTTGGAGGAAGTGGTTTCTCAATTTCATACCCAAAACCCCATGATTTTACCGTGTGGATTATTATTACATAATATTATTACATTCTTCCAAACATTGGGATTGTACTCGTTTTAATACGGTTCAACCACATGTTGTCATCAACATGGAATTTCCTAGACTTCAACAAGATACGTAACAACACGACCGTAGCAGTGCTCGCATTGCGCGGGGACAATACAACGAAGTTGTATTTTTTTCTCTAGTCTAAGAGCCACAAAAATATCAACGATTGCCTACGAAATCGTAGTTTATTAAACATGGTGGAATCCGTATTATAGACAAAATATGTCTTCTCAGGAATAATGACAAAAGAATTTTATAAGGTACAGGAAGCAACGCGTAAAGAAGGAAAATTATGATTATAAGAAAATATGACGCTGAATCCGCACGATTGGCGCCCACCGGATGAGGTTATGGGTCAAATGGGTGAAATCTACCTATTTCAGAAGTGGATTTTCGAGATTTCTGGTACCTAGGCGTGTGGGGTATCATTTTCGACTAAATTTTGGACGCTGAATCCAATGAGACGGGTCTTGGAACGACTGACACCCATCGGAAGAGGTTATGGACGCTGAATCGATTGAAATGAGTCCGAGGCACTCCACACTCACTGTTTTCCCCCATTTTCTCCATGCTCCTAGTCCGACATTTTAGATTCATGTAAATCCAGCCACCTCAGATAACAACAGTATGGGTTTACTGAAATAATATAAAGAGCCTACCTTGTCTACGTGTATTTTGCTGACAGAGGCAATGTCGTAGATAACGTCCCTCAACCCTTTGCCTACTGTATCCGTCCTCGCGGACATCAAAACTTCTTGAGGGACGTCATGTTTGAGCATTATGTCTTCTGGAGCCACGCACTGTCGACGCCTAGCGTGATGTGGTATGGATCTGATTAAATTTAGAAGGCCCTGAGCCTTTCCCAGATGAGAAGCTGCGTGATCCGCATTCACGTCTTTCAAACCTGTACACACGAGTTTCACTGTTAATGTTTGTGGTTCTAGAGAAGATTCACTTGATAGTGATGTAAGAGAACGTTGCCTGCTGCTTGAAGGATGAGGTAGTATACAGGTGATGTAGATTCTTCAGCATACGCCTCCATAGCGTTCATAGTTTTAAAACCAGTCTTAGGTATTGGATTGCTTCGAACAGCCACCAACCGAGACAACTGTTTCTTCAACAAATTGTGTCTCTTTACAACCTACAACATGTAACATTAGACAGACTTGCGAATGAGTTGTCTTGAATGGTCTTAAATTGAGGAAAGTCTTTCAGATACCTTGTCAAGTTCGAGGACAACTGGATGTTTTGGAAAGGAGCTACCGTTGTAAATGCCAGCCAATGCGTCTTCCCACCACTTATATCTCATGAGACCGATGTGACTCTCTGTTATTTTGTCATCAATTAAAGCTATTTCGATGTTGAAGGCTCTGACACTAAATGCGGCTCTTCTCGTGTGTCCGGGGAGTAATAAAGTACACAAGAAGTTCTCATAGTCGTACTGCCTGAAAAAAGAAACTTGTAGAATCGGTAGTAGCTTTACATATTGTGGTTGTTTAGCAATTTTGCAATTGGGCTGAGACATTTTGGAAGAACTCACTTCACCAAATTTGTGCAGTATTCGGTGGGAGACACGGAAGATCTTGAACTGACTCGTGAATGGTTTCTGTTGGCGATCCATGTGACTTTGCGAAGTGAGGCCATCCGTTCCACCTAAAACCAAACACAGCTTTCATCAGGTATCTTTGTCAGAAGGCTGACGTAACAGTTGCAAATTCAATAAGGGTAGGTGTTAGGTACCCTTCCACTGTGTGTGCTTGCCAGACTGTAACTAGTGTACTGGTCTCACAGAGAGACCCTGATCCTGATTCATACTTTGCCTGGACATAAAATGATAAAACCAGTGATACAAAATCCAACTATTTAAAAAAACGGATCAATTTTTTCCCAAATTGTTGGTACGTTGCGTTGATTAAATTATAAATTTTAACGTTGACCCTCTTAGACCTCGTGAAATTGAAATTTTAGCCTGTGAGATATTGTTTCCAAAGTTCCTGTAAGCTACATGTAAGTAAATACCGAGCATTGATTCAGTGGGTACCTGCTCAAAGCTTTAGGCGTTTTAGCCTGGCGTTTACAAATATTTTGCTCCATCTGAGTTTAGGGGCCCCTACCAACGTAGCCTAGATGTAATGTAATGTAATAATAATTTAGATTATTTTTCAGAAATGAGGGGAAAACTCATTTTAGTTCAAAGGTTTAGACCCTTGTGATGTGATATTGCCCAGTCCTAGGGCTATATTGTTGCATAGTCAGTAGCGAATATAAGTGCTGGTTTCAGCACTCACATACGGCGCTGCTTGATTATAACGTTGAGTGAATTGCTGTCAGCAAACAATAAAATAGAAACAGGTCGATAATACTAGAAGGTACGCGGCATGAGAGACTGAACTGCGGTTTTGTTGCTGTAGTGACTTTGAATCTGTAGACCACGGACACGGGCTTTCAGCAGTTTCTTTGACAGCTTTCGTCCTGCTGACCTACAACAGTCACAAAAGCGTCAAGTCGCCAGCGTTTGTAGGAAATTGTCAGTTGGAAAAGGGAACTCCTGGCCCAGCAGCAGCTCATCCGCAGAATACCCAAAGATATCCTGACAATGTAAAGCAACCTCTGGCAGGGAATTCCTTCTTCGACTCACATCACCGCCAATGGGCGCCAGTCAGAAGGGCCAGTTTTCGCGAACTTAAGCTGTCAAAAATTCAGCGACTGTTAGTGAACATGGCCGCAGATTTCCACAAGAATCCGTAAAATGTCCGGGTTCATATTATATTCAATAGAAAAGCAGCAAATACGCGGTCAATCTATTAGGGAGCCACTTTTATACTCACCGGTTGGATCAGAATCAATGAAATTTGTTGAATTGATGATTCGATTCAAATCGTGTATCTCTTTCTGCTGCAGAAACTCGAGGGTTTAGAAAAACTGAAAATCACAATTAAGTAAACGATTACACTTTACAGTTAAATTGTACAACTTGAACAAAATTCTAGTTTTGAACACTTTTTATCATCCCTTATCAAGTTGGTTTCTTTACTAGTTTATCCACCCATGATTGCAGTGTAGTAGACCACGGTGTGTGACGTCACAAATGGCGTAGAGCAAAAAATGTTAAGGAACTGTATCGTTTTGAATTGTAAATTTACTTTAGCCATCTAAAAGTTAAAAAAAAAATGTCTATTGATGAAATAAAATCATACATTTGTGTTTTCTATTGTATCGCCACTGTTGCCAGCGCAAGATAGTTTATTGTGTTGGCATACTTGGGCATTGTCTCTGCTGCTGGTCTGTTATGTCGTCGATGAGAAACCTAGCTTGCCTTTTCTTCTTTGGAAAATGATTCAATTTCGCGAATTACTGTTGTTTTAACTATAGTGCGTGTTTGAACAGTGTCCTAAAGAAATCTTGTTACTGAAAATAATTCGTTGACCTCCCATCTCCCCGAGAACTACCGAGATGAAGCTCGTCGACCACGTCGTGCGGAGTTTCAAAGTCGCTAAAGTGTTCAAGGAGAACACCGACAAGATAAAAAGCATCGACTTTTCGCCGACTGGCGAAGCATTGATTTCCTGCAGTGACGACGACCAAATCGTCATTTACGACTGCGAAAAAGGGACGATGACCAAAGCGGTCAATAGCAAAAAATACGGAGTTGATTTGATTCATTTCACTCATGCAAAGAACACCGCTATTCACAGTTCAACCAAAGTGGACGACACCATACGATACTTGAGTCTCCACGACAATAAATACATCCGATATTTTCCCGGACATTCGAAAAAAGTCGTTTCCCTCAACATTTCCCCAGCCGACGACACTTTCCTGTCAGGCTCTTTGGACAAAACCCTCAGGCTCTGGGATCTCAGATCGCCTAATTGCCAAGGTAAATGACAAAAGACCCAGAGTTTTGAGCCTCGTTCTCTTTACGTAATTGGGTACATGCTAATAAGTGGACTACGATTTATCTCAAAGTTGACGCTAAACATAAAGTTTCACTTGCTTTTACGAGTTCAATAGAATCTTGTGCTAATTCAGGATGTGCGGGTCCATCGTCGAATCAAAACAATACGTGTTCATTACAACAACTTCGGCCATTAGGTTGTTAAGAAATCAAAAATAAGGCAGTGCAGCGTTCCTTGTCTGGACAATTAGGCTTGAATGAGTTTTCTTCTGCCGTTCTTTGTATTTCCAATTTATTCGACCCACTTCGTTGCTATTCGAGTGCATCTATTCCAAACCAGCTGCTGTGTCCACGTCGGGGATCAGTGATAGTGTTGACTTATAAGCGATTCATCTTTGTGTGGTCTGTTAAGCAGCTACTGAGCAAATTGGGAATCTTCCTGTAGGAACCGCCTTGTGGCGTTTTTTCTGGAGTGTTTTCATTCTTATCGCAATTATTGCACTTTGTTGAAATAATGAAATTTTGTACTAGACACTAGAAAAGGCTGTTGTCGGGGAAATCCTCAACGTTTTAGAGCAAACGGTTTTCGTAATCTGAACTTTCGAGAAAAGCTTCTTCCTTACTCGGCCGGTTATGTGCTGAAATTGAATTTAGGGTAAATTGAGAGAAGGTTGATCTTCTTCTTTTTTAATGAGGAAATCTTTTGAGGCCAGGTGTAATGCCTCGTGGTTAGATACTAGGGTCGGCCTCCTCCAGTTATGTGGAAGTCCAATCCACTAAAACCTCACCCTCCCAATGGCCCAACCTGGTACTATTTATCACATGACTTCGGGTTGGACCTGGTGCCAGTCTCAGTTGTGTGGCTTGTTGCCGGGCTCTTTCTTCTGAGGAGAGAATCTATATAATCTGCCGTCCTTTTCCATGCTTGTTTGCTTGATAGCATTCGTTTCAGTAACTCTTTCGGAGATGGTGTGTTCAGACCTATTTCTGACCACAGCTGTTCTCGTTTTAGACGCCATCGCTCACAGTCGAAAAAGGTATGTTCCACGCTGTCCTCCGTGTCTGGGCAGTGCAAGCACCCTGGACTCTGTGCGAGTCTCGTCTGGTGTAGGTATTGATAGAAAAGGCCGTGTCCTGTGAGGTAGTAGCTCACCTCGCCGTGTGGCCTCTCCAGCCAGCCTCTTCTAGTGCTAATCTCGCTGTCCATCGACCCCTCGATTCATTGTCCCAGATGGTCTGCTAGTTCAGTGTCCTTTCCCGTTCTTCCTTGATCACTATTGCCTTCCTGGGTTCCATTCTTCTATCATAAATCCGCTTCCTTTCTGCAGCCAGTAGATGTATTGGGATGACCCCAGCCAGTACAAGGACAGCTGGCTCCGATACCGTTCTGTATGCACTAACTATCCTTAGCGCTCCTCACCATTGTACCGCCATTATTCGCTTCCGGTAGCGTGCGACAGACAGTGCGCCTGCCCATGTCTCTGCTCCATACAACATGACTGAATTCGTCACTGACATGAGTAGCTTTCTCTTGCATGGTCGTGGGCCCTTAACGTTCATCATTAGCCTGCTGAGTGCTGCCGTCATGCGCGATGCTTTGTCTGCGGCTGTCCTGATGTGTTCCCAGAAGGTGATTTTTGTGTCTAGGATCACTCCCAGGTACCTAGCTGCCTATTTGGTGTGGACCACCGTATCCTCCGTCAGTTCCATCGGCAATAGCGTCTGGATCCTCCTACGAGTGAAAACCACCACCTCTGTTTTTTCCACTGCGAGGGCCAGTCTGCGACCTTCCATCCAATCTGTTACTGTTGTCATGACTTCCTTTAGTTTATTGTGTGCTTCTTCCGTTGTCTTTGCCAGAATAACTACAGCCACATCATCCGCATACCCCACCAGAAAGGAGTCTGTTGCCATTGGCAGGCTGAATATTTTGTCGTACGAAATGTTCCAGAGGGTTGGACCAAGTATGGATCCCTGTGCAGCCCCTGCTGTGACTATACTTTCGCGTTTTCCTTGCCTTGTCCCGTATGTTAGTGTCCTGTCTTCCAAGTAGTTTTCTAGCACTGCCATTAGATATTTTAGGACCCAGAAGGTTGTCTCCAGTGCTTCAATCCATCTGGCTGAGTTAAACGCGTTTTTTACGTCTAGGGTTGCCAGGAGGCCAACTGGTCTTTAAGGTTGATCTTAAATCTTGATCGTTTCATGGTATAGCGTTGCTACCCTTGCATTATTCATTTGATAATTAAGATACTTTGTCGGAAGTAATGATGTTATTTTTAATAATCTCTTGAATTTTCAGGTCTCATGCAGCTCACTGGTCGTCCCATCACAGCCTACGACCCCGAAGGCCTAATTTTCGCCGTTGGCATCAATTCGGAGAGCATCAAACTTTACGATCTCCGATCATTCGACAAAGGGCCCTTCGTCACGTTCGATCAAATACAAGAGAAAGAGTGCGATTGGACGGGCCTCAAATTTTCGGGCGACGGTAAAACTGTTTTGATATCGACGAACGGATCGACGATTCGACTGATTGATTCCTTCAATGGTCAGCCGCTTCAAACGTTCACTGGACATTTGAATAACAAGGGCATTCCTGTTGAAGCTTCCTTTAGCCCAGACTCACAATTTATATTCAGTGGATCGACTGATGGCAGAGTAAGTTCTCGCATACTGGAAAATACTATGGGTATCACGTATTCTAGGAATAGCAAATTTTGGGGGTTTATGTCCGATAGCTCTGACCATGCGTTCCACAACGCTGTAATGGTATTGGGGTAAGTTTGGTCCTGAAATAGATGTGTAGGGTTAGTTAGACTGGTTCGTAGTTTACCAATACGATAGCGAAATCCACGTGAACCGACTTGGTCTCATTCATTTTCATCCTCCATTTGGCTGTCCATTGTTCAATTTTTCTGATAGGCCTGTTCAGTTTATGTACGGCATGGGTGTTATGCTACCCACAGTTTCTGGTAAATCACTGGTGAAAAGCAGGCATAGGAGTGGGCCGAGTACACTGCCATGCGGCACACCAGCCTTAATTAATTTCATTTCAGATTAGGCATCGTTCTGCTTGATTCTGAAGTACCTTTCCGTTAAGCATAAGTCCAACAGTTCGACGTGCTGGAAATTGTTGCCCAAGTTAATGTTTGAGACCTTCGTGTCTCAAAGCCTGAGTTACGTCGAGAAAGATGGCCGAGCAAACTTTATTTTGTTCGAGTGCTTGCTCTATTATGTTATTTAATCTATGCACTTGATTAATATTAGAGTGCTTTTATCGGAATCCAAATTGGTGAGTAGGTATTAGCTTACATCCGCTTGTTGATGAGCTTTTCGAATAGTTTAGATAGTGCAGGTAAGATCGAGTACGGGTCAAAACGTACCTACCTACCTATTTCAAAAGTGGGGTTTTTAGATTTATAATGGTTATTCAAGGAATAACACAAGGAACAACTTACGTTTTCATGCAAAAAGTCAATCTCTCCGATTCGGCCCAAAAAATTTTTCTGGACGTTTCAAGGTGTCTAGATCAAGATTAGCAAATGTCCGTCCGCCGTCCACGCCGACTTTGGTAGTAGAAAATTTACTAAAAATCTGAAATTTTGGTCAGGAGTCCGTTCATGGCTCTAGTTGGTCCTCGAAACTTTTCAAACCCGATCGGACCAAATTTGGGTGGGGTAGGGGTCAAAATGTGTAGTTTGAAAAATGGATTTTTGAGATTTTTTGCAATCTAGGAGTGTGGGGTATCATTTTCCACTAAATTCTGGCTGAATCCAATTAAGTGGGTCCCAGAACGATTGGCACCCACCGGAAGAAGTTGTGGGTCAAAAGGGGTATCTATTACCCATTTTGAATATGTGTTTTCGAGATTTCTGGTACCTGGGCGTGTGGTTTATGATTTTCCACAAAATTGTGGACCCTGAATCGATTGGAATGGGTCCGGGATCCGCCACACCCACTGCTTCCCCCATTTTCCCCATGTTGATGAAATTAATCTCGATGCGCCTGGTCCGAGGAATAACCAACCCGTGTGTAAGAATTTGCAACGTTTTTAGGTATCTTACCGTGTGAGGAATCATTTTTAATTGAATGTTAGGTGCGGAAACGATTGGAATTAGTCCGTTAACACTCCACACTCACTATTTCCCTAGACTCTAGATCATGATCAATGTCCGTCCGCCCTCCTAGTAGTAGTAGACAATTTGCTAAAAATCTGGAATTTTTGGCTCTTGTCGGTTCTCGAAACTTTTTAGCCAGATTGGATCAAATTTGGAGAGAGGTTGGGTGTTTCGAAAAATGAATTTCTAATATTTTCGGCAATTTGATCTGTACATCGTGAAACGTATACTGCCAAATTTTTGCGCCAGTTGAAGAGATTGACCTTTTGGCAGGATTAGATAGATTGATTATTCAAGGAATAACAAACCAAATGGGATTAAAATGAGTAAACAAATAATATTCAATTAAATACCCTTAGGTACGTTGTCTATTTTGGTAGGTTATTCCTTGAATAATCAACGTGTTTTAATGCAGAAAGTAAACCTTTCCGGTTTGCTCCAAAAAAATGCGTTTTAAGGTGTGTAGATCAGAAGAAGCAAAAAGTCCGTACACCGTCCATGCTGTTTTTGGTAGTAGAAAATTTTCTAATCTGAAATTTTGGTCATTGACCCTTTTTGGTTTAGTTGGTCGTCGTTTCAGCCGGATTGGACCAATATGGGGGAGGAGGTCAAAATGTGTTTTTCGAATAATGCACATTCGAGATTTTTAGCGATCCAGGGTATCATTTTCCAGTAAATTATGAGGGGGGGGGGGGGGGTAGTGGTCAATATGTGTATTTCGAAAAATGGATTTTCTGTTATCTTGTCATGTGAGGTATCATTTTCAACTAAACTTTGTTCGCTGAATCCAATGAGACGGGTCTCGGAACGATTTGCGTCCATTTGGAGTGGTTATTGGTCAAAATCTACCTATTTCTAATATGTTTTCGATATTTCTGGTACCTTGGCGTGTGGGGTATCGTTTTCCACTATATTGCGGACGCTAAATCTATTGAAATGAGTCTCAATGCTCCTGGTCCGAGAATAACCAACCCCCGTGAAAGAATTTGCAGCGTTTTTCTCATCCTGTTTCAGGTCCACGTTTGGAATGCCAATACTGGCTACAAAGTGTGCGTTCTCAACGCGGAGCATACCGGTCCCGTTCAATGTGTCCAGTTCAACCCTAAATTCATGATGCTCGCCTCGGCCTGCACCAACGTAGCCTTTTGGCTTCCCACCACCGCGGAGACTGACTATAATTGAAACTGAGGGGGACTCCTCCGCTCGTAAGCTATACGTGCACTCTCCGTTTCTCTTTATCATTTTTATTTTTTGGAAGATAAGAATATATTTTCTCTTCAGTGTCCACTGTCCACTTTCGTTTATCAAGATGGGTGTTTTTTTTCTTGGCTTTAAAAATCCGTCTTATTTTGTTGTCAAACTTTTATTTTCAATTTTGATGTTTTGATTTAATTTTAATTTTACTTACCCCTAAATAATGTTTGTGTTAGGGCTCTCGAAGTAACTTTGGTTGTAAGAACGTTCATCGGCCCGATAAATTTGGTTGACTAAAAATTTTCAACTATTAATGTAGGTTAGGGGCTCCTTACGTAGCGTTCTGCTGAAGTTAGAATGTGATGCGCGGCACTAGATGATCATTCAACATGTGTATTTAGTGAGAAGTAGTAAATTCCAAAACTCCCTCTATACTCAGCATTGAAGGATGTATTAAGGTTTAAATGTGATTCGGCTAGTCATTCGTTTGTATTTTTTATACTTCAACTGAATTGCATTCTAGACGCTATCATAGGAAAATTTGTGTTCTGTATCATTTACCCTAGTTGCTGATTTGAGTTGTTTTACTTCATTTCTTAATAAAAATACATTTTTTCTTATTAATAGCGGTAACTAGGTATGTACCTAGGATGTTTCCAATGCCGACAATCACACAGGTGGTTCAAGAACTTAACGTTCTTTTCAATCCGGTCAGGATAATAATATCTTTCCCTACGTTCTGAGAAATCCGCTCTGCAAAAAGTTGTCGATTAGATGGGTTATACGCTCCTTTTCAGATCCCTTGCTTATTCCAGATATTGAGGAAACTTGCGTTTTTAAATTTCGTTTTCAATATAACAACAATGTACGTAGATTTCTCTCGTGTTTGTGATCTCCTAGTGGCGCGCATTATTCTCCTTGAAATGTTAAAATACTTAGATGTAATAGAGTTAACTGTAAGAGTGTAGGTAATGATTATTATAGCGATTTTTCCGACTGAAAAATAGGATTGAAATTATTTACAAAGTCGATCACTTTTTTCAAGAGACAGTTCCATCCACCCGTACAATTTTTGGCTGTAAATTTGGTGTTCTAATTTTTTTTGGATTGATATTATTTTTTTAAATTTTTGTCTCGTCTTTACATCCGCCTTGCTATTTGTAAGAGGGCGCTGTCACGTTCCAGCTTCCCGCAGGATTTGGTAGGTCAGTGGGCAACATTTGGAGAAAGCAATAGGGTCATTGAATATACTGAGGCGACTTCAATGCATGTGCATTTCTACAACTGCTGAAGGGAATTCAAGTGGGGGTACATCGTGTCTGGTGGTGGGAGTGAATTATTATCACGTTGACTTTAAACATAGACTATAGACGAGACTGTGGAAAAGTTTCACGATTTCATCGTTACTGCATTTTAGTGTTGGTCTTGAAAAAATCAGTGGTTGCCATTGGCTAGATGGGTTGGTGCAACCGGTGTAACGTTTAAGGTATCTTGAGCAGTCTGCCTAGAGGGTCGTTGATATTACATTAGTTTAAATTACATTATCTCGCCTTCTTTCCATTCTTTTGTGACTGAAGTGTAATTTTTTAATGCAAAATGTCGCAGCCTTTGTTTTCCTGTATGATAGGGCCCTTAGTCAAGACTATTACAACAACCTTTCCGTAAAGTGTGTTTCCATCCGATCAAAAGGAGTTAGCACCCAAACGATGAATGATTTGAGATTATCACATTTTTGACACTGAATCTTGTAACTTCCACCTGTTTTTCTAAAGACTGACCCTCAGATCAAGGTACCTAGCTTTGTTTCAACTTTTTACTGTTCAAGACGAATTCGGAGATGCTCCTCCTCTTCCTTCATTTCTCCTGAATCAGTATTACTACTGCTAGTTTATATCTTTAAACTAGCTAATCCACATGGGTTTAATTTTTGTAAAATCTATTTTATTTGTGTATGGTGGAAACTGTGTTGTAAGTTTTTGAAAAGTGTGATATACTTTACTACTTTTTTCGTTTGTAGCAATTTTTTCTATTTAGCATTCCTTCTCTCGAGTATCATATTCCCTCATTGATGTGAGGCGAAACTAAGACTTTTCCCTGGGCGGGGGGCGATCTTCATCTTCCCGCCAATCTGTCTTGTTCGTATGAATTTTCATACTGAAAATATCTGTACGATACTGACGCGTGATCGTTTATTCAGCGGTTCTTTTATTTTCAAAATCCGTCATCGTTCCTTATTCTACAATTAGAAATTCCTTCTAGATGTTTTCCCTTCCCCTAGGGTGATGTATATATAAAATAGGTTAGTGTTTAACGGTACCTGTTTATAAGTTGGATGTAAATACGATTTTGTATTTGACTGTAAGTTCAAAGTGCTTACTGAAAGTAGTAACGTCAAACAACATTCAAGTGTGGTCTGTCCCACCGACATTTTTGGCGTCATGCGTTTGATTATTTTGTTTGTGTATATTTGTGTTAGGTATCCTTCTCCACGTGGAAAATGAATGGACACTGCCTGACTTAATAAATAGTATGTTTGATGGATAAGAACGTAATTTGTTTTTGTTTTTTCCTACAGACAACCTTGAGGTTTCGTCATAATTGAAAAGATCAGAACCGATGTTCAAGTGAATGACTTCACTGGCGAATGTCGGATCGGGTATATTAGTCGACGGAAGTTCTCAATTCATTGGTTTTTCATGAAACAGTGCATCCATGTGTTTTTTCTCCCTCAGAAAATTGTATGATAAATCGATCTTTAACATTGAAGATTACCTGCCTCCGTCCATGGTAATCGTTTTGTCATCTTTATTGATCGATTTACCGTCCAAAATTTAGTGAAAAACAGAAACTCGCGTGCTGAAGAGGACTCCAAAAATCTATCAAATTTGCTTTCACTCATTTCTTGCCACCGTTTGCGGCCAATGAGAATACGCAAGGGGCATGCGAAATTGATCAAAAGCTGATATAGAGGATACCTAGTGTGACAAATGCGATGATATTTATCTGTTATCGATTAAGGTTCACATAAACGTCCAGCAATGCCTTCTCTAGTAAACCAAGATTGCTCGAGCAGTGGATATAAACAGACAAATCCGTATCCTAATAGTTTATTATTGAAAGCGTACAGATATATCGACACGATATAGCATTTGTCTTTTCCATACTTCCTTCTAATGATATTCGATAACATTTACAAGAAGAATGTGGTACGAACGACCCGCAAAATAATTTATAAAATACATACACGGAGCATATTTAGGTGATCTATTAAATTTACACACACACAGTACGAATTCATCTAGAGTATTCAATACTACCAGGCCTTATTGCCGATTGGAATGTTCGTCCTTTAGGTATTGTGTTTAACTGTCTAACAATAAGTAGGAAATACAAATGAAAAATTCAACCTTGAGATTCATGCACCTACTTACGTAGTACAGTTGAACAGACTAAAACAACCATCAAGGAAGAATATGACATAACGTCAAAGTGAGACTGTAAAGACAAAAGTCGAGTCTTGAATCTCCATAGTAATTTAAATAAATATAAGGAAGGAATCAAAGTATTGTGAGGGAGGTGCAGCCGTACAAACACAATGACTAGGGGCGAATCCGAGTCGAAGTTGAAGTGTTATGGGTTCCATTCCGGTCAGTTTCTTTTCTCGTTTTTGCGACGAGGAAAAATATTCTAACAATTTGATTACAGATTACTTGCAAGGAGGATTACTTAGAGGATTAATGCTGACGTAACTGGCGGTTTGTAGGATGAAGTGATGAAAATTTGATTGGTTCCGAATGTTGAAATGCAATTTTAGACGGGAGGAATGGTCGAGGAAATGGGCGCAGCGTTAGGCACGAGGTATGAGCTGATGCTGGACGATGTTGGTTGGGACTTCGACTCATGTGCAACGGCCACCTTCATATCTTCAACTGATCCCCTGAAAATTTTTCAACAAAAAATGAGGATTACGTTTCTTTTTGGAATTAATTGAGGAACTGTGATTTACAGGAAAAGAAGGTTAATCTAAAGAGCGCTACAAACAATGAATTAAGGTACAAAACGATCCACTACTGATTAAATCAAGCAGGAAAGCAATTACTTAATGAAAATTGAAAGCGCAAACGCAACATGAAAAAAAAAAATCTCAAACAAATTACGGCTTTTTGAATGTAAAATGAGTTGCCATACTCCTTATAATATAATAATCCTCGACTGAGGCCTTCCTCTTGGTGGAAACTTCATTTAAATAAACTTGAATCTCTATTATTTTAGGTTTCGACACCTCCTACACTGAATTCAGTCCAGTATCAATGGAAAGACTTCTGAAATAAAAACTTTCCATTCAACGCTCTCTTGAAGATGGCTCTCCTGGCACAGACCATGTGCCACAAACATGACATTCAAGAGCCCACTTGGCACATGTGTGCCCCCTGCACGTAGAAAACTAACTGGATATCTTATTTGGGATCTTCAACATCTGTTCTATGAACAAAGAAGGTGAGACTTGATGATCGCTAAACCCGCTGTTCAAGAATTTGGGGACAGGTCTCACTTATCTGTTTGCAGCCACGCCTGAGCCAGTCATCAAGGGAACCAGATCAATAAGCGATTACCCATTTTTTAGAGCACTCTACCAGAATATCATTGTGACAGTAGCATTGTTTTTCAGACTTGACAACGCTTTTAACCTCACACTGTTCAGAGAATTTCTGGGTGACGCAGGTAGGATATCTAGTCAATACAAGGAGCTCTTTCCACCCTATTATGCAGATTGAGACTGTAGCGCTCAGGACAAGACATGTTGATAGCAGCACCCATTAATGTCCTCTAACATATATTATGTCCTTACTGGGTTAACGCAATTTCCCCAAAGTACTGATAATTGACAATCCCCCCACCCTTTGGCAATGACCAATGAGGGGCAGGATGGGTGCCTCATGGCGTTCAAAATTGAATGATTTCGTGAAGGTCCAAGGCAGGACCCAGTATAGAGGTTGCCTGGGACCTTCTTTTCAGCACTAGCTAGTAAATAATCATTCTATCTAGACAACGGGGCGGTTTTTTTGAACCGTTCATCACTAGCTGGCGAGTAGAGCTACCATGCATTTGAAACCCCTAGGAACCTCAACAAAGACCCTTGTTGGAATTGTGTCAGGGGATTAGGAAACCACCCACAATACACCAAACTAGACTCGGAAGTTTCATTGATTGGTTCACCTGGCTGCTTCAGAAAGACACTAATTAATTTGGTTTAAAACAGTATGAGGCTCAGCGCCAACACTAACCGTAGGATAAATTGATGTAAGCAAAAGCAAAACTTATTATTTGGCATGCGGTGGAAAGAAATGATTGTGTTATTCGAATGTTTTGAATTCATCATTGAGCTGCAAAAAAAAAAAGTCTACAATTGTTGTGGGAGGGAAGGGGATAATGAAAGTGGGAACCTACTGTTACATACACAAGACGCAAGAAAAAATGAGTGAACTATTGAAAGAAACATAATCAACCAAAATAAGAAAATGCAAGCTATATCAGACATTGATTTGGTGTCATAATCTAATAATTTATCGCTCATCTACGCATGGAATTTCCCAAAACAATTACTAAGAAAACATAATTTGTATGTTTGCGTTCAAGATATATCGCAAATTTTTGGGGGTTCAACATTTGTTATGACATAAGAAAAAAATACTGTACAGTTTCTGAGATTTAAGTTGGTCTCCAGATGTCTGGGTCTTCCATTAGAGTCTGGTCAGATGGAACGGTGCCCGGATGAGATACAGTGACGCCAGTTGGAGAAGCCATGGCCGCCATATCTTCTCGTGACCCCCTTCAAACCACAACCAATTCGTGTCACCAATTTCACCGCACCGCGGTGCAACTGACTTTGCTTATCGCACTGGTTTCTCAATCATGAACAAATGACCCAAGTCGGAATGGCGTACCTACCAAAGTGGCTGCACACCCTGCTATATTGAGTATGAATGAGCTGCTTCTGAGTGCTTGAGTTCTTTCCAACAAAATGTATGTACATATGCTATCCACTACCTCAGCCAGTCACTTTGTTAAGCAAAAGTTCACAGCAAATTTTTATTGCGCAAATTTATCATACAACCTGAGCAGAATGAAGGATTTAATAGTAATTTCCTAAACGTTTCTCTTACATCAATAAAGTAGAAATCTTAAGATATTTCAACTGGGAGACTTCAGCACAATAAAGCTAAAAATACATTTGCTAAGAACTAAAATTTATATTAATTGGTCAAATGGCATATTCCCTATTTGGTTAAAATCCTTCAACAAACAAGCGAGAGCAGTTAATCTATACTTGAGACAAAATACCCTTACGCGATACCATAGGGAGATGGATGAAATTTTCAAACTTATTCATTCCATCTTATGGTGTGCTGAAATTCGTTCATCACACTGAATCTCCCTATGAAGTAAACCTCTATGAGCTCTGTGATTAAAAACTGCAAACTGCGTTAAAAACCATTTAAATTTTAACTTGTTGTTCTGCTCAACAAAACCAGATTTGAAAGCCCAATTTCGCAATATCTCCAAGATCAATTTAACCAATGTGCTGAAGAAGTGGTTGGAATGTGCCTGCTCCTGAAGAACTCGTCTAACTACCTAGATCACAGGAGGCCAGTATATTTACAGTATCTCGTAAATATCATCAATATTGTGATATCCCTAGTGAAAATGACTTTAGTCGGCGAAATATGGAAATTGTACTAGCACGGATGCAACGTTCGAGAGACAGAAACTGGCTACATAAAATACCGTGCGTATATGCATTATTGCATGAACCCAATCAGCCACTGTTATGCCTCCACCATAGCGACGATGCCAAATAGAATGAAAATTATAAGCACGTCTTGCTAACACCTCCACATCCCAACATCATCGTTCATTGAGAAACTAAATTTATGCTTGTACGCTGTTGTTTCTTCTGAAAATATGTAGTAGGCGTCACTTGAAAAGGAGGATGGATTAGTTTAGCATTAGCAGCACTTCATTGTTAGTAAAGCATGTTGCACATAAATATTCTAGTTAACGCCACTTCATATGAACTGGATTAAGGCAAAGAAGACATCACGAACCCAGTGAGACAAACAAAGTTCAAACGCACAAGTTTTAGGCCTTAAGAATTAGGATAAATTTAGTCATAGAATTCAGAGGTTTCAAAAAAAAAGAGAAAACTTCCTACTTCTCATAAATAATCTAACAACAAGCAGTAATTATACCAATGCAAGGAATAATCACTGCCAGGATAATCACGAACAACAAGATTTTGAGAAGTAGGTAGGTAAGACTAAGGTAATTATTAGCTAAGATATGAGATAATTCAAAAATGAATATTCAAATGAAAATAAATATATTTTTCACGCATTTTGATTTGATGAGGCAACGAGAACAGAGGCACTTACTTCTTTCCAAGACCCATCATGCCGTAGACGACCCCGGTAGCGAAAATGAGGCCACTTCCGAAAATGCTACCCAATCCAGGGCAGAAGAGAATAGCGGGAATGGCGACGCTGGAATACAGTGAAAGGTTTAATTTCTTCTTTTGGACTCTTTCTCACGCTAACAAGGATTACCTAGAATACCTAATAGAATTGTCCTCACGCGTAATAGCTGAAGAAGCATTACTGAACACGAAGTATTGTGCTCAAAATGATTGTAATAAAACGATTATTTATCTCGAGACTAATATAAAATTACCCGCAGTAGTAAGCAGCTCTGTTCCAATAGGGCCGCTTATCAACAAAATCGCTAAAAGATTGCACGAAATCTATAAATAGACAACAACACGGAGCTTCAATGACGATGACTGAAAATCCAGCAACCCTGCAAAAATGGAAAAAGTCGAGATGAGTAAGTTGAATAGAATACATAGTAGAAGACAGACAAAGCGTTGAATTCGTACACAGAATAACTTCAAAGTAAAATTTGAAGATGTCTCAATTCATTTAAAGTTCAAAATAAGCTCTTAAAATGCGGCGCACACACAAAAATACTTAAAATGCAAGAATTTTCAACAATTCGATCATACTAGTGCAAGGTTACAAAAGTGTACAATTTTTGGAAATAGTATTTTTTTTCTTGAAAATTGTACTAAGAAACAAAACAGCTTAGTTTGCTAAAGAATAAGCGCTCAAAGCAACAACTATCTGATACTTACATTTGCCACATGCCGCTAAGCAAGCAGCCGACATCTGCAAGAATGATGCCAACGCAATTCCATAAGCCCAGGAAAATGGCAACTGCAAAATGAATTTTAAAAAAAACAATAACTATCAGAAAATACACCATTTAAAGAATTTACTGTGGATTTAAATTAAATCAGAAGTGTGACCAAGTTATGAACAGGAATTGGCGCGATTAATTTAATGTTTAAACAGAAATTTCAACTGGAATAAATGATTTAGGAGTTTCCTAAATTGAATTTTTTTCTAAAATCTGAACTACCTTATCAATTCAATTGTGTGATTGAGGGCTTGCGGAAAATACGAAGAATTGACACAAGAAGAATGAAATATTGAATTAACCAGCGATAATATACCGAATCTCATCCAACAAGCCTGGAAAATTACGTGTCTGAAACAGGAGGATCTGAGCTTTCTCTAACAAAATTCAATTTTGAAGCAGAGCCAGATAGTCTCTGAGATGTGTATCTGTTTAGTAGCTACTATAAGCTTAGCCAAAGAGTATGTAAATAAGCTTGTAATATCATTTTAACAATTTCACTAATTATTTTTACATTGAACCCTTCAGTCTCTAGATGAAGGAGTTTGGAGAAATTAATTAATTGCCAGAATAATTATTTAAATTAATAATTATTTGTTCGCTGTTGATCCTGCAGCAACGTTTTTAAGTTTGTACATTTCCATGCTTTCACTTACTTTCATATACTTGAATGATAAGTTTGAGTTAATTCAATTCATGTCAACAGTTTTGTTTGTAGGCACTGACCTTTACAACAAAGGGGTTTGAAGATAGTTGTATATGTGCATAATGAGCACAAAAAATGAATAAATAAAATAAACATAACCTTCTAGGTTATATGATCAGTTTGGCAAGCTACATCTCTCACAGAAGATTCGTGCAGGAGCTGATTTTAAAATTATATAGTCTGAAGACAAGGTTCAAATTTAGACAGCGTAAAGACAGTTTTCTTCCTAACTTTCTAGCTTTCTTCTCTTGTTCTAGCCAAACCAAAGAAGTGGATTCTATCGTTTTCCTACAGCAAAAAATGTGCGTGATATTTTCAACCTACCGAGTGCTACAGAATACAAGCTGAATTTGAAGAGACTTTCCACACAACTTTATGGTTGACTGACTTGTCTTAGGATTGTGATTGGATCATCTCCAAATGTGAATGTAAAGGTTAGTCTCCATTCTGAGTCTGAGCTGAGTTTTATGTCAAATGGGATATCCCAATTTAAGCAACCCTGCAGAAATGAGTAGCCACCAATTGTTGAAAAGTAAGTCTAGGTTGTTTTGGTAAAAAAGACACAGGATTGGTTGAATTGAAGAGGGATTTTGGGCTGAATAGTTGGGATGGGTTGATAGGAGGTTTGGATTGGCCAAAAGAGGATGGGGGGCACATGGGTGGCCTTATAGGGGCGGTTATAAGATTTAAAACACGAGTAAGCTCATAATATTGTTCAACTATTTCTCTATAACATTTTATTCGGTTTCTTGAACAATTATTCAATTGCTCGTGGATGATTCGTCTGTCAAAGTGTATCAATTAGTAATTTCCATTCACTTTCACACACTTGAATGTTGAGTTCTTTTGTTGTAAGTGAATACATTTTATGCAGGTTTCGATGTAGGTAGGGTCGGGGCCATGGTCGTACAGGTGGTTGGCCAAGTTAGGGTCATTTTGGTTGGTTATTCCTTGAATAATCAACCTATGTTTTCATGCAAATGGTGAACCTCTCCGATTCGGCTCAAAATTTTTTTCTGGACGTTTCATGATGTCCTGATCAAAAAAGGTCAATGTCCGTCCGCCGTACGCCGTCCACCGTCCACGCCGTTTTTGGTAGTAGAAAATTTTCTAAAAATCTGAAATTTGGGTCAGGGGTCTGTTCCCGGCCTAGGACGGTCCTCCAAGCTTTTCAGCCCGATCGGACCAAATTTGGGCGGGGTAGGGGTCAAAATGTGTTTTTTGAAAAATGGATTTTCGAGATTTTGGGCGATTTAGGCGAGTGGGGTATCATTTTCCACTAAATTTTGGACGCTGAATCCAATGAAATGGGTCCCAAAACGATCGGCACCCTCTGGAAGAAGTTATGGGTCAAATTGGGTATATATTACCCATTTTGAATATGTGTTTTTGAGATTTCTGGAACCTAGGCGTGTGGGGTATCATTTTCCGCTAAATCTTGGACGCTAATTTCAATGAAGTGGGTCCCGGAACGATTGGCACCCTCTGGAAGAAGTTATGGGTCAAATTTGGTATATATTACCCATTTTGAATACGCGTTTTCGAGATTTCCGGTACCTGGGCGTGTGGGGTATCATTTTCTACTAAATTCTGGATCCTGAATCGATTGGAATGGGTCTGGGACCCGCCGCACCCACCGTTTTCCCCATTTCCCCCATGTTGAAGAAATGAGTCTCCATGCGCCTGGTCCGAGGAATAACCAACCCCTGTGTAAGAATTTGCAGCGTTTTTTACTGTCCAGGAAATGTGTCTGTACAACGTGTTTTGAGTGAGCGTCCTCTGTCATAATATATGTGCGGTATCAGGTGCAGGTGAGTTTGTATACTCCGCTCAATTGTTACGTTTAGGTTCTTCAATTCTTTCGTTAAGTTTCTTCTTCTCACTGCAAAGAAGTGAGTTGTAGGTTGTGAAGGTTGTTTATAGTCCTCCTTTTCGGAAAAGTCATGTCAATTTGTGGTAGCTAGGTCCTCCGTATAGTGTGGAGGTTAATTAGGAGTCTTAGGTCGTTATAGCCGTGCAATGTAGTAGAACTGTTTCGTGAGAGGTATTGTTTTGAGTAGGTGGATCATGTCTCTGAAGACTTCAAACTTGGGGAGAAAACCTATTCAGTGTAGATCACCAGAATCTGCGTTTGGTTTATCACGGTGTATTGAGATATCGTATATAGAACTTATCGTTAATTGCAGGTTCCACTTACTTCCACCGCCAACTGTTCCCAGCCCACGACCCAAATATTTCATCCACCATGCCACCTCGTCTTTGGGCACAGCGTCTTCGCCGGGCCGCATCATCATAGAACCCACTTTATCCATGAAAGACTGGAAGACATAAGTGAAATGATTCATAAACGGGCACACAATATTTATCTTATCTACGTCACAACAGTTGTTCAACGACTAGAGGCCCTTATGTCAGGTAAGCGCACGAGCGCACATTTGATCGCTAATAAACTCACCATTGTGATATGAGAGAAGTATCGACGACTGAACTAGAATTACAAAACACCGAAACTCCACAAAGTAACTACAACCCCTCCTTGAACTTGGACAACCCCTAAAATTTTCTGCAAAAAAACTGTCAGTGCAAGTTCAAGTCCAACCAGCTGACGCCTTCCAGGAGATATCAGTGTTGTCAGGATGAAGCCGGTTGAGTTATTGATCGGATGAGTTTTTCAGAGACTTTTATCGAATTCATTGTTTCTCAGAGAAAATATATTTAAAATGATAAAAATAATAAAATTCTATTAGTATTGAATTTTGTTAATATGAATTAGTCGTTTTAGGTGCCACATTCCGGTCGAAATGAGTCAACAACCCAAGAGGTAGTTATCCTTATCCATTCATTGAGAGCGCTGCTGTCTTTTCACTGAAGATAGAACACCGATTACACTTATTAAAAAAAAAATTGTCATTAGTTTTCTATTTTTTGGGTACCGGGCCCTCTGTCTCCATTCATCCGTAGAAACTGCACCAAACACAAAAATTACTCACCATTTACCTCAAGAAAAATTAAGCTCTACGCGCGTTGATGTACCTTTCTATTATCAATGATGATGTGGTATTGTTTTATGGTATTTTATTAGGATATTACATACCTAATTTTGCATGATCCACATTCTACTAATAAAACTTTTGAAAATTCACCTAATCACCTATCGATTTTCTATTTCAACATAGATGCGCTAGAACGCTTCCTACTTCCTGCACGATTACTGTTCGTGTTCGATAATGATAATCGTGGGTTGTGAAGAATGAAGCTGATAGTATCCAAAGAAGAGCTGGAGTTCCTCCTACACAAGTGATCTGCCAGTACGAAAAAAATTTGCAAATTACAAAGAAACCATCATCAAGCTGAACCAATCCATCAGAAACATTGAAAAATGAACAGCAAAATGAATGATAGTTGCTCAAGTGAGCGTCAGTTGTCACGAATCAACTTTCAATGTTAAGGTGCCCTATTCAGATGAAGAACCTATCTGAGAATGACGTTAGATGCGATGCTGGGCTCTTGTTTAGAAGAAAAAAGCAAAATTTTTACTCAAACTCAGAAAGGTAAACTGGTTGATGGGTAGGCGATCGATTGTCTATTCAGATTAAGTAACTTTCTCAATAACCAAGAAGCCAGTAGGACCTATGGGATATAGATGTAGGGCTGCCTGCAGCAATAGAGAAATCCTGCTTTAATTCTAGACCATCATGCTGAGCTATTA
The DNA here is from genome assembly GCA_019603395.1 of Cyrtorhinus lividipennis. Taxonomy (NCBI): domain Eukaryota; kingdom Metazoa; phylum Arthropoda; class Insecta; order Hemiptera; family Miridae; genus Cyrtorhinus; species Cyrtorhinus lividipennis. The sequence goes on from CM034005.1 coordinate 8,062,344, forward strand.
ATGCGCACTAATACGTCTGAAATGATAGGCTCCACCATGACCTCAAAGTGGACTGTAAAACAAATCATCAAGAAAAGGGCCATCTCAGAGAGTACCCATATACATGAAAAAGAGCCATCGCTCGTCTGAAGAGCGCAAAAGGTCATGTCTACAAAGAAGTCAAATTACTTGACGTCGACAACTTTGTGAGGAAACTGAATTACTACAAATTTCACTAAGCTATATGAACAGGCGCAGTAAATATGATTCATAACAAGCGATGTATGAATTATTTGTGGTGATAAGGGTCGGAATGTTACTCATGAGCCGCATGTAGCCTTGTGTAACTTACAAATGAATAGGCAAATTTAAAAAAAGTACTTAGAGTTCCTGGTCATCATTGATTTGTGTGATGTGAAGTAGTCACGCCTTGTTTCTTTGTTCTAGCTTCCGTGGGGTGTTTGACCGACCGAAATGTCCTTGAACTCGATCAGATTCTCGTCAGTCTTCCATTATTCTTCAAGGAGAAGAAAATGAGGATTTGTCATCTTAATATTCCTTTCCACATCATCGCCTTCGGCGTACGATTGTTCCGTAAATAGGAAATTGGACTATTATCAATCCAAATTAACTTGTTAAGACCGTAAGAGAAAACGTAACGTATGCGTTCAAATTATTGGCGGGAACGGTAACATGCTGGCCACCCGCATCCGACGGGATATTTCTCTTCTCTTAGTGCCCAGTTAAGGGAAATTTTATTGTGCAATGTGATTTTGTTTCTCTGAACACAAACTGCACTCCGTATTCCTCGGTGTGCAGACAAGGACGGGGTAGATCTCCCTTTTATTTTAATTATGTATTAAAATCCTATAATATTTAACTAGTTACGGTGATAATTGTGACCATTTAGTGTATTTAAGAAAATGTGTTCGAGTGGTTATAACCTACTGCGGAGCTCAGAACGTTAAATTATATGCTCCGCATTATGCATTAGTGGGAGCTTTCCGGTGAGTAAATTACATGAATTAGTGTATATTTAATTTATTTATTATAATTACGCTATCTTTACGAACAATGGACATCCGTTTCGATTTAAACGGCGACGAAATATTGGAGCTAGTTGTTTTGGTTGATCACAAATCGTTGAGGAGCCATCGCCATGTCTGAACGCCTAAATATATTTTTAATAAAAAAAATATCGTAGAGTTGACCATTTTGGAGGCTCTGTACTGCGCTACGTTCACGAAATCACTATTGGGTTGACAAATATTTGTTTCGAACCCGTTTTCTGCACCGAAACCGGAATTAAACACGTTCTTGAAGCTGTTGTATGCGAGGGGTTTCGTCGGTTGAAGGGCAGGGTCTCGTCGACCCCCAGTCGGTAATTTGACGTACGTTTTGTAGTTTTCTTCTCTCCTAAGTTGGATATTTTCAACCGGATAGATTCCGAGGTGTTCGTTTAACTGGGGTAAACGTTTCCGATCGCAGCTTTTTGCGTGCATCGGATTTATTTTTAGAGGCAGGCTCGGTGAAGCGTACGCAGAATAGGATAACCCCTCAACTTGGAGTTCCTCCCCCCATCGCCTCTGTCGGAGCTCGTTCATCGATCTTACTGTGAAGGTGGATTATTCAACTGAGGTCTTCTAATTTTTATTCTTAGTTACGTCTAGTATGCTATGATTCTAAGTTAGCAAGAGTTCATTAGTGACCGACGCGCAGCTCGTTTGCCAAGCGACACCGTCACCGCTCGTCCAAATCGATATTCACGATGGGTCGTACCTCAGTTTGTGCAGACTTTTCGTTTATACGTCACATTTTATCGGGTAGAATATATCTACAAGGTGGCACCACAGTGATTTTTATAACAGCTAGAAAAACTAAATGATCATCAAACCCCTTTTAGTTGGAACATGTTTGAACATTTTTTTCTTCTGACAAGAACTGGTATTAAATACCATCATGCGATGCATTTCCTGGTATTTTTCGTGTTCCTGAAAGGTGATCATGATTGAAGAGATATGTTAGAAAATATAAAATAGTAGTTTCATTTATACTTTAACCTATGTCGAATAAAATAATTTACCTACTTATACTAGCGTCATTCG
>CM034005.1:8064452-8116902 GCA_019603395.1 Cyrtorhinus lividipennis
GTTTTAATTGAACTCATCCGAACTCCAACTCACCGAGAAGAACTGGAATTCCAGCGACAATGTTGACGCGGAAGTGGGCATCAAAAGGCTCAGTGATATGTACTAAAACCTCGTCCTACCCCGTTAATGAAACAGGTTTTCTTTTCTTATATTTTTCATATGATGTCGATACCCCAAAGAGTCTCGAGAATCAATTTTGAAAAAAACAAATTTTGATCCGATCATCCTCCCGATCAGAGGTCGAGCTGGAAATGAGTAATGAAGGCCCATGTGAAATTATTCGCAAAATTTTAGAATTTTGGCTGGATCTGGTTGTTTATTCCCATAAAGGTATCGATTTGACTTGGGCGTTCCTGGTTGCGAGGCCAATATTCATAAGATGAAAGATGAGTGTCATTCTGAAGACTTCAAGTTTTATTGTGGAAAATTACATTGTTGTTCCCACGTTATTTACCGACCAACGCACCAGACCTAAGACGCATCATTAGTGACCTTTATTCATTGTCGTATTCAAAAACTCAATAGGAATCTTCGGGAACTACAACTAATGCTGGAGCCAAGCATCCAGACGCACAATTTCTTCGCTGTTTACTCTGAGGTACTTATTTGTCAAGGTAAGAACATTGGAGACACCGTCTCACTGCCACCTCAAGCACATGGCAACCTCGCAAGCCAAGAAACTCGTCTCTGTAAAAAACCAATACGGTGCAATAGGGTGCCACCAGATCGGTGGTGAGGTTGTTGAAGGACCATGTTTTGCCTCGCCAAGTACAACGACGACGTGTAAGAGCTTTGGAATGCGTTGAATTAGGAATATACCTTGAAACACAAAAGGTATAATTTGCGGGCAAACGGGTGAGATCATTAAGGGTTATTATTCAGAGACTCGTGAAACAATAAATCGCAAGCCCAGAATAGCTTGATGATTCCTCCTGTGTCGAGATCAGGTGTTGGTATACTTTGGAGAGCTGGCCTCTAAAAAACGTTATGGACTGCAGACGGATATTTCGGAAACGATAATTGGAAGAAGGCTGATGGTAGTATGTGTGATTTGAATGTGGCTGAGTATTAATCCTGCTTGCAACCGGATAGAAGATAGATATGGATAGAAAATAAGATGTAAGGTTCTCTCATATAACAGAAATGAACAGGAGCCCACTAGCTCGTCAGGATTGTATGAAGTTACCATTCATCCTCATTAGCCAGATCGTAAACCTTAGTAACTCAACAGGCCGGTCGTCCTCAGGACAGATAAGCAACGGAGGGGGTTTGAAAATACGCGGAAGGTACCTTCTAACAAGAGGATCACCTTGACCCACTGCCGCTATGCCAAGGCTCACCCGGCAAAAAACTTGAAAGATAACGCCGCCCACCAGACCAGCGGTCGTATGAACTGAGTGTTCCCCATAATAATTTTGGAACCTTGTCACACTATGGCTCGTAAACAATCTGTACACAGACATTTAGATGACGAGTCGATGGATGATAATTTTATCTTTTATGTGTGCACCATAAAGCTGTTAGGGAGCTTTGATAATGAGGATTGAAAAATTAGCAGAAAATAAGTAGATTGACAATCGTGTTCCTCATTATTTCCCACAGAGTTTTCATATGAGTTCTCAATGTGGAACATCGATAGCTTCACATAAAATAACCGTATCTCTTCAAATGTGGAATTTTTGGCGGGAAACAAATTTCCTGCTCCTACTTTGGTATCTTAGGTGAAGCGCCTGAAGAGACAGAGGCGAGCACGAAGTAGCTTTCTGGAGTTCAATAGACTTCTTGGAAGGAGTTAGATACGGCGAGCATGTGTGGTACCTCGTCTCATTTCGGACAGTGGGATACGAAGGATTTCAAATGCTTTCAGGAGCAAGTCTAAAACGTCTTTATCGAGACGAGTCACTGACCTTGGCTGCTGTCGTCAGCCGATCGTTGACGATAGCGTTTTCTCAACTCCTCGGTGTTGAGTTGGAGGATTTCTCTCGGTCGAGATGGTCACGTTCTTTAAAAGAGGTACATGACCGCGCTTGCCCACAGGCAGCAACCCAGCTTCCTGTTGTTCATTTCCCGCCGCTTGTTGAAGGAAAGTGTTCAGTTAGTACAAACTATTCAACGGGTAGAACTCGTAAGCTTTTGAGTCGCAATTATAGATAATTTTTGTGATTCCTTCAAAAAATGACTTGAACTACGGACACGAAAACCACAGGTTGGTTTTCAAAGTTTTCCAAACGATCTTGCAAGCTAGGCTCTACTAGTGGAAAACATTGCATGAATTTTGGCGGACGAATTTACTTATTTTTAACATGTCCTGCTATTGACAATGTTAGACGATTACTTGACCAGAGGGCCACCAATTTTATTGCACCACTCATTAGAAAGAATGCCGCAAATTTTTCCTCTGATTTTTACTCTAGACAGCTGTTGTTTCAACTCAAGGCCCTAAATGTTGAACCCCACGCCTATGAATTCGTATCTCGAGGTAGCTATAGCAGCGGGTCCCTGTGCTCGGGGAAAACTCCCTTAAAAGAACAAGCAGCCAGTTACATAGAGGCGGAATATAGGCGAGCTACAAACCAAGAGCCATCCTGACTGACTCATCAAGAGGCCCTTTGATGCTCGACAAAGAAGCCAGAGGAAAAGTGGTGAAGAGGAAACTGGACAGGCGTTCGAATTCCAGGCAATAAAATCTCACTCACACTTCTCAAAAAGCAAGCGATGCAAGCAGCCATTCTAGTATTTATCACATCATTTGGGAAATATATTAATTGGGACCCAGTTACCGCATTTATTCATCAAAAATTGGCTCTGTTCCACGAATCATTGGAATTCCCAAGTGTTGTGAAGCTGCTCTTCTTAGCACTTCAAGTTCGAGATAGCGTGCATTGGAAACTTCTACACAGAGCGTGTGGGCAGCACGTGGACGGTGTTTACCACTACGAGAGGCGGCTGTTATTTGGGGTCTGTTTTGCGCTGTCATCGACCTTTGACCCTGGTGCCCTGCATGCCCTTCGCCGGAAAAAATGATTTGAAAACACGCACGTCTATTTGGCATCGCTATCACTCGTACATGTATATGCATGATATTTTGAAAAATGTGTGGCGCCGACATCTGCTGTCCATTCGGCGTAAAGCAGTGGCTCTCTTTCCCCGGTAATAGTGAGAATGAAAGAGAAATGGACTGCAAGGGCCATTAATAACCTAGTATCATTGCAGAAAAATGCAGCTAATTGCATTAAATACCTCATATCACATTACGTCCGGTAAGTCGAGTGAATCTTTCACCATTGCTCCAACTAGTTGAGTAAAAACAGTCCGAGGAAATTGGACATACAGGGCTGCCCCAACCGATTTAGGCTGGTAAAAAAGTGGCCTGTAAAGTGGAATATTTCATGAATCGAGCTGATGTTGGTCCAATGTGACGATGAAATCAGTAACCAGCTCGTAATGTTTACTGCGGAAAACCTCTCAATACCTGGGAAACATTCTAGCAATTGACTAGAAATCATGTAGAAAGAAAGGTTGAGTTTTGAAATTTTGAAAACAAAATGAAATTGTTATATCACTAAATTTGGTCCATTTCAAAATTTTACAAAAAATGAAACTTTTTTTTATAGCGTAGAACTGAGGAATTCGCAGGACCTGGTTGGTTATTCCTTGAATAATCTAATCAGAAATTTTGGTCAGGGACCCGTTTTTGGAAATTTGAGGGAGGTAGGGATCAAAATGTGTACTTCGGAAAATGGATTTTCGGAGATCTGGGCGTGTGGGGTATTATTTTCCAATAAATTTTGGATGCTGAATCCAATGAGAAAGATCCCGGAACAATTGGCACCCATCGGAGGAGGTTATGGATCAAAATGAGTATCTACCTATCCATTTTGAATGCGTGTTTTCGAGATTTCCGTTCCTAGGCCTGTGGGGCATCATTTTCCACTAAATTTTGGATGCTGAATCCAATGAGACGGGTCCTGGAACGATTGGCATCCACCGGAAGAGGCTATGGACGCTGAATCGATTGAAATGAGTCTCCATACGCCTGGTCCATGGAATAACCAACACCTGTGAATGAATTGCAGCGTTTTTGCTCAGCGATCAATTTAGAGAGGCTTACTGTGGGGCTGATTGGGTGAATAATGTATAGAATAGAGCAGGAACAAATTTAACGACGCCTATGGCGAATAGAGGGGAACACAGAAGAACCTTGAGCCAGCTAGTTGGTAGTACAAGTTAACTTCTGAGGCCTTGCTTTGTGTCGAAGGATAGTTGTTACGCAGTTGATACGTTCGTAAGGCCTTCACGCTTCCCTCTCCGCGTGGTAACGGCCTCATCCTTATCCACTAGATGAAATTCTCGAGAAATAATCAGTTAAATATTAAACTTCTAATACTTTATATGAGACATGGTTCACTCATCTCGTTTAACCACAAGTTCATTGCCGAAGAGAATATTCAATATGAGAAGAATGAATGGTTGTAATCTACAACTCGATTTGAACGCGCGCGTTTTTCTTTATTTATTTTTCCCTACTGTCTCTTTGTGTCGTCTAGAGTTGTATTACGGAATACTTCTCAAGGCTAGCTAGTTGTCTGATTTTTCAATCGTAGGAGGGCTTAATATCGAGCGCACAAAGAGATTTTGTTTTTACACAATATGTGAAAATGTTCAACCTAACATTTTACGTGGCTACTTCACAACCAGCATAAATGAAATTCCTGCAAACAGCCGGGAGTTCGCGAAACTTTCTCTGCCCTGGTTTGTGAGTTTTTTGTCCCCGTTTTTGCGCGGTTTTCCTCTCTCCAAAGACCCCAATTCCGTCCGCCCTCTCACTTGAAGATCCAACATTGAGACGGAATTCTTCATTTTGTAGAAAACACTTTCATGACTTCGAGTCAACTAAAATCTATCAACTGGCGAAGCACTTGTTATTCAAAACCTTGATTCATATCCATGACAGGTTTGGCCATGCGGTATTAACTGTTATATTTATTACAACAGTTATTTTGTTATTTTTGAATTCCTTGAGATTGACGATTTTTTTAATAAATTATTAGAGCGGTCTTAATCACGTTACAGGCAATAATTGAAGCTAATCCTAACACAATGCTTATTTCAGAAATTCCGAATTGGCGAAGAGGGGAAGGGGGCTTCCTCAACCTGCGACCAGAGAAAAAACGCTGCAAATTCTTACACAGGGGTTGGTTATTCCTCGGATCAGGAGCATGGAGACTCACTCCAATCGATTCAGCGTCCGAAAATTAGAGGAAAACGTCATGCCTAAGTCGTCGGAAATGTCGAACATGGGGAAAATTGGGGAAACAGTGGGTGTGGCGGGTACCGGACCCATTCAAATCGATTCAGGGTCCAAAATTTAGTGGAAAATTATGCCCACACGCCTAGGTACCAGAAATCTCGAAAACACAGATTCAAAATGGGTAGATAGCCCTCTACCCCCTCTCCCCACTAATTGTGGACCTTTTGAGGACCAATTAGAGCAGAAAGCGGGTCCTCCCATTGACCCAAATTCCAGATTTTTGGCGTACGGCGGACGGACATTTGACTCTTTGATCTGGACAACGTAAAACGCCCAGAAAACAATTTTGGGTCGAATCGGAGAGATTGATATTTTGCTTGAAAACATAGGTTGGTTTTATTCAAGAAATAACCAACCAAAATGCATCTAGGGAAGGAAGCCAAGGCAAAGAAACCCTCATGTCATCCCTATACATTTGTAGGAGAGGTCCCTCCACCAACCGAAAATTATAGAGGTAATCAATGTGAGAAACTATCCGGCAATATTATATTGGATTTGAAATATTTAACTGACATGCAACAAAACCAGGACAAATTCAGGTAAAACCTTCCAGAAATGTGTATTGAGCTGAATGCGGAAGGAGCAGTTGCAAGTCTGTAATTTATGCCACATGGTCATGCCAATCAATAATCCCAATAGTGGTTTCAATTTTCACTACTTATTTTCAACTATCAAAACAATCGACCCCCGGTTCTTTTCGGGCACTGAAGTTGGTTCAACCGTTCACATGGTTCAAAACCGTTTGTAGCTATACATGAATTTAATTAATATGTTCCTTGATTGGACCGACATCAAATTAGAAAGAAGCTCAAATCATGATGTTGTCCTCGATCGAGCCTGACACTAGTCTTTCTCGGCATTTCGTATTCCATACACTCCATCCTACGTTCAGGCGGTAGCGAGATCATATGTCTCAAGGACAACCTATTTAATTCTGCAGACAAAGTGAAATGAAGCGCGTGGGCGATCGACTTTGATGATACAGTAAGCTAATGAATGCACAAGGGGCCTCGTCTACTTGGGTGGGTGAGATTATTCAATCAGTGGGGAGGCTCCATGCGTTGTTGTCGTCTGGTGCATTCGTGAATTGTGAAAATATTCCTCGAGGAATACCTTGCTTTTCATTTAAATGCACTATGGAAATGTAATTTGTTATAGTGCCTCCTTACAGACGTATGCGAAACTTGAGGGTCAGGCGCACCCCTCACCTACACGCTTTACTAGCAACAATCGAATTGAAGAGTTTTTAGTGTCTGTCAATGGTGTGTCCTTGTGTCGATGAGTTCGAAAAACGCTGCAAATTCTTTCACAGGGGTTGGTTATTCCCGGACCAGACGCAAGGAGACTCATTTCAATCGATTCAGCGTCCATATGGGGCGCCAATCGTTCCGGGACCCGACTAATTGGATTCAGCGTCCAAAATATAGTGGAAAATAATACCCCACACGCCTTGATCGCCGAAAATTTCAAAAATTCATTTTTGAGAAACACATTTTGCCCCCCACCCCGCCCGGTCCGATTGACCTGAAAATTTTCAAGGATTAATTAGAGCCGGGAACGAACCTCTGACTCAAATTTCAGATTTTTAGAAAATTGTCTACTACCAAAGTTGGCGTGGACGGTGGACGGACATTTGAGTTTTTTGATCTTGACACTTTGAAACGCCCAGAAATTTTTTTTGGGGCAAATCGGAGTGATTGACTTTTTGCATGAAAACATAGGTTAAATTCAAGGAATAACCAACCAAAATGAGGTTAGAACCCTCAACACCATTGTTGTTGCATTTTTTTTTCCTGGTCCATTACACGTTTTAAAAATGAAATGTTGCATCCATGCACTGTGTATTACGGTTGCGGTTATCCCTTGAATAATGAACCTATGTTTTTATGCAAAAAGTCAATCTCTCCGATTCGGCCCAAAATTTTTTTCTGGACGTTTTAAGGTATCTAAATAAAAAACGCTGCAAATTCTTTCCCAGGGGTTGGTTATTCCTTGGACCGCATGGAGACTCATTTCAATCGATTCAGCGTCCAAATTTTAGTCGAAAATGATACCCCACATGCCTAGATCGCAGAAAATCTCAAAAACCCAAGAAACGAGTCTCTCATGTGAAAGAATTTGCAGCGTTTTTGTTAATGTTATATGACTGATTTGCATGTTCTTTCGACGTTGGAGAGAAAGTTCTTCCGCTAGCAACGAGACGATAAAATTATCAACGAGACGTTAATAGAAGCTTTCTTCTTTCTGACTCAAACGTTCCTCACCATAACGCAGCCAAGAGGAAAAATTATGGTTTTACAGCGTATGATTGAGTATTTTTTGAAATGCGAAGGCGAAATACCAAGGCTTTTTTCGACGCTATAATATACCTATAGTCTTAATTCAGTTCGTATTGTCGCAACAAGGCGTGTAATAAAAATATAATTGATGCATGGATGACTGCTTTTCGAGGAATACTCCAAACATTATGATAGGTTATAACCACGTGTTTAGTCTTATTTCGGCAAAACTTAATTCGGAGTCTGTTTGGATTGTCCACGCTAAGCGGGGACTAATGACGGTACATACATCGTCTGCGAAAAAAACTTGGATTCACATTAGGCGATAACCCAAATAGAATCTAGGGCAAACGGTTTCAGAAAGAAATGAGTTTTTAAGAAAGATAATGTCGTTGAAGGGTACCAATTTTTATCACGCTAATCGCCGTTAGCTCTTCAAACGCAATGTTATTGGGTCAGTAGTAAATTGTGTCAGTGGCAGCAAGGTCGAGGCGACCGAATGGTTTGAGATGAGCCAGCATGGTGGAATGTCGATTAAACGATTAGTTTGAAGAGGTATTATTATTATTATTTAATCAGTTGGGTTGAGTTCATTATTGTTTCGCAAGAAGAAATAGGTACTTATAATGATTGATTCTTTCTATTTCATAGGTCCCTATATACCTCAGACGTATACAATTACATCATTACATTATATGGATCATATAGGAGTGTCTGCAGATATATCATATCCTAACGGACTTTGGGGCAGCGGTGCCTCCGATCTGCAGAAAGACTCTGGTTTTCATGACTTTGTTTGGATGGCAACAATCTCTACGTTTAGACCAATTATAAGTAGTGCAATGTATGTGATTCCAGTCTTGTGAGAGTTATAAAGAGTTGTCATAACAGGGAAGAAATTTCCCATCTGAGGGAATATTTCCTTCTCGAGGGAAAAAGGATAAAAACGCTTCAAATTTTTACACAGGGGTTGGTTATTCCTCTAATCAGGAGAATGGGGACTCATTCCCATCGATTCAGTGTCCTAAAATTGGTCGAAAACGATACCCTACACGCCTAAGTTGTCGAAAATGTCGAACATAGGGAAAATGAGGGAAACAGTGGGTGTGGCGGGTACCGGACCCATTCCAATCGATTCAGGGTCGATATGGCGGCTCGCATACTGAATTCGAGCGTTGTAAGACTCGTGAGACCTTAGTGTTTAGAAATAAATGCTGAATTACTTCGATTAGAATAATGAACCAATATAAAAAGTCACGAAGAAAATTACTAACGTCTGCAGTATAGCGCCTCTGATGGTGGATTACCTCAGGTCCTGAGCCTTAGAAACGTTCTGTTTGACGAACCACGAAAAACCACAGTGAGAAGCTTCCATTTTGGTTGGTTATTCCTTGATTAATCAACTGTGTTTTCATGGAAAAAGTCAATCTCTCCGATTTCCCTCAACATTTTTTTCTGGGCGTTTCAAGGTGTCTAGATACATCAAAAAAGCAAATGTCCATCCGTTGTCCAGGCCGTTTTTGGTAGTAGGTAATTTAATAAAATCTATTTGGACCTCGAAACTTTTCAGCCCGATCAGACCAAATCGTGGGGAGAGGGGGTAGAGAGTCAAAACGTGTACATTGAAAAATTGATTTTTGAGGAAATCTAGGCGTGTGGGGTATCATTTTCGACTAAAGTTTGGACGCAGAATCCAAGGTTATGGGTCAAAATTGGTATCTTTCTACTTATTTTAAAGGTGGGTTTCGAGATTTCTTGTACCTAGGCTACTTGAAATGATTCTCCATGCTCCTGTTCCGAGGAGTAACCAACCTTTGTGAATGAGTTGTCAGCCTTTTTCTTCAAGTTGAGGTGGTTTGAAAGCGAAGTCGACGCCCGATACTCTTATAGAAGTTCCGAAAATTACGAAAATTACTGCGTTGAGAGTGAAAACCCCCAAACGGACTGCCTTGGATGACTCGTCTTCATGTTTCACTTTCGGATGGCATTTTGTATTTCCCTCGCAAGATGCATAGCTCAATGGCGGCTCGCAAAACGAACTCGAAAAGCGTATGTCTCGTGAGGCGTAGTTTCGTCGTTACGGTACGAGATAAAATCGTGTTAAGGTAGAGGGAAATAAGGGGAATTCGGATGACGCTGAGGGGAATTCAACGGGTATGTTCTGAAAACGCTGCCGAGGAGTGGCCTGACAAAATGAGGTGATGAGGAGAATCACAGGCGAGTGCGAAGCGCAAGGTCGGTCAGTGAACCACGGAAGTGCCCTACGGCTGAGGGCTGCTACTCGTATATAACCTCCCTTGGACTTCCACTTGAGCAGAGAAGGAAGATCATCCATTCCACTCTTCTTCTATGAAATATTACTAGTCTACGAATCCCGTCCTTTTGCAGTGAGTCGTTAACAAGCAGTTTTAAGGTCCTAATGAGCATGGGCTTGGTAACTTGGTAACAGTGGTGGGCGTAATAGCTTCTTTCTTGTGACGTTACGTTCCGTTCGTAATGAAAATATAAACCTCCTCCTTTCCGCCACAAAATAACTCATCATAGACGCACAACAGAAAACATCGTTATGAAATAACTGAAGACACGTTTATCAAGGAATAGCTGGAATAAACTGTGTTAGGAAAACCTCCATACCTACATAAAACCAGTCGTTTCTTTTCCCCTATGGTTTTCCATCAGCGAGTAATGACGCAATTATTGTACCTTTTTGTTTCTCTTTCGATCTATTGGCTTATTAGTTTACGTATAAAACCCTTTTTTTTGTACATCCGCCGTCCGGTGCACTTCATATTCTAGAATTGCTATATGTACCTAAATCCTTTTTGCGCACACAGGCTCCGACCCATTCCAATCGATTCAGGGTCCAAAATTTAGTGGAATATGATACCCCACACGCCTAGGTAGCAGAAATCCCGAAAACACATATACAAAATGGGTAATATATACCAAATTTGACCCATAACTTCTTCCAGTGGGTGCCAATTATTCTGGGACCCATTTTATTCGATTCAACGTCCAAACTTTGGTGGAAAACTATACCCCACACGCCTAGGTAGCAGAAATCCCGAAAACACATATTCAAATTGGGTAATAAATACCCAATTTGACCCATTACTTCTTCCAGTGGGTGCCAATCGTTTCGGGACCCGTTTCATTGGATTCAGCGTCCAAAATTTAGTGGAAAATGACACCCTACTCGCCTAAATCGCCCAAAATCTCGAAAATCCATTTTTCAAAAAACACATTTTGCCCCCCCCCCCCCCCCCCCAATTTGGTCCGATCGGGCTGAAAAGTTTTGAGGACCCGTCTCGGCCGGGATCAGACCCCTGACCCAAATTTCAGATTTTTAGAAAATTTTCTACTACCAAAAACGGCGTGGACTATGGACGGCGTACGGACATTGACCTTTTTTGATCAGGACATCATGAAACGTCCAGAAAAAAATTTTGAGCCGAATCGGAGAGGTTGACCATTATCATGAAAACATAGGTTCGCCAAAATCGGCGAATCTGTAAGTGTTGGTCGGGATTATGGAAAGAACGCTGCAAATTTATTCACAGCGGTTGGTTATTCCTCGGACCAGGAGCATGGAGACCCATTTCAATCGATTCAGTGTCCAAAGTTTAGTGGAAAATGATAACCCACTTGCCTAGATCGCCAAAAATGTTAAAAATCCATTTTTCAAAAAAAAATTTTTAACGCTACCCTCCCCCAAATTTAGTTCAATCGAGCTGAAAAATTTAGAGGACCGACTATAGCCGGAAACGGCTCTGACCAAAATTTCAGATTTTTAGAATATTTTCCGGTGTGGACGGCGGACGGCTAATTTTCAACTAGACACCTTGAAAAGCCCAGAAATATGTTTTGGGTCGAATCGGAGAAATTGACTTTTTGCAAGAAAACATTGGTTGATTATTCAAGGAATAGCCAACCAAAACTAGAAACCGGAATAAATGGATTCACTCACAACTGACACACACGTTACATTTCAGAAGCCTGAAATAGGAAGAAAGCAATTTCTCAGGAACATTGTTTACTTCACGGATCCGAATCTTATTCGATTAAGACCGAACTAGTGGAAAATCTGCTCAAATAGTAATAGTTCCATTCTCTCACGTTCGCCATAATGGGCCGCTCAGTTGTTTGTCGAATTGGTCCTTCTCCAAAAGGCGATGTCGGGAGATTACTTTCGAACGATTACTCGAGTGATTTATCTGAAGCCAATAAAATCTCAAAAGTGAAAGCCGGCATCGGTATTTTTTTGAAGCCCTAAGTACCAACTTCTATTTTCGCGTGTGATATTCATCTAATGGACGGGGTTTCCACGCGTCAGAGCACAAAAGCGAAAATAGTTTGACAAAAACAGTTTCTGTTCAGCGAAAGACGTGTAACGGGAAGCGATATCGCCTTTTCCGGATTTATGTTGTTGAAAGAGGCGAAAACATCAAGAAGATTATTTATTCACTCGAATCAAGGGATGATTTGACTATATTACTGCTGTTTACATTTTCGAACGAATGACAAAGACCACCTTCAGTCATGAACTTGTAATGCGATTGTCTTTGAATAATAAGCCAAAACGCTGCAAACTATTCCACAGAGGTTGATTGTTGTATAGGATCATCTCTTTCGGGTGGGAAAGCGTCAGAATTATGATATCTCCAAATGTGAACATAGACAAAGGATACAGATTAATCGTCCAAAATTTCTTCCGTGCTCCGTTAGCAGCGGTGAAAATTACAACTAGAGTCCCATCGAAATCCGTGCTCACAAAGTTTGATCTTTTTTAGCATTTTGAAGGCCTTTGGCTTGGACGCCAGACATTTTGCATTATGAACCAGTGGATTGCCTCAGGTCTTGAGCCGTAGAAACGTTCTGTTTGACGAACACGAAAACCCGCGGCGAGGAGACTCCATTTTGGTTGGTTATTCCTTGAGTAATCAACCTGTTTTCATGCAAAAATTCAATCGCTCCGATTCGACCCAAAATGTTATTCTAGACGTTTCAAGGTGTCCAGATCAAAATTAGCAAATGTCCGCCAAAAATCCTAAAAATCTGAAATTTGAGTCAGAGACCCGCTTATGGCTGTAGTTGGTCCTCAAAGCTTTTCGGCCCGATCGGACCAAATTTGGTTGAGATAGGGGTCAAAATGTCTATTTCGAGATTTTCGGCTCTAGGCGTGTGGAGTGTTATTTTCCACTAAATTTTGGAGGCTGAATCGAACAAGACGGCGCCCACCGGGGAAAGTTGTGGGTCAAAATGGGTATCTATCCGCCTATTTCGAATGTCTGTTTTCGAGATTTCTGGTACCTAGGCGTGTGGGGTCCCATTCTCCACTAAATTCTGAACCCTGAATCGATTGGAACGAGTCTTCATGCTCCTGGTCCGAAGAATAACCAACCCCTGTGATTTCTTCAAGTTGACATGGTTTGAAAGCGAAGTCGTCGTCGACTCCAGAAGTTCCGTCGAACGAAAATGACGGCGTTGAGAGTGAAAACCCCCAGACCTGCCTTGCATGACTCGTAGTCCTCTTGTTTCACTTTCGGATGACATTTTGTATTTCTCCCGCAAGACATATAGCGTATCTAACAGTTTAGACTTAGTTTGGTTAGTCCCAATCAATCAATTGGGTGGTGTCGTCAAAGGTGACCTAATGAACAATCATGGAGGAGTGGGGGCGACGCAGACCTGCCTTCATCGCATAATTTGCTAATCGTGAGGAATACCTTCCTCGCGTTTTATTCATTCCATACGAATCAAGACTATCCTCCCCTCAGCTGTCAATTGGTAGATTATTGTGCAGGAGTTATTAAAAATTCCCAATCAGAACATGTTATATTTTGCTATGTTACAACCTCTGGCAGACATTAGCAGGGGTTCTAGCAGGTATTTTAAGGAGAAGTTTTTGAGATTGGCGTTGTATTAGGATTGCAGGCTCCCCAAGCAGACAAAAGTGCTTATGTTATTCTTTCGACCGTCGGTAATAACTGGTATACTCCAGCAGGAAATCCTTACGATAAACAGAGCTGTGAGATATTGAAGACGGAACAGATGCGTTTATAGGAAGTCGAGGCCAAGGACAGGTGACGCGAACCATCGAAGGACCTGTGACGGTAAGGGAGGCGTCGTTTCCCGTGCTCCAGAAGCCAACGAGGGTGTAATTTCCCCTTCAGAGCTCTTCATCCCCCAACGTGCGGTACGAGCGCCATGTGCCAGGTGGGGGCCTCTGAGTGACTTCCGTCTCATTGAAAAAATCCTTCATTTCGCCTTTGTGGAGAGCTCCACCGTATTCCTTAGTTACCATCTTCTGATGTTCTCTTATTGGATTGAATTGGCTTTTAGGACGCCCTTTCCATATGAAGAGCAGATGACTTGGACGTTGCAAGGTGTCTAGATCAAAATTAGCAAATGTCCGTCCGCTGTGCGCCATCCACGCTTGTTTCGGCAGTAGAAAATTTTCTAAAAATCTGAAATTTTGGTCAGAAACTCGTTTTTGGCATTAGTTGGTCCTCAAAACTTTTCAGCCCGATCGGACCAAATTTCGGCGGGGTAGGGGTCAAAATGTCTATTTCGAAAAATGGATGTTCGATATTTTTGGCAATCTAGGCGTCTAGGGTATCATTTTCTACTAAATTTTGGACGCTGAATCCAATGAAGTGGGTTCCAGAACAATTGGCACCCACCGGAAGAAGTTATGGTTCAAAATGGGTACCTATCTACCCATTTCGAGTGTGTTTTCGAGATTTCTGGTACCTAGGCGTTTGGGGTATCATTTTCTACTAACTTTTGGGCGTAGAATCCAATGAAATGGGTCCGGGACCCGCTACATCCATTGTTTCCCCCATTTTCCCCATTTTGAAGAAATGAGTCTCCATGTGCCTGGTCCGAGAAATAACCAACCCGTGTGAATGAATTTGCAGCGTTTTTCTTGTTCTCTTCTTTCATATATGCAGTGAGAAGGGAAAAATTAAAAAATCTTTTTCCTCCAAAATGCTTTCTTTTGAAATATCAGAACGCACAATAATATCCCAAATTCGAAAATGTTCCCGAATGACAAAAAGTCTAATTTTTTTCACAAACTCCATTTTGGCGTTTGACTACATTTGGTAGCCTGCTCATCACTAGCCCGATTCCCGTTCTTCTGCAACTATAAGAAATCATTGTAAATGAAGTCGCCGCGTAGTTTATCCTTATCCTTCGTTTCTATTAGAACGTCACATACATTTAGATGGTACCATTGCAAGGTGGTGCATTTTTGTTGAACCTCCACCTGCCTCATCTCCAATTACTGCACACCCTTTCCCGACAAATAGTTGTTTCACCTTCAACCTGTGACATTTCATTCGTACAAGACCTTACTGGGTTTCCAAGGCTTTTTTCGCTTGCTCCTTTGCATCCTTCATACACCGATCAAGACATGACATCACCACTCGCGGGCCCCGCTTTTACGAGTCCTTGATCCTCCGCCAAGGCCTCCTCAACCTTACATTCCAAAACCAACCTCGCCGAAGCCGACGCAAGGTTGCTCGAAAAAACTCACATCTGGTGTCTTCCTTTCGGGGAAGCGGCTATTTTTCACTGCTGATCCGCTTTTGAGGGTCTTCAACAATTGGAATACCTTATTTAGCGGAAAACATCACTGTATTCGACTCCGGAATCGCGATAGAATCGCCCCATGAGGAAAATTCTAGAAGTATCCGCTGGCTCTCAGTGTACAGATTTTATTGACACTCCCGGTCAATCGACAAAGCCTCTAGTATTAGGTGTTCGATGAATCTGAATCACAGTAATGACAATAACGCTAAAATCCCCCTCATTCGACGACAGAATAAAGTTGACCGTCGGTGAAAAAAATACGATGACGAAGTTTTGATTTCGAAAAACAATTTGAGTGACCTTGCTCCCAGCGAGCTGATTGAGAGCCCAGAATGAAACAATATTTTTCCCTTGAAGATGAGACCGATGTTTGAGATCGCCTTTTTTTTCCTCGTTTGATGACCGCGGAGTTGTTTGTGGAACCCACGAACTTGCTCGCAAAATTTTGAGTTGGCGTTTCGGCGAAAATAACTCAAAACAACAAACTCGAGCGATGAGTCGAGCTCGTGGCCTGTCAACCGAGGTTCGCAGGACTTTTCGACTGAGGGCGAAAAAGATACCGGCGGCGTGCAATAATCGTCTTTGAAAATCGGATTCCTACTAGATGGATTGCCCTCTTCTGCCTCTTCTAGTAGTGGAACAAGCACAAGGTGTAGAATTTACGGTCGTTATTGAACGGTCTCATTAAGAATTGTAAACTCGTCACAAAATGATTTGACGTCATTGAACTCCTCACGTCACTTCTTCCATTTTCCTTCACTCTCGTTCGCTATCATTACCAGATGCTTACCTAAGATGATAGGTGAAGAATTCACACATCCACTTCCGCCTTTTATACCCAGGTAGTAAGAGTTCGAATGACCTCAACAGATTACAGAGGTTCAAGAGGTGACAAGTGGGCTGAATTTTGAAGGAATCAAACGGTCTGATGACTTTTATGAACGTTTGGAGAGCATGATGAGGGATGATAGAAACTCTGAGACTTATGATAACTAGACAATTCAAAGCGTGAAAGATAGGATTTTCATAGATTCAAAACAAAGAATGTTGCAGCTGAGGCAACACGACGCTCAGCAACGCCACTTATCTCTCTATAGTGCTCATCTCAGCTGAATATTCCTATTGAAGTACCTTGCGAATGATGATTATAAATAAATAGGTATAATAAGGTAACATAACATGAATAAAGGCTGGAATTTTGCTGGCTATAATCAGCCCCGCACCTTTTTGAATTTGGGGCATTTTTTCTATATTTTTCAATTGCATTCCTTGCACTTTTTTGTTTTTGCCTTTGTTGGTGTTTTTACTAAGGTGAAAAACCATTATTAAATGGATTTAAATAGGTAAAATGGTTGGACCCTTTTTTGGGGGGTGCTAGAGATTTGTCAGTGCATGATTATTATGATAATCTTTCTCAGAACACTCAGTTAAAATTTCGCCGTTCATTAGAAGACGAGTTAAGTAGATTCTTACATCTGAAGATGTACAAATTTAACACAGAGAAAACTGCTTTGGCATTTAAATTTTTTTCTCGTTTTTTTAAATAATTTATTGAAACCGCATCTCAATAATCTTTTCAAGTTTATTTTTTATGAACCAACTGGGTTAACATTGTAACAGTACTGTCTTTGCATTTCAGTAAAATGAATAAACATCAGCCGTGGAATTCCAACAACATTAATTATTCAAATTACATAATATTAACTTTTTGCATGTGTGGGGAGAGTGGCTTGAAGAATCCAAAGAGTAGCACAAAGACTTTTAAAAATTCGATTTTTGGGACATTTTTATTATTTCCATCCATTAAAAATGTGTATTCGAATCACAGTATCGGAAATGTGCTATACTCACGGCTTCGGCCTCAAACAGGTCTGCCTTTACTCACCTGCAACAAATGTAATAGAATGAATAAGAATTAAAGGAGGCGCTGAGGGAAAAATATGCTTGGTACCTTTTAGAGCATTGTGGGAATTTTTACGTTATTATCTCTTAAGATGACGGAATATCAATGAGACAGGCTCTCCCTTTTATCAACAGGAGCTTTGTTTTTGTTGTTAAAGTTTAGGTTTTAGACGAATTATACTTTTAATGAGTCGGGCAAGAAATGAACCTTTGCCTAGCAATCACATCGCATGACTCAACGTTCCTGCTAATTTTGGCTTGTACCAATATTTACGTAATACCGTTTTATTTCTTTGTTCCCAGACGGCGTAGCGAACGAAATACCCTCGAAAACTGCCAACCTTCGAATGGTCGCTCCCAAAATCAAGATCACCCCCATCGACAAGAAGACTGTACGCTGCGAACGACACGTGGAAAAAATGTTGATCCGAGGGGAGCACATAGTGATGATTTCTATAGACACAGTCCGGACTTCTGATATTTCGAAGACAGCAAAATAATCGAGTGTTGATTATTTGTATTCAATACTTGTAGTATTTGTGTATTTTTTTACCAAATAAATCTTATTTTGCTCGTAATGAGACTTGAAGACATGCACTTTTAATGAGAACCATCGCCTGAATAGGAAGAAGAATCTTTGTAATTTATCCTTGCTTTGTTCGATATATGACGTAGTGAGTTTGTCCATGCGCTCATATAATCTCATGTAATCTCATGTATGCTCACGATGTGCTCGTCCTACGTGAAAGGATTCGCCGCATTAACAGGAGAAAACCCACCCCGGAGTTACTCTAGGCACATCACTATGTTCACTTTTACCGTCTCTCAGCCGTCTGGCCACCACCGGCCATAATAAACGTCAGCAGGCTTGACGTCGAAACACCCTTCTTTTGTCAAATAAGTTTGTACCGAACTCAGAGCCACTCGACAAACGTGGTGATGACCAACAAGATAACTATTGCCTCATCAAGCCTTGCTCGAGCTTATTATGGCCAACCCAGGAATACCCAGCCTACTCAGCATTCAAATCCAACCATCATTCTCGAGTAAGTAGTTGGTCCAAGTGCTGTTAATTTAGTGAGCACCGCACTATAGTACCTAGTTCATAGCACGTCATTGAGAATGATTCATTCCTGTCCCAATAAGATCCCGGTTTTCAGGCTGTGCTCCCGTACATCGAACCACCGAGGAAGTACCGCCGATTTAACGGGGCACAATATTTATGGATGTGAACCTCATTTAATTGAATCCTCTCTATTTCTGTTACTTCGAACCGCGCACAAGACATCCGCATGGTTGAGCGCCAGTCGTGAAGGTGAAGATGAGGATTTTGAGATAAAAGCGGTCTCGAGGCCCCTGCTGTTCATTTTACACGGAACTGGCCTCGATCTTCTGGCCGATTTGACTTACAGCTCTGTTTATTGACGCAGGTAAATGATTTTCGCTTTCAACCTTCGACAACGGGGTCCTTACATAGCCGGTCGTTAAGACTTGAAATCCTTGAGACGCCTTCACGGCTAGCGGGCTCCACGACGGAGATAATAGTCGGCGTCTTCTCTAGTCTGTCAATGATGATGGCCTGATGATATTCTTTTCAATAGAGCCATGAAGTTCAATGATTCAAGTTATTGAGGAAGTTACAGCAGGGAAAACGAACACCGACCACCCTTATGTACGACTCCTCACTCTGGTAACAGCCGCGGGGAGGATTTTAAGAGCTGTCAAAAGATAATGATTAACAATAACACATTTCAAGCTTATTAAACACGCAACAAACCTCGATTACATGATACGACCTGATCATAATGAATGTATTGATTGTATAACTAAGTATAAAGACATGTTTCCTTTAATAATGATGTTTACCATGTTATAAAACGCTGAAGGTTGTGTACGTACACTTTAGCGGTTCTCATGAATTATCAACAGAGGGTGTTCAGCCCCGTACGCGGAGCAGGCAACACGTGTTGTGGGATTTTATCGTAAAGAACGTGGTTTTTCTCGAGCCAAATAGCTCAGGTGTCGGGTTATAGTTGCATCGTTAAGTCAAAATAATTCGTCGAAATTAGAGGATCTGGAATAACTTTTTTCGGAAGCATGTCCGCAGATAACTGAAACAGCTCATTGAAGAAGGGTTCGCCTTCACTGCAGCAAAGGAGCTGACGCAGCGCTATCGTGTTCCTTCAGTCTCATGGTTGCAACCTGACGAGACTAGATAATACGAAATACAGCCTCTTTGACATTTTCATGGAATAATTGTGAGACTTGGAAGTTTTAAGGGATGTCATCGACAAAAAAAAAAAAACGCTGCGAATTCTTTCACAGGGGTTGGTTAATCCTTGGAACAGACGCATGGAGGCTCATTCCAATCAACTCACCGTCCTACATTTGGCAAAAAATGATACCCCACACGCCTAGGTACCGGAATCTCGAAAACACACATTCGAAATTGGTAGATAGATACCCATTTTGACCAATTACCTCTTCCGGTGAGTGCTAATCGTTCAGGAACCCGTCTTATTGGATTCAGCGTCCAAAATTTAGTATAAAATGATACCCCACACGCCAAGGTACCAGAAATCTCAAAAACACACGTTGTGTCAAAAATGTGTTTTTCGAAAAACGGATTTTCAAGATTTTTGGCGATGTAGGCGTGCGGGGTATCATTTTCCATTAAATTTTGGACGCTAAATCCAATTAAATGGGTCCCGGGACAATTGGCGCCCACTGGATGAGGTTATGGGTCAAAAAACCTATCTACCCATTTTGAATGTGTTTTTCGAAATTTCTGGTACCTAGGCGTGTGGGGTATCATTTTCGACTAAATTTTGAGACCCTGAATCGATTGGAGTAAGTCCCCATGCGCCTGGTCCGAGGAATTACCAACCCCTGTGAATGACTTTGCAGCGTGTTGTATCAATGATTTGCAAATGCTCGTATGAAGAAAAAGCTATAAAGTGAATAAATCTTTATTATACGAAATATTATGAAATGTTATTACGAGTACTTTGGTTTTATTGTTACTAATATTTTGGATAATTGAGAGAAAACCAAATTATTGACAATATAATTCATCATGTAAATTAATTAATGAAATACTCTTCATGAACTCCGGTGACCTAGTTTCTTTTCACAGTATGGCTGAACCTCTGTATTATAATATGTTTAAGTTACCCGGAACGACAATAAAGGAATTGATCAAATTTTCAGCGCCAAGAACAAGAATAATTGTGAAAAATTAATTAACATTCATCTACGTACTTAATAATGTTTTACCTTTGACCAACGGTTCTCTGAATAATATAATTGAGAAAAACCAAGGACAACTCTCGGTCTACTACGTAATATTCATGTTGCATTGTATTTATATTGTGAGCAATGCGAGGTAAAACGCTGCAAATTCTTACACAGGGGTTGGTTATTTGTCAGACCAGCGCATGGAATCTTATTTAAAAACATGGAGGAAATGGGGAAAACGGTGGGTGCGGCGGGTCCCAGACCCATTCCAATCGATTCAGCGTTCAAAATTTAGTGGATTATGATACCCCACACGCCCAGGTACCAGAAATCTCATAAACACATATTCAAAATAAGTAATATATACCCAATATGACTCATAACTTCTTCCAATGGGCGCCAGTCGTCCTGGGACCCACTTCATTGGATTCAGCGTCCAAGATTTAGCGGAAAATGATACCCCACACGCCTAGGTTCCAGAAATCTCAAAAACACATATTCAAAATGTGTAATATATACCCAATTTGACCCATAACTTCTTCCAGTGTGCCGATCTTTCTGGGATCCATTCCATTGGATTCAGCGTCCAAAATGTAGTGGACAAATATATCCCACTCGCCTAGATCGCCCAAAATCTCGAAAATTCATTTTTCAAAAAACACATTTTGACCCCTACCACGCCCAAATTTGGTTTGGGCGTGTGGGGTATCATTTTCCACTAGTCATGGACACTGAATCGATTGGAATGGGTCTGGGACCCGCCGCACCCACCGTTTTCCCCATTTCCCCCATTTTGGTTGGTTATTCCTTGAATAATCAACCTATGTTTTCATGCAAATGGTCAACCTCTCCGATTCGGCTCAAAATTTTTTTCTGGACGTTTCATGATGTCCTGATCAAAAAAGGTCAATGTCCGTCCGCCGTACGCCGTACGCCGTCCGCCGTCCACGCCGTTTTTGGTAGTAGAAAATTTTCTAAAAATCTGAAAATTGGGCCAGGGGTCCTGTTCGCCGGTCCTAGGACGGTCCTCCAAGCTTTTCAGACCAGGAATCGGAACCAAAATTTGGGCGGGTAGGGGTCCAAAATTGTTTTTTGAAAAATGGATTTTCGAGATTTTGGGTGATTTGAGGCGAGTGGGGTATCATTTTCCACTAAATTGTGGACGCCTGAAGATCCAATGAAATGGGTCCAACACGATCGGCACCTTCTGGAAGAAGTTATGGGTCAAATTGGGTATATAATTACCCATTTTGGAAATATGGGTTTTTGGGAGATTTTTGGAACCTAGGCGGTGGGGGGTATCATTTTCCGCTAAATCTTGGACGCTAATTTCAATGATGGGTCCCGGAACGATTGGCACCCTCTGGAAGAAGTTATGGGGTCAAATTGGGTATATAGTACCCATTTTGAATATGCGTTTTCGAGATTCCGGTACCTGGGGCGTGTGGGGTATCATTTTCTACTAAATTCTGGATCCTGAATCGATTGGAATGGGTCTGGGACCCGCCGCACCCACCGTTTTCCCCATTTCCCCCATGTTTTTAAATTAGTTTCCATGCGCCTGGTCTGACGAATAACCAACCCCTGTGTAAGAATTTGCAGCGTTTTTGATCTAGACACCATGAAACGTCCAGAAAAAATTTTTGAGCCAAATCGGAGTGGTTGACCATTTGCATGAAAACATAGGTTGATTATTCAAGGAATAACCAACCAAAACGTCCTTTAACGTTGAAAGTCGTTGAGATTATCGTGGAAAACCGTCGAGCCATGGTGGTTGGTGTGATCCAGTTCAACTGGACGAGTCGTTAGTGAGATTTCGGTATTTTCGTCTCGGCCCCCTCAGAAACGAGCTCCTTCCAATTCCCTTTCAACGGGACAGGGAAAGTGGCAGAGCTTTCACTCGGGTTAGAGTTCTCTGGAGTCCGCAAGGTGAAAGTCCAAGTCCCCTCTTCCAGCTGTATCGCTGCCATCACTGACCACTATCCGCTTCCCACATCGCCAAACCTTGTTGGTCCAGCGGATATTTCGAATTTTCTAATATTACTGGACACAGCTCCGTTGTTCGGCCCTCCACGACAACTTTTCACTGCACAAACCTTAATGAATATGAGTTTTTCACAGTCTGCTGTGTAGGTACCGTTTAACAACAGTCAACAAAATCCCCCCATTTTATTCCTTCATCATCCATTCTTTCGATCCCCATCGTCTGAAGGATGATTTCTGTACAAAGTCTTGATAAGGGCTTTCCTTACCTGTGATAGGCTTATGGTGAGTCATTCAGGAGTTTCCTCGACTCTTCTACTATCTGTTTTTCAGCTTTCATTTTGGCATCCATCTATCCATTTCCAGCTCTTCCGTCAACCTATACTGTTCCTTGTTTGGTTTATTACCATCTTCTAGCTTCTTCCTCTTTTGTACTTCATCTTTATCACTTTTTGATTCAGGTTCTTCCTTCTTATGCCAATCCTCTTTCTCCAACTCTTGTTGAGCCTTCTGCACTTCCTTTGATTTTTCTGATTCCAATTTCTTCTGCTCCTCTTTCTTGTAACACTTTTTAATTTTCTCCCTTTTCTTGTTTTAATTGTGTTCCTTTAGATTCTGGCGGTTTCTTCTTCTCGTTCTCAAGTTTTGCCTGCACTTTTTCTTGTTCTTCTTTCACTAAGTCATCAGTACATAATTAACTATTCACCAAAAAAAACTCCAATCTTAGAAATGTTTATACATATAAATCTGTATATTGTCCGACATATCAATATTCTTCCAACACTTTTTCTAAGAAATCCAGAGAGACAAGGGAATATTCGCATCCACAAAACTCATCGCGAACGAGTCAAGTGGTGGAAACAAACAGCCTGTAGAACCACAACTGAGCTCATGCCATTATCGCACTGTCTACCAAGATATCACCAGAGCACTAGCTATCGCTCTATTGGATAAGATACCTTTTGCTAATTACATCCATCAAGAGCGAGGAATAACGATCAAAGCTACCCAGCCACCTAACGATTCGTCGTCGGACAGGATAAACGACCACAGTCCGATACCAGCTTGATAAATATAAGCTTCGAATACGATACCCATACAATGGGATTCAATGAATCATCCTGATCTGGTGACAAGTTGTATTAATTTCGAGTCGCTCTCAACCTGCCTAAATCCCTCATGATATTTACAAAGGATTTCAAGTCACTACTGCAATGGTGGTATTCAGATTATCAATTTGATAATTTGATAATTAATTATGGTGAAATATTAATTTTGAAGTTGTGGAAGGGTGATTTCAAATAGTCCAATCAAAACAGTCCCAAACAAAAGAATTAAAAACAAGTGTTGATGATATTGTTGTACTTTTTTGTTGGAGGTCCTGTAGGGACTTTTTCCAGGGCTTGTACTGGATAGTAACTCTGTACGCCGTCGGCACCTGGTCAACTCGGCCAATATCAGGAAGCTGAGGTCCTTCCCGAGGAGGTGACAGTAGGCTCTGGGATGCCGAGGAGGGCGATAGCTGAAGGACATCACCACCATTGCCTCTGAGAGGGTCGCCATAGAGCAAATAGAATTCCCCGATGGCGTGCGGGAAAACGAAACTAGCCCATTTTTCAGCCCAATGAAATAATCACCAGCCCACGACCAAAGGGGCCCTTTGCAACCCCGCCTTACGCACGCTAAAGGGCGGGGTCTCCCCAAGCATATTGCTTTCTATCCCCCCCCCCCCCCCCTACTTTGGCCGCCCCCGGGGTGGACTCCCCCTCATTTGAAGGTGCCCGATCAGCCATCCCAACTGATACCTAGCTGGTTTCCGGTTCTAGTTTGGTCCTCGAAACTTTTCAGCCCGATCGGACCAAATTTGGGCGGGGTAGGGGTCAAAATGTGTTTTCGGCGATCTAGGCGTGTAGGTCGAGGGTTTGTAGATTAGTTTTACAGACAAGGCAGGTAAGAGAACTCAATATACTCAAATCACAACGCAGTTAGGATCGTCGACTGTGACTCATAATCACTACGTAATATCACAGGAATATTCGTGATGTATGAAACTCCTGGAAAACTTGTAAGCTTACAGTACATGTAAATACATGTTAACCCTGATTTGAAAGAGCATTTTAGCTCACGCACAACATTTTAATGATTTTCTAATTATTTTGCCTATAAATCACGATGACTGTAGGGAAATGGTATGGGTTCTCGGAATGTTGAAAAAAACTCGACCGAATCTGTCCGTGTGCCACTATACATGAATGACCCAAAAATTGAGCCAGTGAAGTAATATTGCGTAATATTGTGAATCGTTGGTACCTACGCAGTACCTTCAATTTGATGGTGTTCGATGGCCAACGACAGGTGACGCGTTTTTCCTAAATGTGTTCGACAGTTTGATATTCTAAAAGTACATGGTCAAAAGAGTTGATAATCATTTCCACGTCGGTACTGGACAAGCTACTTATTTAATAATATTAGTCAGCAATAAAGATCCCAATGAGCCCAGTTGCCTGTTTTTTACCAGTCAGCGGCCTTGAGGATCCAAGGTTGCTTTGGAAAAGAAAACTCGAGCTGGAGACGACCTCGCTGAAAAACACTGTGACCTTTTTCTTTGACGATTTATTATTTTAAGCTTTATATTATAAGGTTTTAATTAAGGTTAAATGATATTTACTTGATTCTTAGATAATTGAAATTTTCCAGTGCCCCCAAAAAGAAGCACGTTTATGAATGAAAGACAGAAAATCCTCAGTTTCTTCCCAACTAGTTGCAACATCGAGTAAAGTATATGCGAGAACATGTGAAAGTATGCCTCACACGCTGAAAATCATGAATATCCACGTTCAAGGTGACCAATGTTTGTTGTGTACCTTCCGTAAATGAACGCCACCGATTTGCACATGGAGCCCAGATCTACGAAATTTCCAATTTGTCAAACATTGAATGGCCTAGACCACAGAAGGAAATTCTTTAAGACCCTGCAAATTCCTTCACAGAGGTTGATTACTCCTCGGACCAGGCGCATGGAGACTCATTCGCCTAAATCGCCGAAAATATCGAACATGGAGAAAATAGGGAAAACTGTGGGTGTGACGTGTACCTACCCATTCCAATCGATTCAGGGTCCAAAATTTCTACTACCAAAATCGGCCTGACGGACGGACATTTGCTAATTTTGATCTAGACACTTTAAAACGTCCAGAAAAAAATGTTAGGCCAAATCGGAGAGATTGACTTTTTCCATGAAAACATAGGTTGATTATTCAAAGAATAACCGAAAATTCAGAATAAATAATGATTGATACGATTTTGTACCAACTTTTGTTTGAGGTATTGACAAATTTCATGTCAAGCTGTTGTCCACTCCCACGAGTTTTCTGACGAATGATAGATCCTTTAACTAATCTTCCCGTTTATGAATTACGATAGCGTGAGGCCCTGAAAATTGTGAGGGAATAAGGTCGCAAGGCTCTCAGTTACCAACTCGCGGCAGGAGAAAGCAAACCCGTGGCGAAAGTGAACACAAGATCACTGGGTCAGAGAGAAAGTAATTTTTTTCGACTGATATGGAAAAAATACAGAACCACAGTAGCAGACAAATTCGGCAAGGATGTTTTTTTCAGGACTTAATTTGAACGCTGCAAATTCATTCACAGGGGCTGGTTACTCCTCGGACCAGGCGAATGGAGGCCCATTCCAATCGATTCAGCGTCCAAAAATTAGTTGAAACGATACCCCACACGCCTAGATTGCAGAAAATTTCGAAAACTCATTTCTCCAGAAATACATTTTGACCCCTATCCTCCCCTAACGCCAACCCCAACCCCACACGCCTAAGTACCAAAAATCTCGAAAATCCATTTCTCGAAATACACATTCTGACCCCTATCCCACCCAAATTTGGTCCGATCGGGCTGAAAAGTTTCGAGGACCAACTAGAGCCGGAAACGGATATGAAAGCCCCTGGATAAAAAGCCAGGATAGGCCAAAATCAAAACAAGCCAGACGTCGTGAACAGAACTAGTAGGCAACTAAATTGGAAACTAGAGGAAGTGAGACGCTCAGCAAGGCTCATGGGGTGGGTTCTACCCCATGATGTAGCAACCCCCTGTAAAGGGCTTCCTCCTGAGGAGGCGCCTGTTGAGTGGTTTCAGACCACTTCATCATCAGAGTATGTTATTTTCGAAATTTATTCAACGTTGGACCTCTGCCAAACGCCATTTCACCTTAGGATCAACCCATGTTCAAAATTGATATGGAACGTTGAATTTGTTTTGCTATTGGGCAAAATCTCAGTTTGAAGCAAGTTTATATTTATTTTCTTCGAAATTTTATTGGGCAGCGGTGGTATATCCTTGATATTATTTCTTCCTGATTTGGGACTTAGTCGAATATTTTGCAGCGTTTTCGTTCTAAGCGGACAAGCTCATCCCCATAGCGTCATACTTTCTAAGGGACGAGGCTCATATTCCTTTTTGAAGCCACTTACGAAAAATGTTTCTCTTCTTTTGGAAACTAGTAGGTAAATGAGAATCACAAAACTCAAATTCACTCTCCTCCGAATCGACGACGTCGCCTCCACATCTCTCTCGCGTTCACCTTTGAAATTCTGTCGTAACGCGTATTTATAATCCAACTTTATTTTTAACCGAGTCGTCTATTACTTTCAACGTTTTTTTTTCCTATTTGGCTCGGGCGTAATGAGATGGCAACGCGAGCGGATAAGTTCAACGCACCTACGAAGGGACTCCACTTGGCACGAGCCATGATTAAAAAAAAACATATATTAAAAAAGTTGCAAGCTCGGACAATTAAATTGTAGTGAAAATGTGTAGATCTTCATTTTAATTACTGAGAATGAAATGGAAAGTGTCGCGGAGCTCGTTTGAGTCACGTTTTTTGGCAGCAGACGACGTCTTGTCGCTTGGAGAGTTCAGTGATCTGAAATGAGCTTCTGGACGGATGTGTATCAACTGACCAAGCCGCCTGAGTGCATTATTTCCAACCCATTTTGGGAGCCAGACGATAATACAATATCACAAGAGGGGAGAAGATCGGTGAACTTAACGAGCGATTGCGAAGGTCGGGAACTAGTGAATTTCACCGATAAAATCCGATGCAGTTTTCAAGCAACGTTTGATATTATTGAATGGACGACAACGTTTGATCGTTTTGCGTAAATTTAGAAACAATTAAAATAGAGAGCGAGGGTGAAGAAAATAAAGATGCAACGAAGTATTCAGTGAAAAGGATTATTAATTCTAGCATTGAATATTAAATTGGTAATAAGGGCAAAACCTAGAAAATTAAGGAGCTCCTTGGAAAACAGAATGATAAATAATCTTAGATTTAGCCTAATTGCTTACTTTAGGTCTAAAATTAGGGGTTTCGATCATCAGACCAGACGGGGTAAAACAATTAAAATATTATTCCTGACTGTATCGACGAAGACGAGTGAAGCACGCGCTGAGGACAGCAAAACCAATAAATTGCTGGTAGACGATTTACGAATGCAACGATATGTGTGGTAGCGATACGGCTTAGTCGACATTGGTTTACGGACAAAGTCCGGACGACCAAAATAGACTGTTGCCAGAGGATGCAGATGCTGATGACCCAAATTGAGAGGTGGTCACGTTGGCAAAGCATGACGCCAAAATGAGACTGATTGCGGGATGCGATGACCCAAATCTAGAGGTGCTCAGGCTTGACAAAGTCTGGACGACCAAGAAGATACTGTTTTGCATAATGCGATGACCCAAGTGAGAGTGGGTTCAGCATTGGCAAAGCGTGACACCAAAATAGACTAGATTGCGGGATGCTGATACCCAAATCTATAGTGGCTCAGCGTTGACAAAGTCTGACGACCAAGAAGAGACTGTTTGCAGAATGCTGATGACCCAAATTGAGAGGTGGTTCAGGCATTGGCAAAGCCTGACGACCAAAATGAGACTGATTGCGGGATGCTGATGACCCAAATCTAGAGGTGGCTCAGGCGTTGACAAAGTCTGACGACCAAGAAGAGACTGTTTGCAGAATGCTGATGACCCAAATTGAGAGGTGGTTCAGGCATTGGCAAAGCCTGACGACCAAAATGAGACTGATTGAGGGATGCTGATGACCCAAATCTAGAGGTGGCTCAGATGTTGACAAAGTCTGACGATCAAAAAAGACTGATTGTGGGATGCTAACGACCCGAATTGAGAGATGGCTCAGGCGTTGACGATTCCTGACGAGCATGAAGAGACTGATTGCTACATGCTAATGGCCCGAATTGAGAGGTGGCTCAGGCAATGGAAAGCCTTACGAGACTGATTACGGTATGCTGACGACCCAAATTGAGAGATG
Source organism: Cyrtorhinus lividipennis (assembly GCA_019603395.1). Taxonomy (NCBI): domain Eukaryota; kingdom Metazoa; phylum Arthropoda; class Insecta; order Hemiptera; family Miridae; genus Cyrtorhinus; species Cyrtorhinus lividipennis. The sequence continues at coordinate 8,093,103 of CM034005.1, forward strand.
GCTCAGGCATTGGCAAAGCCTGACGACCAAGAAAAGACTGATTGCTGGATGCTAATGGCCCAAATTGAGGGGTGCCTACGGGTGCAACGGAACCTGTTGACTGCATTTGATCAGCCTTTTATGAATATTCAGCGATTCTGGTAGTATTCAACTATAGTGAGTGAGTGTTGTAGATCGATTCAAAGTATGATCATTGGAAACGCACCACCCTATCATAGCGTATTGAGCGAAGTAGCGGGCGGTCTGCGGCCCTATTACGTATATTTCTACAAGGTCCGAAATGTTACTGTTGACACTAACAGTAACCAAAAGCCCTGCAAATGTACATAGTAGTCTTATTATTCCAAATATATTTTGCGAGAAAGATTAATTTTGAAGTCTTCAAACTGCCTACTTATTAAAAATAAATGTATAAGCATTACATTTTCAACAGAATTATGTACCTACTTATGAATTTTTAAAACTTTTACCCTTTACTTGCCTCTGTTTATGGTAACGGTAACTGACCCCTCTCAATCGGTTTGGCACCATTTGCCTTCAGCGCAGTTGGTCTTATCGTGTTGAAAGTTGAGAGGAAAAAGTGCATATTATTACCGAGCTTGGTATTGCTTTACTTAGTAACCACACTTGACTGGACATGCGTAGGAGAGTCTATCACCCATCAGTAGGGCAACAACAAATTATAGGGCAGAAAACTAGCGCCACAGCAACGTGCTAATCACCTTTTCATGGTGCTCAGTAATCTGATTATGCATACGAGGAACCACTCATTCAAACGGGATATCAATCCGTTCTGTGTTCCACATCAACCTCTACTCGATGGATAATCGAGTGGATAATTTCAAAGATTACAAATGCGAAGACGTCACAATCTCAAGCGCTGGGATGAAGTCATTATTTTCGGAGGAGTAGGTAACACGATAGCACCATCCGACTTCATTAATGGGCTTCTTTAAGTTTTCTACACAGCTTAATAACATTTTGGGTTTGGTTGGTTATTCCTTGAATAATACGCCGTACGCCGTCCACGTCGATTTTGGTAGTACGATAACATTTTCTAAAAATCTTAAATTTTGGTCAGGGGTTCGTTTCCGACTCTAGTGGGTCCTCAAACCTTTTCAGCCCGATCGGACCAAATTTGGGGGTGGAGGTGGAGGATAGGGGTCAAAATGTGTTTTTCGAAAAATGGATTTTCGAGATTTTCGGCGATCTTGGCGTGTGGGGTATAATGTTCAACTAAATTTTAAACGATGAATCGATTTGAATGAGTCCACGGTCTCCTGGTCCATGGAATAACCAATCGTTGTGAGATAATTTGCAGCGTTTTTTTCGCCAATAACACCCCCTCGCTCACGGTCGTCCTTGGTCATTCCCCTTTCGCTGCACTTTCACTGCATCTAAGTTCTTTCGTTAGGAACTGTTCCTACTCAGGCGCTTCCCGTTGGCCTATCCTCTGTAACTGTGGAAGAAATAGAAAGTGCACTTCACGGACGAACTGCAGGGGCAGGCGTTCACTTAATCGCTAGGAAAAGGCGGATGCATTTTTTTGAAAACCAACGCGATTTTCCGGGTCCGAGTAAGCCAACAAGCGGAGGAAAAAACCGTCATTCTAACTATTTAACACGGAGAACGGGAACGTAAACCTGGAAAAAATCGTTATGGTTTTTCTCAAATAAACCTAGCTTTATGAACTAGAACGAGCTGCGTTTACGATGGAAACTACGTCTTCGTAAATAATTTGCTCTAAAGGAATACCGTTTAAAATCAAATTTTGGACAACCTGAGTAGGTAATTTCGTACTGATGAATCAATATTTTAAGTGAGGCCCTGATCCTAGTAAAAGTTATCTTTTCAAAATGACCAACAGTGCCCAGAAGTGGTCATTCAGTATTTTAGAATTCCGAAATCCAGACAATCTACAAGTGTTCCTAACTCAAATTCCATTTAGAAATTAGCCGGGAACTTTGGATGTGACTCGTATTCTTGCGACACTCGAAAAGGCCCTGACTAGGTCAAAGAGAAAGTTCCCACAAGAGAGGAAAAGTGGCTCGCGGAATTACATGGTATCCTCGCGGCAAGGACTTGGGGAGGGCCTTGCTCTTGCGTGGAATACTACGTCAGGACTTGGAAAAGAGTAATGCCAATTGCCCGAATGAACGAAGTTGAAAGTTTTGATTACTGCTGTCCCCCTGGAACTTAATTTGAAGGAGTAGAATTCTCCTGACAATGCTTCGGTGTGAGATATGTACAGCATGATACGTACAAATCTGCTCCTATATTTTCATGCCAAAAGTCAATCTCTCCGATTCGGCCCGAAAAAATAGTTTCTAAGCGTTTCAAGGTGTCTAGATTCTAAAAATCCGAAATTTTGGTCAGGGGCCCGTTTCCGGCTCTAGTTGGTTCTCAAAACTATTCACCCCAAGCGGACCGAATTTGAGGGAAAGGGAGGGGGCAAAATGTTTTGTTCAAAAAATGAATTTTAGAGATTTTTAGCGATCTAGGCGTGTAAGGTATCATTTTCGACTAAATATTGGACCCTGAATTCAATGAGTCGGGTCCCTGTTACGATTGGTTGGAAATCTCTGTTCTAAATGGGTATCTATATACCCATTTTGAAAGTGGGTTTTCGAGATTTCTGATACCTAAGCGTGTGGGGTAATATTTTCGACTAATTTTTGGACGCTGAATCGATTGAAATGAGTATCCATGAGCAAGGTCCAAGGAATAATTAACCCCTGTGAACGAATTTACAGCATTTTTAATTGACTATAACAGCTCCTTTCATATTTTGTTAAAACCATAAACCGTATCATCCCTAAATTCGAAAAAAAAAAATTACAGGCATTGAAGCGAGATTATGGAGACGCAGTGGGTTTGGAGTGTCCCAGACTCATTTCAATCGATTAAGCGTCCAAAATATAGTGGAATGTAATACCTCACATAGAGAGGTAGGTACGCATTTTGACCTACTCCCACGACCTACAGGCACCAATCGCACCAGGACCAATCTCAATAGATTCATCGTCCGAAATTCAGTGGAAAACGATACCCCTCACGTCTAGTTCCCAATCAACTTCTCCCGATCAAACTCTATTCGGACCGATTTTTCGAATAATGTCTACTACCAAAAACTGTGTGGACGGCGTACGGCGACCATAATAAATTAAAATAAATAAATCACTCGGGTGGATTTGAAAACTATCTCATTCGTATCATTGAAGTTGAATGCAAGATCTTGGAAGATTTATTAGAATCAATGTCAAAATTAAAAATTACTAAATTATTCCTGAAATGAGTTGGTGAAGATCGATAATCGCGAATATTGCTTAAAATTGAGAAATCTATTTATTGGTTGATTATTCCTTGAATAATCACAAAAAGATCCGGAATAATCACAAAATGAATTTTCAAAAAATATATTATCCATATTTACGGCGATCTAGGCATGTGGGGTAGCATTAAACACGAAATTTTGGACGCTGAATCCATGAGATGGGTCCCGGAACGATTGGCGTCCACTGGAAGAAGTTATGGGTCAAAATGGGTACCTCTCTACCTATTTCATAGGTGGGTTTTCGAGATATCTGGTACCTAGGCGTGAGGGGTATCATTGTCGATAAAATTTTGGACCCCGAATCGATTGGAATGGGTCCGGGACACGCAACACCCACAGTTTTCCCCATTTTCTCTGTTTGATATTATCGGCGATTCGGGCGTTTGGGGTGTCACTCCTGGTCCGAAGAACAACCAACCCCTGTGAAAGAATTTGCAGCGATTTTTTATAGTGAGTGAGTTGGTGAGAATATCTCTCCGCAAACCTGAGATTACTTCATCAAAGATACTCTAACTTCACAGTTGATTTCAGAATTTGCAATATTATAGAGATTGGGACGAAAAGAGGGGAGGGATTGAATAAATCCAAAATGCAAATTCTTTCTCACGGGTTGGTTATTCCTCGAACCCAGCGCATGGAGACTCATTTGTTCAACATGGGGAAAATGGGGGAAACAGTGGGTGTGACGGGTCCCCGACCCATTTTAATCGATTCAGGGTCCAAAATTTAGTGGAAAATGATACCCCACGCGCCTAGGTACCAGAAATCTCAAAAACACATTCCGAATGGGTAGATATAGATACCTAATTTGACCCATTTGGAGCCAATGGTTCTGGGACCCATTTCATTGGATTCAGCGTCCAAAATTTAGAGGACAATTATTTCCCGCACGCCTAGAACGCCAAAAATCTCGAAAGTTCGATTTTCGATATACACATTTTGACCCCTAATTTGGTGCAATCGGGCTGAAAAGTTTCTAAAATTTCAGATTTTTATAAATTTTTCTACTACCAATGTCGGCGTGGACGGCGGACGGACATTTGACTTTTTTAATCTAGACACTTTGAAACGCACAGAAAAAGAAATTTAGGCCGAATCGGTGAGATTGACTTTTTGCATGAAAACATAGGTTGATTATTCAAGGATTAACCAACCAAAAAAATCCCTATGTTCAAGCTATTAGTACCTTCCTTAAGGTTCATACGATATGTTTGATACAGAATACAACTGGAAATATTTGTTCCTACTAAATTGATACAGTTTTGATCCATTTATCGCTTTCCTGGGAGTTGATAATGTTATTGCACATCTAGTGCAACGAAAATTCGATGCTGTTCGTGATTCTCTTCAATTTCTTGAGTCGGAATTACTTTTTCGCAGAAATCAATGTTTTGCCAGGCTGCTATACTGATCGAAAACGAGGCCTAAATTTTTTTAAACCCTTTCAAACACGAAAACGGCCGAATGAACCCGTTGGGACGACTTACTTTGCAGTAATCAGTTGAATTCTCACCGGTTTCTGGAAGTGACGTGATCGATACGAATAATATTTCGGAATTGTTTGTAAAGGTCGGAGTTGGTTGAAGGCCAAAACAAAGGATCGTGTCAGTTGCTTGTACCGATCACGATTCTGAGGATCACAACTCCTTCCTGATTGTGGCTCGAGGTCGCGTTGCCAGCGCGCACTTTTGCGCTCTTGAACGGTTTTACTTCCGTAAACGAGGTAATTGCTTCGATTAAAAGTTCGAACAGCGGGACTGTTTACCGTATTTATGAAGAGTGTGATGATATTCATCGAATTCATTTACTTTGTCTGTTCGGGCAAAGCCAAACAAAAATGTTAAGTAGAAGTTTCTTCTACGATTTAGAATAATATGTAGGATGCTCATTGGTTTGAGGACTCGTCATCTGTATTTTTCAACGTCAAAAAGTACACGCAGGTTGATTGAAGTGGTATTACACTTAATTAGGTACATACTACATTATTTGATCATGGTGATGATTGGCCTTCAAAATGGAAACAAAAACAGTTTTTTGTTTTGCATTTTGCCGAGAAAAAAGGTCAGGGACCGGTTTCTGGCTCTCGTTTGTCCTCAAAACCATTCAGCCCGATCGGACCAAATTTGGGTGGTGGGGTGGGGGGTAGGGGTCAAGACGTGTTTTTCAAAACCCTGCAAATTCTTGCACACGGGTTGGTTATTCCTCGAATGGGGGAAACAGTGGGTGTGGCGGGTCCCGGACCCATTCCAATCGATTCAGCGTCTAAAATTTAGTGGAAAATATAGGAAAAAATAGTGGATACCCCACACGCCTAGGTACCAGAAATCCCGAAAACATATATTCAAAATGGGTTATATATACCCAATTTGACCCATAACTTCTTCCAGTGGGTGCCAATCGTTCTGGGACCCATTTCATTGGATTCAGCGTACAAAATTTAGTGGAAAATGATACCCTACTCGCCTAGATCGCCCAAAATCTCGGAAAATCCAGACCCCTGACCCAAATTTCAGGTACTACTAGAAAATTTTCTACTACCGAAAACGGCGCGGACAATGGACGGCGTACGGAATCGGAGGAATAACCAACCAAAATTGGAACTTCGAGATTGCATGTGAGGTACCATTTTCGACTAAATTTCGGATGCTGAATCCATTGAGGCGGGTCAAAATGGTTATCTGTCTACCCATTTCAAATGTGTTTTCGAGATTGCTGGGACCTTGGCAAGTGGGGTATTATTTTCCATTAAATTTTGGACGCTGAATTGATTAACCCCTGGGAAGAATTTGCAGCGTTTTTCCTCTCGTTAGTGAGTTAGATCCCTACACAGACCACATTACACGTTCCCCTCCTCCTCTCGTACCTATTGAATCTCAGTTTCTACAAGGAGGCGATTTATCTCGTAAGTGATCTCACTCCCCAAAAGTATGACATTTCTCATCTCTTTTTACCCCTACAAAGAGCATTTTAATTTAATGTTCCTTAGCGCTCGTGGAGGGGAATAAGAATCAATTTTTTTACAGCGTGATTCAATAGACCATCATTCTGTTTTATCGTTTGTTTATTTGAGTAGCAACACGTGTATTAACCCTGTATTTTTTTGTATAACTATATTCATTGGTATCAAAATTTTATTACTTTTCCCAAGCTTTGTTATGAGTTTCATTTTGTATTATACTACATTTTTATGTGAATTCTACTACCCGAATAATTACAAGATTTTTCAAGCATTCAATCGCAATAATATTATTCAATTACGTTACAGCTGCAGTGGGTCCTGGACATGCGAATATGTTTGACGAGCTTACGGTCAATTGACTGATTTAGGGGGAATATATTTTTCAACTAAGATTCTTACTATTTCAAGATCACCAAAACGCAGACCAATCATCTACTCCTACTGTTTCCAAACTATAGCTTTTCCAAGTCAAATTGAGAATTTCGAAACCAATTTGGGAATTTTCCAAATCTATTTCAGAATGTTTAAAGCAGCTGCGTAGGAAACCCTCTTTAATGAATTAGTTCCTAAACAAGAGCCCAATTTTTTATGAAATACCATATGTATAAAGTATTCTTCATTCATTTTTTTTTTCTTAATTTAAAAAAAATTGCCTTAAAAATGTATCAATTCGGTTTGGGAAACTCTTCTTTCTTTTTCAGTACGTTCTTCGGTTTGAAAAATTCTCAATTCAACATGTAAAAGCTATAGATAAAAATTAATTGAAAACTCACTTATCATTAATCAATTTGAAATCCCTCAAATTTTTTAAAATGTTTTCAAACTTTGAATTTCAAAAACCGTTTAAAGCTTTTAAGCGTTTAAAAGCTTTTTAAAGGAAATTTCGCATTTTAATGCCCACTAAACCCACAGCAAATATGTATTCAGCTTTTGTATTTAACCCCCAATATTTTTTTTTTCCTGGCGAATAGAAAAATATATTGTATTTTTGTCAACCTCTTACACTTTGACTGATCTTCAACACACCAGTGCGAATAATATTAAATTTGTAAACGTCGTAATTTGAACGTATTATTGCAGAAAGGTGATCTGTCATACAAGACATTCTCTTAATTACCGAGTTCATCTCAAATCATGCCGAATGTTTTTATGCCTACTCAAATTCCAAATTAATATTTCTGGTTTCAATTAAGATTTCTGAGTATTGAAAATGTACGCGAGGATAAAATTACCAGGGAAAATTCACTCAGACAATATTGTTGATTTAGGCGCCCACTTTACTTGATGACAGGTTTGATGTTTGGCAGTCAGAAACGTGCCTACTTACAAAGCTGGTTTTGACTTCAATTCTGGAAGCTACAATTTTCTTATTCGTATAATTGGAGATGGTGTTCAAGTTTAAAGGGAAATGAATGAAAAAGAGTGTAGAAGGCATACCAGTTTGTTTTTGTTGTGCCGGTAGTCTCAAAATGAATCATAAATCCTGATGAAGAGGGTGGGGGCGAAATAATCCACAAACTGAGCACCAATTGGTCACCACTTGTTTGTCACTGGTGTATAACAGACACCCGAATAACCGGCGAAAATTCAATTTAGTGTTGGTGTCACTGTTTGTCACACGGGGGCACCGAGGGTGAGAACCGACGAAAACGGTGATTTCGGACGCGGTGACGAACTCGCGGAGCACACTTGGACCGGACGGAATTCCCGGAAAGGGGAGGGGGGAAAATAAATAAATTTGGTCAAAAACGACGAGAACGAAAACGAAACGAACGAAAAAGGGGGTCACGGGTTACGCGCACACTTCAACTCACGACGACAGCAAGACGCTGACTGAAGTGAAGCGGTAGGCGAGCAGGAGGGGTGCGCTCGGCGGAGGGGGCCCCCTTCGGAGGGGCGGGTGGGGCGGTCGAATTCGCGGTGCTCGGCGGCGATGAGGGACCCCGGAGGCCTCCGCCGTAGACCCGCGGGGCCCCCCGACGACTTTCTCCGTGGTGACCCTGGGTGCTAAGTCCCATTCACCAAATTTTACCAAGTCACACTCACAACATTAATATACTGCATTCACCTAACCAACCAGCCAATGCTATTGGGCAGAAGTTTTTCAATCTTCACATCATGCCACGAAAAAGATTAAAAACAGTTTAAAAATTAAAAACTGCAAATTCTTTTACAGGGGTTGGTTGTTCCATGCAGGTGAAGTAAGGAATGTGGACTATCTCGGACTCGTTCTAATGGATTCAGCGTCCTATACGTATTGGAAAATGACAACCCATACGCCTACGTATGAAAAAAATGTCGAAAATCTACTTCATTGCGAGCGCGTTAGAATACCTACTCAAAATATGCTCGAGAAGTGATCAAAATTTCATATTTTTAGAAATTGTCTACCATCAATGTTGGCTTGGACGGTGGACGGTGGACGGAAATTTGAATTTTGGTTGGTTATTCCTTGAATAATGTTTTCATGCAAAAGGTCAGGACGTTTCTAAGTGTCTAGATAAAAAAAATCAAATGTCCGTCCGCCGTACGCCGTCCTGATATACCTACGCTGTTCCTGACTAAACTGTTCCTGAGGCCATGTGGCCCATTACAGTCTATCCTCGTCTTCATTTATGCGCCAGATCATCTGGGAGCCCTGCTCTATGGCTCTATGGCTCCCCCGTATATCGGGCACCCCACCCTCTTCCGGCGTTCGCCTGCCTGTGGCAGCCCAGGATGGACTTGAGGAGGTGCCGGGTTTTGCAAGGGGTCTTTATTTCTCATCTCTGCTCTGCCAAGCCTCTGTGGCATACTATGAGCTATAGGGTGGGGGTGGCTGTGGAGCTGCTGGGACTTAGTGCTTAACGTGGTGGTGGCGGCACTTGTCCGCCACTCTACTGGGCATCACTGAACCTACAGGCATTTTGTTGGGGTACCTAAATAGGAAAACACCCCACCTGTGTTCTCCACTCCAGCTCTTTTTTCACCCATTTTCATTGCGCTCCACAGTCCTCCGAAAGGAGTCATTTGCAAGAACGTCTGAGGCAGGGCGAGTACTGGAATATTCCTCCCCAGCCTGGATAAAATGCCTAAAATTTAACATTAACTAGCTTAATAAAATTATCTCAGGCGTGTATATACCACTTTTTTTAAACCTAGGTCGGGGAAGAGAGTATTTTATATTTCTCTTTACCCTGAGGCTTATGTCAGACTGACCCTGAGCACCGTACGCCGTCCACCGTGTGTTTTTTGATCTAGACACTTTGAAACGCCTAGAAAAACAATTTGGGAGAAAAACAACTAACTTTTTGCATGAAAACATAGGTTGATTGTTCAAGGAATATCCAACCAAAATCGTCTTTCACCTCCGACAATACTTACTGATATGGCGTGAGACAGCAATCAGCGGTTTTGCACTTTTAAACTCATGTTTTTCATGTCATAGCGCGTATCCCTGTGAAAGTGTAAAATAATAACCTCGACAGAAACTTGGCTGCCATTCAGGTGCCTGACTTGGGGCGAATTGTTTCCTCGAATCCACTACGGCGAGTCGCAAGTCATGCCCAGGGTTCACAACAGAGACCCAGAAAAGAACGACTTCCGTCAACTTCCCTTCTCGCAAGTATCGCGTCATTCAAAATAAATAATGCCAATTGACTCACTCAGTTGTGTCTAAGTTACGTGTTCAGTCCGTGAGTAGGTATCAGCGGACTTGAATACTAGCCATGAATTACCAGAATGTGAAGCAAGCACAAGTGTGTTGGCAAATAACATTTCTCGTCATTCGAGAGTGATTCACCCGAAGATGAAGGTTTTTGAGCTTCGAAAATTCTTCTTCTTCTTCTTTAACCGACATATATTATTTATGTTTTTACCAGCCGAGGCAGGGTATGGACCCACATAGGTTTTAAGATTTTCAGGACCTTGGTTAGAGCTTACCATTAATTTCGGAAGTCGGAAAGTGACATCATCTTATGTGATACTTTAGGCGATTTTGGAGATTGTATCGAACAATACAATTTTGAAAAAAATAGTGAATGTAGTTTCGATTTATAATAGTATTCGTTTGGTATGGCGAGTTACAGTTGAAATAAAAACGTTATAACACACCCTAAAAACATAGGTTGATTATTCAAGGAAAAACCAACCAAAAACGCTGCAAGTTCTTTAACAGGAGTTGGTTATTCCTCGGACCAGGCGCATGGAGACTCATTTCTTCAACATGGGAAAAATGGGGGAAACAGTGGGTGTAGCGAAATGGGTAGATAAGTGACCCATAACTTCATCCAGAGGGCGCCATACGTTCCCAGACCCATTTCATTGGATTCAGGGACAACATTTAGTGGAAAATTTTAGCCCACCCGCCTAGGTACCTGAAATTTCGAAAACAGACACTCTAAATAGGCCGATAGATACACATTTTGACCATAACTTCTCCCGGTGGGCGCCAATCGCTCCGCGACCCGTCTTTTTGGATTCAGCCTCCAAAATTTAGTGGAAAATAACACTCCACACGCCAAGATTGCCAAAAATCTCGATAATCCATTCTTAGAAACACACATTTTGACCCCTACCCCGCCCAAATTTGCTCCGATCGGGCTGAAAAGTTGCGAGGACCAACGAGAGCCGGGAACGCACCCCTGAATAAAATTTCAGATTTTTAGAAAATTGTCTACTACCAAAACACCGGACGGCGGACGGACATTTGAGTTTTGTGATCTAGACACTTTGAGATTCCCAGAAACAATTGTTGGGCCGAATCGGAGAGATTGACTTTCAAGGAATAACAAACCAAACATGCAAATTAGTGGGGAATTACATTTTCAGAAATAAATTCATCTAAAAACCTAAATATCGAATTTACGCTATTTTTGTATATGATGAAATTTCAAGCAGCTGCTAACACTCGAGCATCGAATTTCCGCTGCATTTCTTTGCTGCATCAATCAGCCTTGCGTTCAAAAATTGACTTAAACTTCGGATGTTCATAATACATACATTTTTTTGTTTTTTGTTCCGCTTTACCTATCGACTGCTCGGCAGGTACAATGTAATCTTAGGTTTGAAATCTACGAGAAATTTAAGTAATACCAACGATGTAGCTGGAAAATAGGTTTTCAGGATTTTGGTGGCCAAGGAGTGTAGGTTTCTCCAAATTTCACACAATCCCCTATGCTGAGGTTACCCAGGAGTCACCTTTCCCTTTAAGTTGAATGCATGGAGCAAATGTGCAATCTACTGCAGAATAACTTGCCACTTTGTAATTCCATAATACGTATATAGTACCTTTATCATAATTTCTAAAAGCAACTTCATCGTGCTGAACATCAATTTTGTGCACATGAACGAAGTGAAGGGATTCCAACCCTAATAGGAAGAGAAGGGGCACTGAATCGGCACGCAGGGAGGTTGCATGGAACAGGGAAACAAACCCGTGGTCCCCTGACTCGTCTGTCGTGCTCAGCTTCAGTTTTTCTCGACCGATTCCGACTCACGACATCAGTGGAATCGATCTGAACATTTTCAAGCAACGAGGCTGAGTTCACCATTTCACCAATTCTGTGCTTTCTTCTTCCAACTTCGACAAGTCACCAAAAATTCCATTCCCGACAGATCACAACCGTCTCAGAGGGCGGTTTTTTACCCGTTGAAGAGCCACGAGACCATGCAATCCGTAATTGATCAAACAATGCAATTGTATATCAAAACGGTAGCATATTTAAAGTATATTATAGAGAAATAGTAAAACATCAATCATCAAGTAGGTACGACTGTTAATGAAGTTATTGGCGTTTTGGTGACTCAGGATCACGAAAAAAAAAAAAAAAAAATGTTGCATGAAACTGCAAGGGCTAAAATTTTTTAACAAAGAGCGAAGCCTTTTCTGAGCGGAATTTTTATTTAAATTCCAGGGACGTTCCCGTCGAACAAAGCACCTCATCGGCAACCTAGTCCAGGCGAATATGACGAAGTAGTTACAATCAAAAGTTGGCGGACAAAATCTTATCCGTAACGTGGAATAACTGTATGAGGCACGGGAACCTTAGCTCAGTTTGAAATTAGGGCGTTAAATGTTGAAGGTTCACAGTCTCAAGACTAATGTGAGGCGGCTGCGGCTCGGCGAATGGGGTTGAAAAACAGTCCGATAACCAGCGGACAAGTTCAGTTACGGCGGTAGGCCTAACCAACTTAAAATAACGCGCAATGTTGTCAACTATTGTCCCAGTTGGACGAAATCCAATTTTCAACGATACTGAACGACCGTGAAAATAGACTCATTGCAACTCAGGATAATTCCGTCCTCTCCAGCAAACGCCCATGGCGCCCCTAGACGTAACGCACACTCACACATATGACGGTGACTGCTACAATCATGTGTACAGCAGCAAATAAGAAACGCTGCGAATTATTTCACAGGGGTTGGTTGTTCCAGGGCCCTGGACCAGGCGCATGGGGAATTATTTCAACCGATTCTGCGTCCATAACCTCTTCCGGTGGGCGCCAATCGTTCCGGGACCCGTTCCACTGGATTTAGCGTTCAAAATTTAGTAAAAAATGATACCTCACACGCCTATCAATCAAATCGCCAAAAATCCCGAAAATCAATTTTTCAAAATGCACATTTTGACCCCTACCCCGCCCAAATGTGGTCCGATCGGGCTGAAAAGTTGCGAGGACTAACTAGATCCGGGAACGGACCCCTTGCAGGACTGTGGAGACACACATGAGTGAATGAAGAAGAATGCCAGTGTGGAGGACACAGGTGGGGTCTTCCTGTATTGGTACCACTTTAAAATACCTGTAAGTTCAGTGGTGCCAAGCATCAAGGCAAGTGAGTGCTGCCACAAAAGCACTAAGTTCCAAAAACTCCACCAACCGCCCTTCAGCTTGACTCCGGCCAGAGATGTAAGACCACAAACCATGAAAGAGGCGGATCAGTACATGGGCCGAGGAAGAGCTGATGAATACCCCTTTCAAAAACCCGGCACCTCCGCGAGGTCCAACCTGGGCTGCTGAACGGGGGAAGCCATAGAGCCATGGAGCAGAGCTCCCCAATATGATCAAACGCTAATAATCAGGGAAGACTGTCATTGGCCTCACGGCGTTTCCGGGTTCCGTTGATCCTCGAAACTTTTCAGCCCAATCGGACCAAATTTGGGCGGGGTAGGGGTCAAAATGTGTTTTTTGAAAAATGGATTTCCGAGATGTTGGCGTGTGAGGTATAATTTTGAACTAAATTTTGGACACTGAATCCAATTAGACGGGTCCTGGAACAATTTGCGCCCACCGGAAGAGGTTATGGACGCTGAATTGATTTAAATTAGTCCTCATGCGCCTGTTCCGGGGAATAACCAACCCCTGTGATTATCAATAATTTCAATATACAAGTTAGTTAATTCATGTTCTCGTTTATTGATCATGAACCCTCATCGGGAGGAAGGCGAATTAAGTGAAGAGGAGAGTACCGTGAAAAGGCAGTTCTCACTACACCATAATACATAATTGAAACGAAGAAATGGTGTTTTAGTCGTATATTCATTTATAAGTTTGGTGTTACGATTCGGATATTGCCATTCGACAACAAATTTTAATCAGAAAAATCAAATTTAAGGCAAACTGGTCTACCTTGTCTCAATGTATTTATCTCTTCGCGAGAAATTAACTGTACTAAGCATCTTTAAAACAAAATGTACTTATAGGGCTGAGGCAAAACTTGGAGTACCCGACCTACCTAATGTGAATTCTTCTTTTTTGAATTCTAGTTATTAAGTTCGTACATGAATTCTACCGTCCCTTGATAAAAAATATTCGGAAAAAGAAAGAAAAGAAAATCCTTGATTTTTCGGGCACGCCGCTGACATTGAAATTAAGTCAATGTCAATACTGTGAAACGTTGATTCGTTTCTTGTGATTCCTGTGAGAAAATAAACGACCTTTAGGAAGTTTCATTGTCGAAGGGCGTCACGGACGTGTACATCATCTCAAGGTGCAAGATCCCCCGCGTTGTTGAAACCGATATGCAAATTAAAACCAATAATATTATTCGTGCATTGTGTGAGATTGAAAGGAGATTCATCTTTCAATGAGCCTGTCGAGGCGTTTTAAGTACCAGAAAATAACAGCAGTATTGATAGATAGTCGGCGAATGGTGAATTCGTTCCTTTCTTGGAGAACACGCTCCTTCGTATGTATTCTAGATTTTGACATTTAATACAATGTACGTTACTGGAGGAGCTCAAGTTCATGTTGACGGTACGTGCCCACCACTACCCAAACTGCAAGAGTGATGAGGTCGATCTATCCGATTTGAACAAATTTCTGTCATCCTAGACTCCAAAACAAGAATGTCCATTCACCATCCCCGCTCTTCCATTTTTGACTGTGGAAACTTCTCTAAAAGTACGAATGTAATTCCGTTCAGAGACTTCTTTCAGGCACTAGCAGTTGATCCTCAAAATTTTTCATTCTGCTGAAAGGAGGATTTTTAGAACCATTTCTAAAACGATTCAACCAATTTATGATACACTTTATATCAGGATACGTTTCGTACAGTGTTTACCGAACAATTTGGCGTTTCTGGATTTAATTTTGGAGGGTATTTCTAATGCTAACCACCAACACTTCCACAACTATTTGGTTTCTAGTTTCCATGTTTCACCCAATGCCCCAATGACCCAATCATGCCCAAGTTCATAAGCTAATCTCCGATTGGCCAGAATTTTTTTTTATACGTTTCATGATGTCTAGATCAAAAACATAGGATGATTATTCGGGGATTAACCAGCCAGAAAAGCAAAATGTCTGTTGAACGTACGCCGTCCGCACGGGGTATGGGCTACCTACCTATGTGAGGTATCATTGATTCAATTAATCGATTGATTTGATTTATTTAACCACCAGGGAAGGTTCCTCTCTTCCACCTTCCCTGGATAATGATAATAACAAAAAAATTCAGATCTACAAAATAAACAACATCAGGCTTATAAATTAATTAAATTTAACTTATAATCAGACCTTTAATAGGGATGTTGGAAGCTGAATCTATTGAGGTGGGTCCTGGACCGATTGGTGCACATTGGGGGTGGGTATGGGTCAAGATGGGTAGCTACATACATATTTATCTTAATGTGTTTTCATGATTTTTGAGTTCATAAGTTGTGGGGTATAGTTTTCCATTTAATGTTGGACGCTGAATCGACTGGAATGAGTCTGGGACGCTACTTTTATAGTTTTCCTCATGCTCCAGGTCCATGGAATAATTTTGGGGCCAATCAGAGATGGTCGACCCCCTCATGACCTTTAATATGATTACATACCATAGGTGATTATTCAAGGAATAACCAACCAAAAGTGCAGACTGGCTGATAGTAGAACTTGCAGACGGTCAACTTCCTCGTCAGAGGCCTCTAAATGGGCTCCATCAACTGCACTGGGTCAAGTCCACGACTGGGGTCCGCAGAATCGAGAGCAGGGTCGAGGGCTAATGTGTAATAGCAGCCGAAAATCGGCGTATGATCAAGGTCGAGTATTCTTGAATATTTCCACTAGAATCTGACGCCTTCGGTCTCATGACGCGTTTAGTCGCGACTCACATTGTTGAGGCAAGAGGGGCACGGTTTTTCGTTGTCAACGCCGTAGTCACTCCAAGGTGATGAGGCCCAACCTACATAATAAGGATATCTGGGGCGGCTCAGACGTACCTGCTAGATGACTCCTCAAGGCGGTCCAATGGGAAGGTCGACGAATCATCGCTATTCAGAATCTTAATGGTTTGAACAGATCGATGAAGAAACGTCTTGCCCATTTGAAGTACGAGTATGAAGATAGGCACATTACTTGAGCTTGGCATTAGCAAACATGGTCAGGCAGAAAGGGTGATCTACACTGTGGCCCAACTCTGAACCAACATCCGAAGTATATGGAGTTTTTACCAACAACCTGCCTCCATTCCAGACGATTGGGTATAAAAATTAGTAAGACGCGTCTTGGGCTCAAACTAAGACCACGTTTTTGAACCTGACGGAAGCCAGAATGTTTTCAACAAATGTGCACAATATGATACGCACAGAACTAGAAGTTTAGCTTCCAAAACTGCGTAGTAGGTTCATTCTCACAGAATGGGGCAGTTTCGAGTTAGAGTTTTCTAGAAGAATAATTCTTTTCTAATTGTCCGCAAAATTTTTTGAAACACTCCCCTGAACATTATAATTGAACTTAATAAACTGTCCTAACAGTGACTGCTTTATTTGAGGCGGAAAATGATAGTTTAGAAAGCCGCTTGACAGGGCCAAGTCTCAAACGATCGTTTTCACGAAAATTCGCTGTTCTAGATCCTGTCGTCTGGACATGCACCTGAAATTATTCACTCAATAGGCTGAAGGTTTGGAAAATAAATAGCCTGAACTAATTGTCCGGATATGGTAATGGTTGGTTATTCCTTGAATAATCAAAATATGGTTTCATGCTGTGCATTTTCCTTTTCAGAAGTACAGGAATTGGGTCCATGGCTGAAATATCAGATTTTCAAAAAAATTTTACTACCAAAATGGGAGTGGACGGCGGACGGACATTTGCTCATATTGATCTATACCCCTCGAAACGCCCAGAAAAAAATGTCGGGCCGAATAGGAGAGGTTGACTTTTTGCATGAAAACATAGGTTGATTGATGAAGGAATAACCAACCAAAAACGCTGCAAATCGTTTCACGGGGGTTGGTTATTCGTCGGACCTGGGGCATGAAGGAAGTTGGGGAAAACAGTGAGTGTAGAGTGTCCCGGACTCATCCCAATCGATTCAGCATATAAGATTTAATGGATACCTTGGAATCATAAATTTAACATTTTTCCCAATTCTAAAATGATATGAGGGCTGCCGCAAACCACTTGGACATCCCTTCTGCTCTTTTTTGTGAGAATGATCCAGTTGCAGTAAGGAAACTTTGTTTCTATTCTCGATATTTAAACAATAAATTGCTACAAAATCAATGTTTCCACGCGTGTTTGAGTTACAGAGCTCTGACTGTCAGTCCACATTTCCATGCCCCACCGATAGGTTCTTGCCACGTCATTTCCTTGCACACGCGTGGTCTCGAGATTACAAAAACGTTCATGTGTTTTCTTTAATATTCCAGCTTTTCATTACGAGTCCAGGAGTGTATCATTTAAACTAGCTAGGAGCAGAAATCATTTATTTCTAATATATCTGAGAAAATGCTGATCAATAATGAGCCAAATCATGTCTTAACTTCTTCCGAACCTGTCAACCTGTGCGACAAACATCTTAACTTAGACAAATCTTTCCACTCCTAAAGCTCATAACAAGAAAATTATTGTAACTTTAGCCCTGTAAAGGGTATGGAATCGTGAGACCTTCCACGATCTTGAGAGAAATCACCTATCTAGACTAAGTAGCGAACGTATTAAAAAGCAATTTGAATCTTCGACGTTTCCTTCCGTTTTCACGTCTTCCGCGTATGTACTTTCATACTAACTGTGACATATTGCGACATATATATTTATCAGCACAACTGTCGTAATAGGACGGAAAATTGGTTTATAGCTTTGTTGAAGTGGTTATGCCTGGAAACGCACGAGTACATTTTATTATTATTATTTTTATTTTTTTTTTAGGCTTTCCTTGATGAACTTAGTTTCCGAGATGTTTCGTTTTGGTTGGTTATTCCTTGAATAATCAACCTATGTTTTAATACAAAATGCCAATCTCTCCGATTCGGCCCAAAGAATTTTACTGGACGTATCAAGGTTTCTAGATCAAAATTTTAGCGATCTAGGCGTGTGGGGTATTATTTTCCGCTAAATTTTGGACGCTGAATCCAATGAGACGGTCCCGCAACGATTGGCACCCACCAGAAGAGGTTATGTCAATATGGGTATCTCTAACTGCATACTAGGCATTTGTGTATTGTTTTCCAGTAATTTTTGGGCGCTGAATCGATTGGAATGAAGCTCCATGCTCCTAATCCGACGATGAACCAACCCCTGTGCATGAATTTGCGGTTTTATGAGGTAGTTTTCGATATGGTTTTTGTTTTGAAAGATGGCGGTTAAATGACCCTTCAAGTAAGTTTCTATGTCGTCAGTCGAGGACTCTCTACCTCTGTATTTGGCTTTTAAACGATCGATTCATCGTGCAGGGAGACTCCATGTTACCCACTGCTCCAACTAACTTCGAGACAGATGGTTGATAGTACCGAGAGTTCACAAGTTTGATCAATGGTCGTAACGGAGACCGCGATTGCGTGAGGAATCGTAGGAAAATGGTATCACACGCAACAATGTCTCAGGTGTTTTCTTGTAATGACGACTCGTGGGATGAAGCAAACGAAATAAAAGGAGAAATACGGCATCTTGTTCTGTGTGTGTTGTTGTTGTCAACGAGAATCATAAAACTAAAAGATCTGCGATTATCGAACCAAAGTGTAACTCGAACGAACGGATCCTCAAACGATTTTGTACTTCCCCACCTGTTCTAAAAGGAAAATATAAATGAAAGCTGAAAACGCCGATCTCACTTTTTTCCTCCATCCGTTTTTGAGATAACATTTCATTGTTTATTCAGAATCCATGTTTTTGATTGGTAATTCCTTGAAAAACCAACCTATATTTTCATGCTCAAGCCATAGAAAGTGGACCATCCCCGAAAAAAATTTTTGTTGGACGTTTCAGACGTCTAGAACACTAAAGGTACCATGTCCGTCCGCCGTATGACGACCACGCCGTTCTTAATAATAGACAATTTTATAAAAACGCTGCAAATTCTTACACAGGGGTTGGTTATTCCTTGGACCAGGCGCATGGAGACTCATTTCTTCAACATGGGGGAAATGGGGAAAAAAGTGGGTGCGGCGGGTCCCAGACCCATTCCAATCGATTCAGGATCCAAAATTTAGTGGAAAATGATACCCCACACGCCCAGGTTCCAGAAATCTCATAAACAAATATTTAAAATGAGTAATATATACCCAATTTGACCCATAACTTCTTCCAGTGGGTGCCAATCGTCCTGAACCCACTTCATTGGATTCAGCTTCCAAGATTTAGCGGAAAATGATACCCCACACGCTAGGTTCCAGAAATCTCAAAAACACATATTCAAAATGGGTAATATATACCCAATTTGACCCATAACTTTTTCCAGTGGGTGCCGATCGTTCTGGGACCCATTTATTTGATTCAGCGTCCAAAATTTAGTGGAAAATGATACCCCACTCGCCTAATCGCCCAAATCTCGAAAATCCATTTTTCAAAAAACATTTTGACCCCTACCCCGCCCAAATTTGGTCCGATCGGGCTGAAAAGCTTGGAGGACCGTCCTAGCCGGGAACAGACCCCTGACCCAAATTTCAGATTTTTGAAAATTTTCTACTACCAAAACGGCGTGGACGGCGGACGGCGTACGGCGGACGGCGTACAGTGGACGGCGTACGGCGTACGACGTACGGCGGACGGACATTGACCTTTTTTGATTTAGACATCATGAAACGTCCAGAAAAAAATTTTGAGCCGAATCGGAGAGGTTGACCATTTGCATGAAAACATAGGTTGATTATTCAAGGAATAACCAACCAAGGTCAATGTCCGTCCGCCGTACGCCGTCCGCCGTCCACGCCGTTTTTGGTAGTAGAAAATTTTCTAAAAATCTGAAATTTGGGTCGGGGTCTGTTCCCGGCCTAGGACGGTCCTCCAAGCTTTTCAGCCGATCGGACCAAATTTGGGTGGGGTAGGGGTCACAATGTGTTTTTTGAAAAATGAGTTTTCGAGATTTGGGCGATCATGGCATGGGGTATCATTTTCCACTAAATTTTGGACGCTGAATCCAATGAAATAGTCCCGAACGATCGGCACCCATGGAAGAAGTTATGGGTCAAATTGGATATATTACCCATTTTGAATATGTGTTTTTGAGATTTCTGGAACCTTGGCGTGTGGGGTATCATTTTCCGCTAAACCTTGAAGCTGAATCCAATGAAGTGGGTCCCAGGACGACTGGCATCCACTGAAGAAGTTACGGGTCAATTGCGTATATATTACCCATTTTGAATATGCGTTTTCGAGATTTCCGGTACCTGGGCGTGTGGGGTATCATTTTCCATAAATTTTGGATCCTGAATCGATTGGAATGGGTCTGGGACCCGCCGCACCCACCGTTTTCCCCTTTCCCCCATGTTTTATATAAGTTTCTCATGCGCCTGGTCTGACGAATAACCAACCTCTGTGTAAGAATGCAGCGTTTTTACCACCACTTTGATGCCGAATATGCGGCCTCAACGCACCTGCACCTGCAAACATTGTTGTGTCATTCGACCTCTATCAAAGTCAGTTTGTTTCAGGTCACTTCTTTTCTAAACGAACGCTAATCTTGAAAAATTGTCTGTAATTTCAGTCCATTTCAGCTTAAAATACGGCTGAGCATCAAGTAATGAAACCTCCGCTTCGCTGGTTCGAGGATTGAAGCATAAGCGGAAGAGAAGAATGGGAAAAAAATCGTGATCGAGCTCCTTCCATCTAGTTCTGGTCTGACGGGATCCTTCCTAATGACAAGTGTGAGCAAGAAAGTGAAAATGCAATTATGGCAGAAGAACAGAGGGAACTTTCACCGCCCGCCGAGGCAAAAGTGCATTGCACTCGGGTTCCCTTCTTCTCCTTGAGACCTTAGCGAGCAAAACTGCAGTCGTTTTCACTGGGCTTGGTAACGTCGACTAAGCGACACTACTTGCCTCGTCAAAAGCAAAATAAATCGAGTCTTCCGTTTCGAGTGACGTCCAGGTTACACATGAGAAATAGACGTGCACTGTCCCATTTGTGGAACAGATTCATGCAACAAGCCGCTGTGATGATACTGGAATCAACAGCGTATTGCTGTAATTGAAGTTACTGACGAGGTTACGAGAAGCCTCCAAAGAACAAAAAAAGAAACCATCAGTTGTCCTCACCAATTTAGAACCAAGACGCTGGAGCAGGGAATTCCATCCATCACTAGGTGGAAAACACTAAAAGTGTTTTGGGTGCGGCCTTTGTTAGGGTTACTAAATCTGATATCACAAAGGAGTGCACCCGTCACTGAAGTCGGTCAAGCAGGTCCAAGCATGCTTTACGGTAAGAGGAACGTGGAGTACACTCCTGAACGTACCCATTGTCTCATAAAAGTTTGTGAAGGAAGGATGCAGATTGGTCTTGGAGCAGTATCACAGCACTCACTGACGTGAGTACCCTATTACTGGATGTTTGGACACCATCAGCACCACAATGCGCGTGTTTTCTCTCGTCAGCTCTTGTGATGAAGACTTGTACAAAACCACCAAAGTCCTTGCAGTGAACTAACTCGATTCGCCCAGTTAGTCGGGTGAAGAGCAAAGGACATATTTTCCATGATCAGGGTTATGTCTCTCAGCCATGGTTTCACCCTTTGGCCAAGCAGCAAAACGGGCATCATTGACAGCACCGCTCCGTTTGAACGATTGATCCCTAGTTCCCTGTCAGCATCATGCCCCTGTACACAAGTTGTGCATGTTTTCAATTCAAAAAATATCGACCTTACATCCGGACGAATACGCTTCAAAAATTGTTTCCCCACAAGGTATTCACCGTTTAAATATTTTGAAGGGTTTCAGTCGTATCATTTAAAATAAGCCCCAACTTCCCCTGTATTGTGGAAAAAAGTGTTTACTGTCCCAGCTTGCTAATTCAGAAACATGAACTGTTAGAGAAATTATATTATATTGCATAGAGAAAAGGGGATCCGCTCTGGAATGGTGATGATCATTATTAATTAATTTTCGATTTCATTCAATTTTTGATTATTTATTTGATTTTTCTTGGTGGCGATGTTCATTTCATATTTTCACTTCATCATATATGCAGTTTCCGCTCAACGCCTCCAATATTTCAACAAAGGTCCAATGGGAATCGTGAAAATTTCCTATCAATACTCCTAAATGGATCCCCGAGGTTTCAATTCATCAAAATGTTCAAATTTGTCAGTATGCTTCCATAGCCTGTGTGATTCACCATTTTGTTCGCTCAATTGTCCATTGTTTCAGATCATAATTCGGAGCTTTTATACTATTTGAAAAACATTTATTCTCTGGTTCCAATCCGGTGGGTACCGGATAAGTAAGCAACTAGTATCGGTAGAGTTATTGATACCCAAGGGGAGAAGTCATGGAGGGGACCAAGAGGAAAAAGCCACTAGCATAAAATGCCTTCTTGTCCATAAAGTTTCACAAACCAGCCCGAGATATTCTTATAAGTGGCTGACGCGAGAAGCTGTGACGAACGTTATCTGGAAGAGGTTGTTGACTTCTCCCTCCTCCCGCATCTTAACTCGTGCGCACACTTTCAATTTTTTTTCTTTTCTTTCTTTCCTTCACACTGACTCCTGTACTGGCAACACAATATAATTATCTCTCACAATAAAGCGAGCGAAACGGTGGTTCTCTGATGCGGCGTCGAGCCCATTCATCGCTCATTTCCCCGCCTACCCCCTTTGATGCTTTTGTATGATAATGTTCTGGAAAACGCTCACTTTCTACGCGTTTATTAAAACAATTATTGTAATTACGGCCATTTCTATTGGTTAATTGAAAATCATCGACCGTGCGGACGTTACGTTACCTTGTCAATATTTCCATGATGAGTCTCACAATTTTTTTTTTTTTTTGTTTTTTAAATTGTGCTTTATTTATAAAACTGGTGTACATTGTAAGACATAGCAATAAATAATACATTTGCTACTCCCCACTTTGAAGTCAGCAAGACTGTGCTGTGGGGAAGGATTTTCATATTCTACTCTCTTCTCTTTTGATACTTTTGCCTAGGTACTCGGAAAATTCATGAAGGTCATATATCTTATCCTTAAATGTACACGTGTGACTATTGAAACACTGGAATACCTATGATTGTTCTTTATTCCTCATAGGCCTTGAGAGCATCCTTTTGAAGGAGTCAAGTTTGCCTATCGTGCTAATGTTTGTATGGCAGGAGCTGTTAAAGACAATTTGTCACTCATATGGTCCATATGTCCTTTTGAGACCGTGTAAGGTTTCCGAAAAGGGATTTTTAGTAGTGTTGTTCCGTATTCTGGTGCATCCTTTCTTTCCAGGAATTTGCAGCTCATTCTTCTCTGAGTCATCCCCTGAATGTTTTTGATATGTGTGGTCTGTGTCTCGGAGATCTCTGAACTTCATCACCTTTGACTTCTTCGAAGAGAGCTGCTGTTGAGTAACCGACTTGGCTTCTTCAGATGGACACATGGACAACAAAAGTTGTTGAAAAATTGTTGAGGAGACTCATTTCTTCAACATGGGGGAAATGGGGAAAACAGTGGTTGCGGTGCGGGTCCAGACCCATTCGCATTCCAATCCAATCGATTCGGAATCGAAATTTAGTGGAAAATGATACCCCACACGCCCAGCGGTGACCAGAAATCTGCGAATCACACTCCAAAATGGGTAATATATACTATACCCAATTTGACCCATAACTTCTTTCCAGTGGGTGTTCCG